>JBAMMX010000012.1:845000-1201201 GCA_037126225.1 Dillenia turbinata | reverse complement strand
AGAAGAGTGATTGGATCGCTATAAAAGCATATTGGGATACTTGGTTTAGAACTGTATTTTTGCTTTGTTATTAAGAAAATGATCTAGTATTGAAAGGATACACCAACACGATTGGGGAGAAGATTTGAATGAGAGAAAATCTGCCTCCCAATATATTTGAGGCTAAGGATGATGGCTATCCCTTTGAGTAGTAAGAAACAAACCTGTGTATCACTTTTTTTAGTGATAAAAGCAGTAATTTGTGGACAATATCATAGCCTCGTAGTATGAGTTTGCTGAGTAGATTTTATAATATTAGGGAATAGTAAGCAAGTTAGGAGTTGTGACTATCTATTATAATAATCAAATAACTGTTGCTTATGTTAGAGACTCCATTATTATAGCAAAACCAAATATAGATATAAAAATCAATTTTGTCGAAAACATGATTGAAAAGAGAAAAATAACACTAAATTATATGACCACGCATTTGTTGGTGTCTCGGTACTTTGTTTTTTTGAGAAACCAATACCTAAAGACATGTTTGTGAGACATGTCGACGACATGAATTGCGTGGATTGTGATAATATTTGTTACTCAAATGGAATTGTGATTATATATATAGCGTATATATGATTTAATGTTCATATTCGATGATATTTGAATTTTGTTTTTGTATCCAAAATTCTGTATCTTGAATTGAAAGTATGTCGACAAGTTTTGAAATTGCTTTCTCACACGAATAACAATTTCCTCTAATGTCTCAGGTGTGATATGTAGAGACGAGACATGTTAATTTGTGATGGATTAACACACATATAGGCTACCTTAGTTAAGTACTAAGATGAATTAATTTACAAATAAACTATACATACGGGTAATCGAAATGGATTTTCTACAATCCATTAAACTTGTCGAATAGCTAGATATGAATTTTCTTTGATGTTGTGGAGATTTTAGAGGATCTGTAAGAAAGAAAACTCAGATCAAGTATTGTGTACACTTGAACTAAAACCCGTATGATGCGTTAGTTTAGAAATGAAGATATATACTTCCAAATGAAAAGGAAAAGTATCATAGCATGTGTTTTCATACCATAAGTACTTAAGTGACCATATGAGTAATGAGATGATATATCTTTTTTCATCTCATTGTGTCTATCTCATTGTGTGAGACTCAGATTTATAATCAACCTCAATTATACTCTTAGAACTTTCGACTGCTTAAAATTTTATTTTAGTGTTACTACTTTAGCATATCACCAAGAAGCCATGGATGATTCAGTTTGGCGACATGTCTGGAAAAGGAAGTAATGTAAAGTTGAAAGTAAGAAGATAAAAGGAAAACCATTTTTGACCGACACGTTACATTATGTATTCGTCAAGTCAACCAATTATATCTATGACTTAGTGTTCAGAGACGTAATTGTGATACATGATTAGATTTGAGTCGAATATGCTCTTATATTATTTTGAGGAATGAGAGATATGTTGATTGTATCAAGTAAAAAGAGGTTTGTAAAGTAGTAAGGATACGAGCATTTCATTACCACATTGATCACATTTTCTGCTATTTATCCTTACTAGGTATGTAGCCTTAGAGTTCTTTGGTATTCTACAGGGGTCACACTCTTGTTGTCTGCCAGTGAAATTTGTATTCGAGTAGTAATGACTACGTTATGTGCGAATCTAACCCTCATGTGTAAGTGAGAGATATTGGCATATAAGGCGGGTCCGCCCATGAGGGTAGACCTCCGCTCTCATTTTTTTAATTTAAAATAGAAGGAAGGGGTGGTTATTAGGCAACCAATTACTCAACTCCCCTCTTTCTCTCATAATTGTTTCAACAATGAAAGAAAAAAGGGTTCTTTTCTCCATTGAAAAAGGTGACGGGAATAACTTCAAATAATGATCACATTGTATGAGAACATACATGTGTACATTTGAAAGACATACAAGGAGATTTTTGTTTTCTTTGTTAGACAAGAGAGAGAGAGAACTTACTTTGAGAAATAGAGAAATGTTAAAGGGTTTGATGTTAGTGATTAATCTACACCAAAGTGGTATTTTGGATTTTGTGGATAATAGGGTGGGATCCAATTTTTATGACATCTTCTATCTAAGATACCCAATCATCGGAAAGAGGTAAGTGGATCCTAACTCAATCTCAATTCGGGAATTTGCACAGGAAAATTTGTTTGTTGGTTTGTACGAAATTCATTAGAGTTCAAAATTTTAATTATAAAATACATAAAAGAGACTGCCACAAATCTAGAAAAAAGGGGGCCAATTCATTCATTCTCTATAAAGGCAACTTTCATCCCACACCCAAAAATAGAAAATAATTATTACCTAAACCAAATAAAAGTTGGTAGAGTAATGTATATGTCTGCGGAGAATTAGACACAAAAATGAAATGTTTTCGAAATTCACAATCTTAATTTTATTTTCTCTATACAATAAGTCCAATCGAAGAGAGAGACATACTTAATTTACAACACCATAATAAAATTGGAATCCCAAAAAAATCAAACAAAAAGTTAATTAAATTTTCCAAGTGCATGAAAATTTAGAAGGGAAAAAAATCTTAAAGATAAAAACATATTTTGTGATGTGAAAATCAAAAAGAGTGAACAACTGAATAAAGATAGCCATACAAATTTTAAGAAACGATTTTCAATAATCTAATCATTCAAATTATATTCAAAATTGTAAATGTGTTACAAGGTCTCCCTTAAAGAACCAATTTTCATATGGTAGGTCAAATGATTAGTAAATTCATTTGTAATTCATCCCCAATCAAGAATTAAGAACGTGTAGGAAGAGAGAAAAAGTCAGAACGATCTAAGGTTAAAAGGTTATTTCATCAGGAGATGCATTTTTTTATTGAAGTTATCATTTATATCGTAACAAAAAAGAAGAGAATATGGAAGAGTTTGATTATATTCTAAAAGAAAAGGAATCATCTCTTCTATGAGAGCAGAGCAAAATCTTTAGAATAGTGTTAGTGATTAACTAGGAAAAGATTTAAAGGAAATGAGGAAATCCTAATTATGAAATGCAAAATTAAATAATTTTTTATTTTAAGATTTGGGGTGGTTTTTTAAAAATAATATTTGGCAAAAGAGAAAATAGATTCAGTGGAGTAGGTAATAGTCGAGATTGGGGTAGGTTGTGTCGATTTGCAGGTATTCTTGGAATTTAAAAATGTTGTCAGATGCCTTATCATCTTTCCCTATAGTGGATGGGGACAAGAAGAAGAAGAAGTTCCAGTTTCTACAAATTTTCTTCTACATTCCTTTTCTTGCTTCTTCTCCTTTTGATCTTACACTATATACCACTACATTCTCATTGCAACTTGATTCGATTTGGATTTCCTTGATTCTAGTAAAAAAAAAAGAAGTTTAAAAACAAGAGAAAGATGATTTTGACAACGAAGAAGGAAGTAAGAATGAAAAAAAAAACATGACTTCAAAAATCGGGGATAGCATATGCAAATGGTAAGGAAAGTCCATAATGTGTCTTTGGCATTTATTGAGGGCTTCTTTATGGGTTCATGAATATAGATAAAAAACCATTAAGTTTTTTAGGATAAAGTCCATCTTCCCGAAAGAAAAAAATGGGCCTTGGGGTTCAAAATTCGTCATTGATGAATGAAGCCCTAGCCAAAACTGGGATAAAATAAAATGGTTGATTAAAGCAATCCGTGGGCAAATTTTTTGATGAACAAGTATGCTTTGGGCAAGGATTGGAGGGGTTGGAAATCTAAACTTTCCAATTCTCCTCTTTAGAAGCAATTGTTAAAGGCAATCAGTAAGTTGGGAGAGGATGTGAAGTGGGTTGTGCACAATGGTTTCTAAACTCAATTTTGGAAAATGTATACTTGAGAGATTATTCCAAGCTAGAAAATCTTAGTTAAACTTCCTAGAATATCTTCCTGAAATTATAAATGCTAGAATACATCTTTAGTGATAGAAGGGAGATGGAACTTGAACTTCCTCCCTATATGCTTGTCGAGGACACTTCCTAGAAGATTCTTGCAATATTTGCAGATGTTTGGAATGATATAAAAGATTAGCTTGATTAGAATAAGCAAGGGGGATATTTGAGTATGCTATCCAAAGCATGAGAATAGATATTTGTTTCCTCTAAAAATATGGTGTGTAGATATTTAGAGTCGTCACTTATGGAATGTTTATCCCATCCCTTGCCCATGTGGGATGAGCCTGCGAAGGGATGGATAGGAAAATCTATGATCGAGATAAGCAGAACCAAGGTTATGGAACTTGGGATGGTTTTTTTTTTTTTTTGTCATAATGAAAGGGCCTTACATTTTTTACCAGATGTATTAGGTCAATTCTTTTGAGTAATATATCTGAAAATCCCAATTGATTCCTTATTAACATCGTTTCGAATGCATCTAGTACATTCTAACTAACTTTTCCCTTATTTGAAATAAAACGACAAAATTTCGACTCATACCATCCCTTTATGGGACAAGAGGGTGGATGGAGCAACTCTTATTTCCAAAAAAATAATAATTCATTTTTTTTGGAAAAAAGAAGATGTTTTACATATGTAAATATCGTATATTAATTAAATCAAGTAAAGATTTAATTCAACAATTAGATAACATATAGCAAAAATGACACTATAATAAAAAATTAATATTAAAATTGGGATCGACTTCCAAACTTCAACTTGATAACATAATACAACTTCAAATGCTCTCTTTCAACTTCCAAACTTCCAAAAACACACTCAATACAACTTTAACTTCATATATTACAAAGGCTCTCTCTTTTTTTATTTTTTATTTTTTTATAATCTTCAACTTCAACTATATTGGAAACTTTTTTAGTATATGTTGACATTAAAATTGCTTCAATTGCATGATTCTCATATGTAAAGTTAAATAAAACAATTAATAATACGATCATAAACAAACAACATACTTATTTTTTTTAAAAAAAAAATCCAATTAAAAGCCCTTTAATAATTCAATGGTCAATGACATGATACCATAGGAGTTAGATCAAAAGTCATGCAACCGATTTTGTGGGGATAAGAGTTTGGATATTGATGGGACATGACTCAAAAGTCCATCGTCAAGTTGTCCAAGACCGAAGTCCATAATTATGCTAGCAGTTCGGCATGGCCATGATAGGGATTTATCTCCCCGAAGAGCGAACTTAGACTGATCTCTTAATTAATTCCAAACGGTATGCACTAATCGATTCGAATCATTCGGAAGTCTTAAATCGCTGCCCTTCTTTCTTTGATTAATAACCAATAGCTTGCTAGAGAACCGATCGTTTTGCTCTTATCAGCTAGAGGTAATATTTGACTAAATCTTATATTAGCCTATATTTCCCTATCTCATCACGAAATATATCTCGTAGATAAAGAAGGAAATCCGTAAAATCTAATTGATAAGGGAAGAAATCTCCATAAATTGCTAAATTTTTAAATGACGAAAATGATAAATCTCCGAAGAATATTTGACTATGAAATCTGAGACATGTCGGACCTTTCGCATGGAAACTATGGTTACGACGCTCTAGATATACAGGTTCCTTAGGGACCTACATATAAAAGTATTCGCATACCAAAATTCGAGATAGGCTCTCGAGACCCAACACTTGACACACAAATCAAAGGGCTCTCACCGGGCTGTCTCTCTCTCTCATGCTCAGCCTGTTTTATTCCGGCCAAAACTAGCTCTTTTTGACTTAAGTGTCAAAACTTCCCTCGGCTGGAACACCTTCTGGTGGTCTTTTGTAGTGCTCCGAAGAAAGGGTCTTTGCAGTGTCTCAAATCATCTCCCGAAGCAACCTTTTGAAGAGTCAAAGAAGCCGAAATCTGTGAAACCGAAACCCATCTTCAACAAATTGGTATCGTCTGTGGGAAAATAGACTGACTCTCTAGACAAACATACCATCTGCCTTTGTTACCATTGCAATATGATAGCAGTTAAGAGAAAAAGGCCAATCATTGGGTTCGATGATGATGATCTAACCTGAGTCAACCCTAATCGGAATGACCCTTTGGTCATCACTACAAGAGTAGAGTCTCATGTCATTAAGAGAATTCTTATCGATCAAGAAGCAGACTGCGATCTCCTTACTTAGGATGCTTTCCAGCAAATAGATCTTAACTCGTCTCACCTTCCACCTCATACCGGGTCCCTCAAAGGACTTTTAGATGAATACACTATCCGAAGGTGTTATTCCTCTCACCGTAACCATGGGAACTTCTCCTAACCATGTGGCCGCTAAAGTCGTCTTCCACGTGGAGAAATTATTCTCGCTTTACAATGCAATTCTTGGTTGCCCTAGTCTAGACTAATTGGAGGCACTATCTAATATGAAACATATGAAGGTCAAGATTAGAACACCAGAAGGAATTGCTAATCTCAATAGCGACTCTGATTCTTATGCTCTTCTCACTCCAAAGGTTGACAAGAGAACTTTCCGATCGTACACTTAGAGTTCAAGGAAGATGTCGGAACCAATAACCAACCCCGAGCCCGAAAAGAAGTGATTGAGATTTCCCAATGGTGACTCTAACCAGATTGTTTGAGTTGGGGCTAACTTGCCAACATATCTAGCGAAGCGTAATTATCAATTGCCTATGCCAATATTTACAAGTCTTCACTTGGTCTCCTAAAGACATATCCATCGGTTATAATCTACAAACTAACCGTTAACGTCGGATACGAGCGGTTCAAACGTAATAATGAGTGTATTCCTAGAACACCAACGTGTCATCCAAGAAGAAGTATAGAAACTATTGATGATTGAATTCATTAGTGAAGTCAAATATCCCGAATGACTAGCCAATGTGATCCTGTTGAAAAAAGCGTAATGGTAATGGAGGATATGTGGATTTCACCGATTTTAACAGTATGCGTGTCCAAAATATCGCTACTTGCTTTCCAACATCAACAAGCTTGTGGACAACTTCTAACCACCAAATTTTGAGTTTCAAAGGATGCCTATTTCGCTATAATTAAACACGAATGGTGTTTAAAGATGAGAAAAGACAAGTTTTATCATAGAATTCAGTACGTATTGCTATCGAGGTATGCCCTTTGGTTTGAATAACACCGGACCGACCCTTCTAACGGTTAGTTAATAAAGTCTTCAAAGATCAACTCGGTAAGAACATATAAGCATATGTTGATGACATGCTCGTCAAGAGTACCAAGTGGACGTCCATGTTACCGATCTCATAGAAAATTTTCAGATATTGGAGCGTTACAACATGCAGCTAAACCTAGTAAAATGCATTTTGGAATTGCATCTTACAAGTTCTTGGGTTCTATGACCACTAACATGGGAATTGAGGCAAATCCTCGAGAAGATACAAGCTATACTAGACATGTCACCACCCTGAATTTTAAAGGAGATATAGTGCCTTATTGGTAGAATATTGGCTCTAAGCCAATTCATGTCGAAAGTCGTGGAAAAGTACAAACCCATTTTTGACACCCTAAAGAGGTCCCTCACGATTTGTGTGGACGCCGAGTGCCAAACGGCCTTCGAGTAGCTTGAAGAATGCCTCATGTCACCCCTATTGTTCTCTTTCCTATTCCCGGTAAGAAACTATACTTATACCCTTCTATTTCTAACCGGGTAGCACTATCCTTATGAGACAGGAGTTAACCGTACGAGGCTTCGTTACTACATTGGCCGAATACTCAAAGAATCCAAGATCAACTATCGACCGATTGAAAAGATAGCTTATGCTTTGGTCATTCCAAATCGTGCGCCTTCGGCCATATTTTCGTGCCCATACTATCATAATGCTTACCGACCAACCCGAAACAAATCCTTCGTAAGAGAAATACCTTGGGCCATCTCATCAAATAGAGTGTGGAGTTAGGCGAGGTTGACATCCATTATTAGTCGAAACCGGGATCAAAGGCCAAGCTCTTGCAGACTTCATCCTTGAATGCACACTTTCGGTTCCAACTGAGCGTGAGTCTATCGATAGTCATGAAGAATGGTCAACCGGACTGACGCTGCATGTTGATGGGTCATCAAACTCCTCAGGAAGTGGTGCTAGACTCATACTGATGGATCTAGATGATTTCAAGGTAGAGTACACTCTTTGTTTTGACTTCAAGGCCATAAATAATCAAGCGGAGTATGAAACTTTATTGATAGAATTTCAAATCGTAATAACCATGGGGGCTTAACACATTCGAGTATTCACCGATATTCAACTAGTTGTCAAACAAATTGAAGAGGTCTATGAGACTAAAAACCCGATCATGGCCAAGTACTTAAGCAAACTGCGTGAAATGATGAGCGGGCTAGACAAAGTCGACATCTAACAAATCACTCGATCAGAGAACGCGTGGACTGATACAATCTCTAAGTTAGCTAGTTCATACTTGGTTACCTCTAATCGAATAGTTTACATCGAGAGCCGACCACGCCCCAACATATATGAATCCAAAAAATTCTTTTTATGCACCGTTTCCAAGTTGGAAAAACACATAAAAGCCTATTTAAAGTATGATCGTTCTGTTGAACTCACCAATGGAGGCGATGGGAAACTAAAATGGAAGGCCACTTACTATGCAATCATCAATGGGAATCCATACCGAAAAGTCCTTCACTTACCCGCACCAAGGGTGCTCGCTAACCCTTGAAGAAGGAGTCTATATCTTCAAAGAGATCCATGAAGGGATATGCAATGAACCATTTGGGGGCTCGGAATCTAGTTCACAAAGCCACACGTCAAGGGTACTACTGGCCAACCATGAAAACTGACTCCAACAATTATGTCAAAAGGTGTGACAAGTGCCAACGTTTCTCTTCGGTACCACGACTACCCTCCACCAAACTGAGTCCCATAGCAAGCTTTTGGTCATTCGCCCAATGGGGAATGGACATCTTTGCATCATTCCCACCAACCACCGGACAACAAAAATTCCTCATAGTCACTATCAACTACTTCACCAAGTGGGTAGAAGCCGAACCCCTAGTCCAGATAACAACAACCAAAGCCTAATCGTTCGTATGGACTCATTTTATCACTAGATTTGGCATACCCCGTGCCCTTATCACTGATAACAGGAAGCAATTCGACAACAAGAGCTTTTAAGAGTTTTACAACAAGATGGAAATTCATAACCGATTCGCATCGGTCACTCATTCAGTACTAATGGACTTATGGAGATAACGAACAGAATAATTTTACAAAGGCTGAAGACAATGTTGGACGAAGCCAATGGATGATGGGCAGAGGAACTTTACAGTTTCCTCTGGTCATATCATACCACACCCAAACACCATTCAGTTTGACATATGGAAGCGAAGCCATCATACCTGTGGAGATAGGAATCCATTCGTTTTAGGTGGCCTAACACGACGTGGCATGAAATGAGCCTGCCTTATGAGAACGATTAGATCTGCTCTTAGAATTGTGGAAATCTGCATCTGCTTTAATGCTAGCATACCAATAATAGATAGCTTAATATTACAACTGAAGAGTTAAAAAGAGAACGTTCAAACCCGACGAACTAGTCCTAAGGAAGGTCGAAGCAATCGGCCAACCTCTACCCGAGGGCAAGCTAGCACCCAATCAGGAAGGTCCCAATCAGATACATTCTGTAGTTCGCCTAGAGACCTATTGTCTCAACAATCTAGATGGATTGACTGTGCCCATAACTTGGAACTCAGAAAACCTATGCAACTATTATCGATGAATCTCATCATTTCCCGTGGTCGGAAAAGTCTCCCATGTGCTTCTCCCTTTGGTTTATTCTATCGAATATTTCCTACCAACCTATCCTATCAGTTGATTCCTATCGAACGTAACATATCGTTAATAAGGGACATGACTCCGAGTTAGGAAGGCACGACCCATCCTATTGGTTGATTCCTATCAAATGTAACATATCATCAATAAGGGATATGACTCCTAGTCGGGTAGGTACGGCCCATCCTATTAGTTTATTCCTATCGGACGTAACGTGTCGTCAATAAGGAACATGACTCTGCCGGGTAAGTACGACCCATCCTATTGGTTGATTCTTATTGAACATATTGTCAATAAAGGATATGACTCCCAGTTGGGTAGCCATGGCCTATCCTATTGCTTAGTTCCAAACAAACATAACAGGTCATCGTAAGGAATGTGATTCCCAGATAGTTGAATTTTCTATTGGGTTCCCATCAAACGAAGTGCATTAAAAAGGAGGGATATATCTCTCGGTTGGGTACTATATACCTCCTCGGGGTACGAACAAAAAGGGGAAGGTATTTCTTTGGGCAATCGCTACCTCTTACGGAGAATTGAAAGTATTTTGCTCGAGTAACTCCTGCTAAATGACATGCTACCTGATAATCTATCATATGATCGTTTCATCGATTACCTTGTTCGTTTAGACATTCGGTTTCTATCACTGGAAATTTGATCAAAGGCGAAAAATCGACAAATAAGTAAAATAAAATTCTTCTTTTATTTCCATAAAACAAATATATATCGATTACATGAACAAGCGTAGTTTACGAGTTCCCAAGACGGATCGATTACACATAAGAAAAAATACATAAGAAAAATTACAGCATTGCTTCTGACAAAGAGGCTACAATGTCATAGTCATTCGATAGAACTGAGAGTACAAAAACAAATGAGAAGAGAAGACGAAAGAAATTCAAGAACATCTATAGCCAAACATGGACAAGAAGGCTACGAAAATGGGCTGAGGAGGGCATGAGACGGTTGTAAAGAAACTGTGAGAATATATCGAGATTCAAATCTTCTCGCCATACATAGCTCCTCACAACCTAATGCCTCTTTTAGTCGCCCAACCCAAGAAAACACGAGCGCACAACTAACTTAATCCAGAACAAGAGCGTATCTAAAACTCCCCTCTGAAGTTGAGAACCCTAACGAGAATCTTGACAGAGCCCATCTTGATGTCTAAACATCGCACGACATGACGAGACCTCACGTAAGTGGTCCATTCTTGATGAGGTTTTACATTGGCTGAAATGGTTTAATGATAATTGTGTGCAATGAATGAATGATTTAAATCCCTCCAACTTTTTACAAAACATTTATTTTAGGGACACTTGTTTAAAGCTTGAGGGTATTAACACCCTTGGGAAGATGGAACGGTTAAAAAAAAAAAAGGCGTCCACCTACCGTCCGTTTCAATTTAACGTCTTACAAGCGTATTAGAGGCAATTCGCACAACCCAAGCGACGCGAATTGCATTAAAGACTTTGTGCCTTTCCAATTTTTAAAAGATAGTCATTACTTATAGCGTCTTCCTCACGAAACGATACCATGAATCGGGGGCAAATGATGGAACATAATCTAAAGGCCTATTGGGGTAGTGTCCAAAGATCGAAGGTCCATAACTAGGTTAGCATTTTGGCATGGCCATGACGGTGATTTGTCTCCCGAAGAGTGAACTTAGACAGACCTCTTGATTAATTCCTAATGTGGCGACCCAATCAATTTGAAGCATTCGACGTCTCAAACCGATGCCCCTCTTTCTTTTGATCAATGACCCTGTACTGCTAGAGATCCGATCATTTTTTACTCATCAGTTGGAGGTAATATTTAACTAAATCTCATATTAGCCTATGTTTCCTATCCCGCGACGAAGCACGTCTCCTAAATAAGAAAGGAAATCCTATAAAATCTAATCAATAAGGGAAGAAATCTCACCGTATTGCTAAACTTCCTAAGCAATGAAAATTATAAATCTACTGAGAATATTTGACTATGGAATCCCGAGATTGTTGGACCTCCTTGTATGGAAACTAGGGTGACAATGACCGTATACACATGGCTCCTAAGGGAACTACATATAAAAGCATTCTACATACTGAAATCCAGGTATACTCTCTAGGACCCAATACTTGACATATAAATCACAGGGCTCTCAGCTCTCTCTCTCTCTCTCTCTCTCTCTCTCTCTCTCTCTCTCGTGCTTAGTCTGTTTCATTCTTGTCGAAAATTGCTTTTTCTGATTTGAGTATCGGAACCTCCCTCGTTAGAGCACCCTCAAGTGGTTTTTTACAATCTCATATTTCATAGTAACCGTTCAAAGAGTCAAAGGAATTGAAATCTATGGAACCGAAACCCACCTCCAACAGACATAATTCAAAAGTTAGGATACAACTTTTGTATTTGGTGAGAACGTTGTCACTGATACTAAATGTAGCTTTTGATGCAATTGTAACAACTGGGATGTTCAGCACGTGCAATAGAAAAATCATGAAATTGATTTGCATTATTTTTCCAAAACTGGAAAACATTTAATTCAGCAAATTGATCATAATCTAACTTTGGATCTTTTAAATAAGAATCTAATTCAGACTTTCCTTACATTAATTCCTTCTACCGAAGGTGTGGTCCTAGTCATTACCCACCACCATCTCCTGGGATGGTTGGATTCTACATCAAGTTTCAATTCAATTTGAAGCTTCAATCATTTTTTTTATTAAAATTGTTTCTTCAAAATCAAAACAATTAATCATTCAATAAAAAAATTTATGTTTTTTTAAAAACAAAAATCATGTTTTTAACCCTTAAAACCGTTCTGTGATACCACTTGTTGGAACTAGAATTAATAGTTATCTCTCTTTGATTCAAACAATTAGATAAATAGCAGAATAAAAATATATTTGAATGAAAAATAATATTATAAACATGATATTCAAAAAATAAATCATAAATTATTTGTAATAAAACAAATTTCACTTGTATGTATACTTGTGAAGAAGACTTCACATCTCCATTTTCTTCCCTAATCCCTAACTCAACTCTTGTATGCTTCTCTTAGTGGGCAAAGATTGATGAACTTTAAAATTTATCTATATCCTGTGTGTAGAGAATCTCTCATAATTCTTGTGTTTCAATTAGGTCGTGAACTTTAACTTACAAAAGTTCAATTAAAACACAAAAATATTTAGAGATTGTACTTTGCAAAATTATTAAATCAAACATCATACTTTTCAAAATTATAAAATAGTTCCAATAATTTTGTAAATTATAAAACAAAAGAAAATAATTTCAAAAATGATAAAGTAGGATAGATAGATTTTCAAAATAACAATATAGAATAAAATGGTTTTGAAACTACAAATGGGTTATATAACTTTCTCAAAAAAATTATGACTTTCTGTTTTATTCTTCATTTCCAATTAACTTAATACAAAAATAATTTCATACGAGTAAGTAACAAATACCATATGAGTTTTTAGGGTAGAGAAGAAATTTAGAATATATTTATTTTGCCTCTAAGATAATTATAATACCATATGCTAATCCGGTAAATACATTAAAATTATTTTTTATTATAATTAATTTCACTAAATAATTAAACTTGTACTCCCAAATAAATATCATATTATTTATAGATGTTAATAAATAAATATTTATCAATTTGTACTTGATTTATATGTATTTTTATATGCTGTCCTCTAAGTAACACGTGTAATTGAGGTCAGACAAAACACACACACACACACACTATCATTTAGTATCTTGAGTCTCTCGTTCAAAATAGATGATATCCAAATTATTCGATTTGTCTTCCATTGTCTGATGGAATTTGCAAATTTTTAAAATGTTTGATATTATGCAAAATCATATCTCTAAATTTAGTTTCCAATTAGTCGAATAAAAGGACTCAAGAAAGCAATTTCTGATATAGTAGACATAAATTCTCTATCGTGTATGTATGTTCAACTAACTAACAGAGTGTATCTATTGTACAAAAGATTTCGTTCATAACATATCCAAATATAGAGCCCCTAGTTCATAGATTCATCCATGTATACTCAAAATTAAGAGTACATAAACAATGTACAACTATAAAGTATCAATTTTTAGAAAATTATATAGGTCCTCTTTAGTACTAACTACTTGCACTTACTACTATTGAGTCTGGACCTTATCTAAATCTGGACCTTATTCGATTTACAAGCTAAATCATTTCCAACAACTAGAAAACTCACAAATTATAGCTTACATCTAAATGAAGTGTTTAACTTCATCAATTAGTTAAGAACAATTTTCTTTAGACTAATGTAACCATGATTTAACTACATCATGGCTAGTCTCAAACCCGAATAAATGATGAGGGTTACACTATGTTGTAGTCAGCATAAAACCTTAGTCAAAACCAAAATGATAGATAAATATAGAAAATTCGTTGGAGATTAGTGACGTCATGCATTGATCTTGAGTGTAATGACAAGTTAACAAGTGTCTCTAGGGTGTCATCTAGAAGTACATGCTCACATTGCTATTTGGATATAGTATAAAATAAGCAAGGGTTCTCATATTTATATGGATAGGTGTGGGTAAGGAAGTTTGTCTACGAAGATAAGATTTGCCCAACTGTTTCGAATATAGCATCCTTAATCGGTAAGTTAGGAGATGGAAGAAGTAATAATCGTACGAAAAATTAATATTATGTGTTGTCGAAAAACTAAGTGGGTGAGGGAGAAGGTTGGAGAAGTAGAGTCTTATGAACATAATATTTAGTACACAGACAGGGATAAAACTAAAATTGGGGTAAAAATAATTGTCCATAAGAACTTATAAGAGGATGTAGTGAAGATCATAAGGAAGAAAGATATAATTTTGTTTGTTAACCTAATTAATGGAGAAAATATAATTAACATAGTCAATATTTATGCATCTCAAATAGATATAGATACAACTAGTTAAAAATAGTTCTTGGAAGATCTAAATAAATTTATACAAGCTATATCTAGTGAAGAGAAATTGTTTATCAGAGGAAATCTAAATGGGTATGTAGGTGAAAACAATGAGGGATTTGAAATCGTACATGAAAATTTTGGTTTTGGTAATAGGAGAGAGGCAAGGGTATCATTTTAAAGTTTGTTATAATATTCGATTTGATATTAGTAAACACTTTTTTTAAGAAAAAAGAACTACACATAATTACACATAGAAATGGTTCAAATACCAACTAAATAGATTTTTTTCTCAAAAGATGGGGTGATAAAATAACCTGTTGGGATTATAAAGTTATATTAAGGGAGAGTATAGCAAGTCAATAAAGGGTTTTAGTTTTAGATGTGTGTACTTAAGAAGCAAAAGAAATGTCATCCATTAATGGAGGCAAGAATTAAGAGATGGAATTTAAAAGAGAAAAAGTTTGTGACCTTTAAAAACAAATTAATTCAAATAGCCACCTGGTTTACTGATGATTCGAAAACTATGTGGATAGAAATATTTAATAATATTAAAAATATATGTAAGGATGTTCTTAGCATACTAGGGGTCGGGCACCAAGAGGTAAAGAGTCATAGTAATGGAATGAGAAAATTCAAGTTGCTATATGAACAAAACGAAAGTGTTATAAGAACATTAAAAGCAATAAAGGTGATAATATATTTGAGAAGTACAAGAGTGTAAAAAAAATGTGAAAAAGATTATTTGCAAATCAAAAAGTAATAATTGTCAAACTAAAATATAGGAAGAAAAAAGATATAAATGATGTTAGGTGTGTTAAAAGTGAGACCAATGGTGTCTTTGTAAGAAATTGGAATATAAGAATGCACTGGAGGGTTATATTGATAACCTCTTTAATGTTATGGGTATAAGAGATATCAACAATATCATGTTAGATGTGTTAAAAGTGAGACCAATAGTGTCTTTGTAAGAAATTGAAATATAAGAATGCGCTGGAGGGTTATTTTGATAACCTCTTTAATATTATGGGTATAAGAGATATCAAAAATATCATGGTATCTATAGAAGAGATCAATATGGGTTATAAACACAAGATTCGTTTTTATGAAGTAAGGAGACCTTAAAAAATCAAAAATAATTAATCCATAGGACCCAATAGTATCCATATTGAAGTGTGGAAGTGTTTGGATAAAATAGGAATAGGAATAGGAATGTTGGTGAATCTTTTTAACAAAATTTGGCAAACTAAGAAAATGTTTCAAACATGGAGGGATAGTACAATTTACCATTATATAAGAATAAAGGAGATATGCAAAATTGTTCCAATTATAAAAAAATTAAATTTAGTAGTCATAATATGAAGTTGTGAGAGAGAGTGATGGAGTATAAATTAAGATTTGAGATAAATATGTTTTAGAATCAATTTGAGTTCATGTCAAAATAATCCATTATCGAAACAAGTCACTTGTTTAGACATTTGGCGGAGACATTTAGAATACAAAATAGAGACTTGCATATAGTATTCATTGACTTTGAAAAGCATAGATAGTGTTCTAGAGACATTGTGATAGGCATTGACAAATAAGAGGATCTCGTTAAAATATATTGATCTTATAAAAAATATGTGCGAGGAGCTATTATCAATGCAAGAACCAACAACAATAACAATAAACTAGGCATTCTATCCCAAAATTTGGGATTGACCATTTGAGAGATAAATATCAAGAAAAAAAAAAGCACGAGTGTTGATTAAATTTAATTTATACAGATTCTCCTACACCACTCATTCCTATTTAAGACCACCTCTTCCACTAAATCTATAACTATTTGTCTTTACGAATAATTTGTATCTAAATTTTTAGCAGTCTATCTCTACGTTTGACAAATGTCCTATATTTAAATTTTTGATTCTCCTAACTGGTGCATCATTGGGTCTTCATTGTACATGTCCAAGACATTTTAGACGGTATTCTCGCATCTTATTTATAATTAAACTAACTCCCAATTTATTACGTATCTCTTCATTTCTAATTTTATCATTTCTATTTTTACCACACATTCACCTAAATATTCTTATTTTAGCTACCGTCATTTTCTAATCTTGTTGTTATTTAATGACCCAATACTCAGTGTCATATAACAGTACATGTTTTATTGCGGTTCTATAGAATTTTCCCTTTAAATGTAATAGTATCATGCGATCGCAGAGAACTCCGAATGCTTTATTTTATTTCATCCAACCTGCTTGAATTTTATTATTTACATCTCCATCTATATTGTCATCATTTTAGATGATGAAACCAAAATATCTAAATCATTCATTTTTTTGTACTTCTCTTCGTTCTAACCTAATTGTTTCTTTATCATTCTAATGGTTGGTACTAAACTTACATCTCATATACTCAGTTTTTGATCTGTTCAATCAGAATCTTTCGGATTCTAATATGGCCTTTCATAGTTCTAATTTAGTAATAATACTTTCTTTAGTTTCATCAACCAATACTATATCATCTGTGAAAAATATACATTATGGTATTTTATTTTGAATATTTTTTGTGATTTCATTTATCACTATCACAAATAGTATGGGGTTTAATATTGAACCTTGGTGGAGCCCAATGTTAATAGGGAAGTTATCATTCAGACATCCGCAAATTCTTACATTGGCCATAGACCCTTCATATATATTTTTAATAAAATTAATGTATTTCAAAAATATCATTTTCTTTATCAACACCCATCATAACACGTCCCTAGGAATCCTATCATGCATTTTTTCTAAATTAATGAATACTATATGTAGGTTTCTTTTCTGTACTCTAAATGTCTCAATCAACTGTCTTAGCAAATGAATTGATTCGGTGGTAGATAGTTCTCATATAAATTCAAATTAGTTCTAAAATACACTTATCTCCAATTTCAATTTATGCTCTATTACTTTCTCCCATAACTTCATAGTTTGACTTATGAGTTAATTCTTCTATAGTTCGAATAATCTTGTATGTCTCTTTTATTCTTACATAGTAGGAGAAGTGTGCTTTCTCTTTTCATGTTTGAGACATTTTCTTCATTTGTCAAATTTTATTAAAAAGAGCCGTTAATATTGTTATATCGAATTCACCTAAATATTTTCACACTTCAATAGGAATGCCATCAGATTCTACGAATTTGTTATTTTTCATTTTCGTTAAGATCTTCTTTATTTCATGGGGATGAATGTTACGTTTAAAATTTCTATTAATCTATTATACAGGTATCATGATATTTCTTATACCTATTATACTCTCAATATTAAACAGATTATTAAAATAATTCTTCAAACATTTTTTTATATTTTCATTTCTTACAAATATACTATTGGTTTTATTTTTAATACATGTAACTTCATTTAGATCTTCTTCCTTCATCTCCCTTAGTTTGACAATTCTGTAAATCTCTCTTTTGCCGTCTCAAGTTTCTAGCTTCTTGTATAATAAGTTATATATTTTACTCTTTGATTTGTGGATAACTTTTTCACATCTTTTTTTGCACTTCTATATTTTTCATAAGTTTCGCCACTATGATCACTTTTAAGGTTTTGATAGCATTCTCTTTTGATTTGAATAACAATTTGTATTTTCTCGTCCCACCACTATGACTCCTTGCCTATTGGAGTCCTATTGTTAGATACTCCAAACACTTCCCTACCTATATTTTTAATATTATTAGATATCTCTTTGCATATTATTTCTGAATCATCATTTATAAACCAATTTGTTTTTCCAATTAATTTGTCCCTAAATGTTGTCACTTTTGTTTTCTTTTAGGTTCCATCACTTAATTTTTGGTTCCACAGATCATCGACACTATTTTTGTCTTTTAGGTATACGTACGTCTAAAACTAAAAGTCTGTGTTGAGTTGCTACACTCTCCCCCGATATGACCTTGCAATCCTTACAGAACCTTCTATCCCCTCTCCTAGTGAGAAAGAAATCTATCTGACCAGTATTCAGCCCACTTTTATATGTGATTATGTGAGACTCTTTCTTCTTGAAGAAAGTATTTACGAGTGCAAAATCGAATGCTATGGCGAACTCTAGAATAGTATCTCCCGCTTCATTCCTACTACCAAAACCAAAGTTTCCATGTACGGTTTCAAAACTCTCGTTTTTCTCTCCTACATATCTATTTAGGTCTCCTCCAATAAATAACTTCTTGTCACTAGGTATGTCTTGTATAAATTCCTCTAAATCTTTCCAAATTGGTCTTTACTAATTGGATTTATACCTATTTGGAGCGCATATATAGTGACTATATTAATTACGTTTTTGTTATTTATTGATTTGACAAACATAATTCTATCTCTCTTCTTTCTTATCTCTACTATATCCTCTAATAGGTCTTTATGTACAATTACTCTTACCTCATTTTTAGTTTTTTTTATTTTATTTGTATAACAAAATTTATGACTATAAGACTATTACTTTAGTATTCTCTCCTACCCACTTAGTTTTTTTTGCAGATGCATGATATTAATTTTTCTCTTATACATAACTTCTCCTATCTTTTCTAATTTTTCGATTAGAGATCCTACGTTCCAAGTTACTAAATGAACCTACAGGGGTTTAAATAATAGTTCTATTGGGTTTCACCAATGTTCGACATTAAATCTCCTCTTTTTTTACAATAGTTATGGAGTATCATGGTGTAACATTTTTACATATAATATACTGCTGATCGATAAAATTTGGGAGAGTATTAGTGCTAAATTGGAGTTATAGCGGGATATACTAAAATTCAGAAGATTAGATTGAGTAGATTAAAATTTGAGTATATGAGATATACATTTGGTGACAGTAATAATGAAGAAACGATTAACTTAAAAAGACAAAACATACAAAAAAGTAAATATTTTAGATATCTTACTTTTATCATTCAAAATGATGGTAATATAGATTGAAATATAAATCATAGAATCCAAGTGAATGGATAAAATAAATTCTGAATTTTTTTACAATCGCACAATGCCATTACAATTGAAGAAATAGTTTGATAGAATCACAATAAAATCTATATTCTTGTATAATACTGAGTTTTGAGCCATTAAACAACAATAAGAGTATAAAATGATTGCAACTGAAATAAAAATATTTAGATTAATATGCAGTAAAATTAAAAATGATATGATTAGAAATAAATATATACGTACTAAGTTGGAAGAGAGTTTAATTTTGGATAAAATAAAAGAGTATCAATCAAAATGATTTGGATATATATAACAAAGATACAAAGATACACTAGTTAGGGGAATAAGATCTTAAATGTGAGAGATTAAGTTAAATGTCAAGATGAATAACTAAAAATCTGAATGTAAATTATCCATAAAGTATATGAGTGTCAACTAGAAGATAAATTTAAATACGAATAAGTGATGCAAGAGAATTTGAAATAATTGAATTATTATTATTGTTGTTGTTGTTGTTGTTATTGTTATTATTTTTAAAGTTTTTATGGATAATTTATTTTTAATTCTCTCATTTCGTTATTTTTATTTTTAATTTTTAATATTACGTTCTCTATTTTTGTTTTTAAATTTTAATTTTGTATTTTTTGCATTATTATTATTATTATTATTATTATTATTATTATTATTATTATTTTCTCTCTTCCATATTGGTCTCTTATAAACAATTTTAAAATTTAGAATTAAGTTTCAATTTATTGTTAAAGTTGATGTAATCATGATTTATATCTTGTGTATGTAACCCAATCATATGCATAAGTTAAACATATCAAATTCTTGAACTTTATACATACACAAATATGTTTATCTATTTGAATAATTAATATGAAAATTATCTTAATATAGAAGAATCAATATATAGTATTTTGGACATACAAAATAATAAAAATAGTGGATTATTTGTATCAAATTCCAGCAATATATAATATATAAGTACATCCAATTTACCAAACGTGAAATTAAAGATAAAGAATATCCTTTTAATTTATTAGTCCATTTATGGTTAACCATTATTTAGTTTGAAACCCCATGAGAAAGCTAAATAGAGAGGTTAATAAATATACCAAAATGGGAAGTAAGTAAAAATAAATAAACAATGTGCCTGTTTGGCAGATCCATTTTTATTTTTTTTTTTTTGTTTCTCTTCTCCCTAAACCTAAAATTTCTTCTTCTTAAAAATATTTTTTTAATGAAAAAATTGTAAAAGGAACTTTAAAAGAAAAGTTTTTCTTTTTATTTTCTTTTTAATGCTCAAACTTTTTCAGAATTATATTTTTTTTATTACACTTATATTCTCACTTGAATAATGCGAAATTTTAAATATATTCACGCCGTAAATGTGTTCATAAATACTATGATTTATGTGGATTTGAATATTCTTTTATATAAATTCTAAATAAATTCATAAATTCTAAATATATTCATAAATATTTTTTTATTATATTTTATATGAGTTGGACATTCATAAATATATGATTTGGGTGGGTTTAGATATTTTTTTTTTTTATAAATTTCAAAAAATTCATAAATTTCAAATATGTTGAAAAATATTTTTTTTATTTCATTTATATGACTTGGGTATTCATAAATATATGATTTGAATAATTTTAAATATTTTTTTTTTGTAAATTCTAAATATACTCATAAATATTTTTTTAATTCCATTTATATGATTTGGGTGTTCATAAATATATAACTTATGTTATATTTGAATTTTTTAGTTCTTTATTTTATATAAAAATAATTTTATATTTATAAATATTTGATTTTAATAGTTTAGAAAAATAATTAATTTTTTAATTTTAATTATTAGTATTTATATCTTTTATTTTTAAAATATAAATATATGAATATTAATCAATTGATGGCGATGAGAAAAAATTATATTTTATGTGTATGCCCTTTATGATAAATTCATTAAAAATAGAATTTATAACAAATGTTTTGTCAAACAGTTTATTTATAAAAAAGAGTATAAAAATAGTTTTTAAAAATAAAAATGTCAAACCATTTTTGACCTTTTTCAAAAAGGAATTAATTTTTACTTTTCCTTAAAAAGAGAAGATAAGGAAAAAAAAGTTGTGCCAAACATTCTAATATCAATAGTACAAGTTTTTCTCATTTAGTATCTGTTTAGCTAATTTTTTTCCTACTTAAATTTAGTTTAAAATTAAAAGTTATATCAAACGATTTTTTTCAAAAGTTGTTTTTAAAAAAGTGAACTTTTTTAATAAAGAAAATTGAAAAAAAGGAGAAATTCTTAAAAGGAGCTTTTGGTTATTTTTTAATAAAAATATACGAAATTGTCCATACTTGTTTCAACTATTATAATTTAGTAATATATATAAATTTCAAAAAATCTTAACTATTTCAGTATTAATGAAAAATATAAATTGTTAATTTATTAATTTTTTATGAATTTACGAAATTTTTTCAAAAAAAAAATATATGGACTTTAAATACTTATGAGTATTTATAATATTTATGAACTTAAAATATTTATATTTCATTTATGAATATTTTAGAATTATTTATGAAACTATTATTTTATAAATTTTTTATGAAACTTTAATTTCAATTGCCCTTTATTATAATTTTATTAAGTTTACAATTTATATTTTTTTAAAATAAAATTGTCAAACAAATTATCACTTAAATTTTCAAACTCTTATTTCTTTACCATAACTTACAAGACACTAAGATGACTTGGCCTTGTGCTCTATAGATTCATGAGTAAAACATGTTAGAATAATAAAAGATTAGTTTGGAAGAAATTAAGATGATTTTAAGAATGATAAAAAATAGAAATATAAAACTCAGTCTTAAAGTAGTTGACTCTCTCCCAAGCACACTTAAACACTAGTCGACTCACTAAGTTTAAAAAACCTTTAAACTTAAACATCAGTCGACTCATGAAGGAATATCAGTCAACTCACCATGCATCATAGGCAAACTGAACTTAAGTAGTAGGTCACTCAAGTTAACTCATTCTGAACACCTAGTTGATTCATACACCCAAAGAATTAGT
The DNA here is from genome assembly GCA_037126225.1 of Dillenia turbinata. NCBI lineage: Eukaryota > Viridiplantae > Streptophyta > Magnoliopsida > Dilleniales > Dilleniaceae > Dillenia > Dillenia turbinata. The sequence continues at coordinate 1,178,490 of JBAMMX010000012.1, read as the reverse complement.
AGTGTTAAAATTCAAAATCCTAACAAAAACAGTAACGGTCAAAACAAAAAATAGGACATACTATATACAAGTTAAGTCGACCTGTTATAGATCATAAGTTGACTTGCTCTTTCAGCATTTACAAAATTTCATGAAGAAAAAGCTGAATGACATACTAGGCTATAGAACACAAGGCACCAAGAACATGTCATGAGTTATAACATGTGTCAAGACATATGTCAAGATATAGGCTAGATCTTGAATCTAAGTCATGTACTAGGCCAAATCAACTAACATGGTATATCAAGTCAACTCACACATTAAGGACTTAGAAAATGTATGAGCATGACACGAGTTACAACATGCCACGATACGAGTCACGACATAAGCCATGATACATGCTACAACATGATACATGGTACAGGCCATGACACGTGCTAAACAATGTGCATAAGGCCAAGCCGACTTACTCAATGCACTAAGTCGCCTTACATAGTCTAGACATGTAATATTCTGAGTAACCACATATATAAGCCAACGTAAGAAGCTCATTAAGCCAACTTATGCATGAGTAAATATTGAAAATCTCAAAGTCTAGTTTGGCGAGTTAACTCACGTATAACCTCAAGTCGACTCACATGTCTTGGACTTAGAAAATTTCAAATGTACATAAGTTTAAGCCAACCTAGCAATCTATAAAGGCTGACTTACGTAGGAGTTAAACATAGTATAACTTAAGGGACACTAGGCCAAGTCAACTTGCATACATGACCAAGTTTACTTGCACGAGGTTTGTATCACAGAGAATAGCTCACTAGCCTTTATGCAAGGACAAACCAAGCTGCATGATACACACTTTAAGCCTGACACGGTAGGCCGACTTACTATAGTTTGTAAGCCAACTTGCATATACAACAAAGCATATGTAATAGAGCAAGAACAAGCAAAAGTCGACTCATCAAGAAACTTAAGTCAACTTGCAGAAGATATGGAGCAAAATTAGCCAAGTGTAATCAAGCCTAAAACAACTTAAGATGATGAGTAAGCTGATTTCCATGAAAATCTAAGCACAAAAATCTGAATAGAATCATGAGACAATCGACTCATGGTAAAGAAGCAGTCGACTCACAAAGACACAGAATTAAAAAAATTAAAATATCAGTCAACTCATGAGAAGAGGAAGTCGACTCGCTGTATGTCCAACTAGTTGTTCAAAAAAACTATTTGAGCAATAAATGAACTTCCAACCACCTCAACGGCTATATTTGTGTATTAAATGATCTCCAACGGCTATTTACTCATCAAAGGCTATAAATACAATACAACTATTGAAGGTTAATAATTTTTTTATCTTCTGGAATATTGATTGAGCCCAACTGCATTCACAATCTTCTGTATTCTTTAAATTTCTGAGTTGTACTATTGTGAACTATAAAAATCACATCTGAACAATAAAGTTCAAACTTGTAATCTTGTTTCTCATTCCTTATCCTTGTTATCAACAAGAAGGAAGGATCTTTCTAGTTAGGGTTTAGTTGTCTTAGTAAAAACAAATTAGGTTTGCTAGCACTTTCTGTAAACTAGTGATAAGTGTTTTGAGTGAAACACTTGTAAGATTTGACTAACACTTGTTTAAATTAGTTTGTTATACTATTTCGATTGAAAATAGTGGATTGGAAACTGTAAATGTAGTTTGGGAGTGGATGTACATTAGAAAGGTAGAATTACTATAAAAATCATTATGTCATTTTTCTTTTCCTCTACATTCTAATCTCTTAAACTTCAAGTTAAAAGTTTTAAATAATCTATTCACCCCTCTAAATTATTAAAATCCAGCTTTTCAATTATTCATGTGTAAAATAATAAAAAGGACAAGTTTAGTCAAATCTATTTTATTTTTAATTTCTTTTTATATTATTAATATATATTGAGGTATAATATTTATAAACATAACATTCATCATTTTTGATAAATAATTAATTCAACTACACTTTATAAAAAATGATGCAAATTATATAACATTCATGATTTTTATATGAAAAGATACATTTTTAAATATTTAAAAAACAATCTATTAATTTAACTATACCATAATAATAATTTAAATAAATTTTATCTTATAAAAATTTAATATTTGATATTTATTATCATCCTTATAAAATGAGTAAAATAATAAAAAATACTTAAAATTAGTTTTTGAATAATAAAAATTTAGCTTGGATAGTGGAAATTTTATTTTTATAACTTTTTAATTAAGAGTTTAACGATATCAACTAAATTAATAAGCATTCTGATAATTAACAAAATCAACCGAACATCTTTACAATATACATATATACACACACACATACACTATTTTCTTATGATTAAATAAAAGAAAATATATATAATACTCAATTATGCAGATGAGAAATGCCATTATCCCTCTATGCTTTTTTAGTCCAAAAAAAGGATGATATTGATCATAAATAATTTTCGCTTCGATTCCCAGGAGACGTTGTCATCTTCGCGTCTCACGTGAGTACCGCTTCAACCACGTGGTCCTTTCTAATTCGTCCTTGAAACTTCTCCTTGAACCTTCGCTGTACCTCTAATCTCCCGATCTGTCATCTCGGTTTCTGCCTCTTAACTCATACACAGTTGCTTGAATTCAATTCAAGAGACTGATCACCTTCTTCGGGTGTTTCGAAGATGGTGAAGAAGCGAGTGCCAGAGTGGTTGAACAGCTCTCTCTGGTCATCTTCAACTTCATCGTCTTGTCCTCCTCCGCCGCCTTCAAACACCGACGAGGACGGTGGTGATGACGATCGTCTTCCCCGCCGCTCCTCTAAAATTGCTCCGTCCACGCATTCCTATGCAACTCCTCCGTCGTATGGAACTTCAAACGTCGTCTCCGAGTCTCGGACGAAGCCACCGATTCCGGTGTCTCCTCCGGCGATCGTCAGAGAAGAACATCCTAAGCGGGAGGTTAAGGATCTGAGGCGTGATGATGATAATGGCACTTCTCCTAATTTGAGTTCCGGTCCTTCTCCTGAGGAAATTTCTCGCCAGGCTCAGCTCCTAGCTGAGGTTCAATTCTCTCTCTCCCTTTATTTGAATTGTTTGAATTTCGGTTAATTTTGTGAGATTGTGTTTGTTTGGATTTGATTGTAGCTATCGAGGAAGGTTATAAATATCGGGGAATTGAGGAAGCTTGCTTCTCAGGGGATTCCTGATGGTGCTGGAATTCGTTCTACGGTTTGGAAGGTAATCGAATTGAGAGAGAGAGAGAGAGAGAGAGAGAGAGAGAGAGAGAGAGAGAGAGAGGTTCTCTGAATTCTGATAGTTTCGGTTGTGGCAGCTCTTACTGGGTTATCTGCCGAGTGATCGTTCACTTTGGGCATCTGAAATGGAAAAGAAGAGGTCTCAGTACAGACATTTTAAAGAGGATCTCTTGATGAATCCTGTAAGTCTTAATTTTCTGTTCATTTATTATTGTCAAATTTTCAACTTTGATTCTTAGTAATGCCTCATTCGATTCGAATTATGGATGCACCTTTAGTAAGCGAATTTTGATTTGGTGAATTGTTTGTATATTGCTCAATCTGATATTTCAATCGCAAGATTACTAAGATTGAAAAATAAGACTTGACTGCCATGAGGTTAATTAGCTGCTTGAATTGGCCATATGAGCTTCCATGTATTAAAATCACTCAAACTTTTGATTGCTATGATGATTTCTCTTTTATGTTGGTTTAAACTTCTTTCGTGTTCAACCTTTGAAATCAGTTAAACTTTTGATCGCTATAACGAGCTTCCATATATTGAAATTTGCGAAACTTTTGATTGCTATGATGAGTTTTAGTGTTATCCTTCTTGATACAAGCCTTAAATCAGTTGAACTTTTGATTAATCTAGTTTTGGAAACTGATCCCTTATTTAGTTTTGTTCAATGGAAACTTCCTGATTCTAGACTTCCCGGAAATTCGCTGGATTGTTTCCTCTTATGTGCTTGTTCTTATTTTGGAACTAGGACTAAAGTCCGTGTTTTGTAATATGCTATTGTTCTGCTTATTTTTTCCTTTTGCTCAATGATGCGAAAATCATTTCTTCATCCTGTTCTTCTGTTCAAAACAATTTTGGATGTGTGAATGGGGTGCCTGTTCTTGGAAGCGTTACTTTCTGCAGGCAGAAACATTCAAACTTGGCTCAATTTTGGAGAGGTCTCTAGGCTTATCATGTTCGAGTTTGCAATGTTTTGCACTTTCTTTTTCCTCTTCCGGCAGAAGATTTGGATTTCTGATTGTTTTTGTCACTGGTTAGTCAGAAATTACAAGGCGGTTGGACAAGTCAACTGGTCTTGAGAATGATGAAGCAAAAGGTGAAGGCAAAGGCTTGCTCTCAAGATCAGAAATATCTGACGGGGAGCACCCTTTGAGCCTTGGGAAGGCCAGCATTTGGAATCAATTTTTTCAGGTAAATTGACAAGTGTTCTCTCTCTCCCTCTCTCTGTCTCTTTCTTTCTATCTCTCTTTCTCTTCATACACGTGTGCATTCTTTTCATTTTAGATAGAAAAAGAATTATATTACATGACAAAGTGAATCTGCAAAAGACTTAAACAATGAGAAGTCCTTATTGTCAAAAGTAGCACAAAAAAGAAAAAAAGGATAATGAAGAACCGCATCCCAATTTCTCTTTAACTTCTCTAAACTATTATCTCTGTGAACTCCTAAAGCATGAGTGCAGGAGAAGCATAAAACATCTTGTCTTGTCCCAATAAACAGAGGGACCAATGCTATGATTTCTAAAGATCATAAAAGAACATTTGTATGGGTGTGCTATGCCATGCTTGTGTCTATCTTTGACATTTCTAGACTTATGACATTAGTGTAGGTTTGGAAAAAGACTTCGCCAATGGCCCATTGGAGTAGAGGGGATGATAGTTCAATGAGCAATTGATAATCCTGCCTCCACATGGGATGATCTGGGGTGCTTTTTATTGGATTCCTGACGGGAATTCTGATTTTGGAACATGTTGTTTGGATCTCTGACATATCTGGATTACAAGTAAAGGCTTGAGATGTGAATTGTACTTAAAGAAAGAGATGCCTTTTAGTTTTTGCCCTGTGGAGACCTGTCTGAGGCTTGGGGACGAACCTTGGAAGTGTAATTAATAACTATCTCTTGGAAATGGGTTCAGGAGTCAGCCACCAACTCTCTCTATTCTCATACCTGGAATTCTGACTCTGCTTTCCTGGACTGTCAGAGGCTTGATTCAGGGTGTGTCAATTAAAGCTTGCAAAGCCTAACTAATCAAATCAACTAAAGCTTGAATGAGATTTACCTTTACAAGTTGAGTTGATGTAGATATCAAATTTATGTGCTGTGGAACCAAGCACAAGGAGCTTGGACTATATAATTAATGAGCTCAAATTGAGTGCAACATTTACTTTTCATTACAAGCAAAGCTTGAATTAGCATTCCTCTATTTCTGAGTAGCCATTATTGTATAGAAGAAAAATGTTGCTAAGGTCCCCTGAGTAATCTGTCTCCTGGCTGTCCCTCAGAACAATTTTTAGATGTTCCTAAGCTAAAGATTTCTCCCAACATCCTAGTTTGGGACACATTCAGCCAAAGGGAAGCACGATGCACATCCTTCTTGGATGATATACCTTGGGAAAAGCCAAACAAACTAAAACAGAACCAGGTCACTTGCATCTACATTTTCTTTTCTGGGATTTTTCCTGTACTTGCATTTTCTGTTGTCTAGGGCTAGAATATGCACCTGAAAGTGGTAATTCCTACATTTATTTTGTTAGACTGTATGGTGTCCTTGTTGGTTAAATACACAATTCATAGATTAAGTTGATTATTGAGTTCTGCTTTTCCAGGACACGGAGATCATGGAGCAAATTGATCGAGATGTCAAGCGTACTCATCCAGACATGAACTTCTTCTCTGGGGATTCGTCCTTTGCAAAGTCCAATCAGGTTATTTATTTATTTGTTTTTATAGCATTTTGTGGAATCTAACCTGAAAAAAGCACTTCTTAAATTAAAGGCTTTTTATATTTGCAGGATGCTTTGAGAAACATACTCATTGTCTTTGCAAAATTGAATCCTGGAATAAGATATGTACAGGGAATGAATGAAATCTTGGCACCTTTGTATTTCGTGTTGAGAAATGACCCTGATGAGGACAATGCGGTATGTATATGTGAATTCTTCTAGATAGCTAAAAACACGTATTCAAACTTATCTGTGAGTTGAGTCATCTGTGAGTTGAGTCTTTTCAGGCACTAACATCTGTAGTATGGTGATGAATTGTTGTTCACTTCCAATTAGGGGTGGCAATTTCTAGCACGACACGTTATCACGACACGAACACGACACAAAATTGATGGATTTGGATCGATACGAATCTGTTTCGGTCATAAACAGGTTGATACGGTTACAACTCATTTAAAAATGGGTCGTGTCGTGTCAACCTGTTGGGTTAAATAGATGACCTGATAAAAATTAAATGAGTTATGTTGTGTCAAAATTAATGGATCGACCTGTTTGACTCAGTAAAATTATATAAAAAATTGTAATATTTTAGATATTTTGCTATTGTAAAGGATATAATAATATGGTTAGTGATGCGATATTTTTATTTATATATATTTTATATTTAGAATTTTGTTGAATTCCAAAATTATACGAAAACAGATTGACAAGTTAACAGGTTGAGTGAGTTATTTTAATTTGATTACAAATCAAATGGGTTAAGCAAGCAAACACGACACGACACGATTATAAATGGGTCAAACACGACGCGGCACGATAGCAAAATTGGTTGTGTATGGGTTTGGATTTTTGACATGAAATACGAATACGACACGACACTATTAGACACGACACGACACGATTGACATCCCTACTTCCAATTCCGGTTATGATTATTATAATACGTGTTTTATCTCCTCCTCCTTGGCTCTGTTCACACGCAAAATGGCTCTATTTTAAATTTACCAACTGTTAATTTTCTCAATTTCAGAGTCAATGCATTTTCTTTCTTGACTTATGAGTTGCCTTATTTATTAACTCTTATGGCGAATGGGCTAGATTAGTCCCTTATCTGGTTGAAATTACTGGAGTAGTGTGGAGCAGTTCCTGAGGATCTTTAATTGTCAACTTCCCATGATATTGGATGTTTTTTGAAAGTTTCTGGAGACATTCTCGTAAATAAGGTTAAATTCAATGTTTTGGACTCTTATTTTTGGATTCTTATTTTTGTAATGAGTAATGAGTACCGATTTCATGTGTCCAAGTTGGATTAAATGTCTTGAAATAGACCATTATATTAGCTGTAAACAGAATTCCCTAATTGCATACTGGTTGCTTGTACTGTGATGCCTGTTGCTTACATAAAAGTACATGGGGTGATCAGATATCATTGCATTGGCTTGCTTCTTGAATCTTGTGTACCAAATTGCTCAGTGAAGATGGAGTCAGTTGTTTTGCCTAAAATAATTCACTTATGGGCAGTGTAGTGTAGGTAATCTTGACTCAACTTTTTTAATCTGTTCAAACAGCACGTATCACGTACTCTCTAGTATTATTTGATGAAGCCAAATATTTGTTTGAATAATTTTATCTGTAATACTGTAATAAAAACATCTGGCACAGTCTTGTTGATGAACAGGGTAATATTTTCTACTTTTGATGATCTGTTAGCTTTGTAGGTTATTACATATTTCTGTCCTTCCTAAGCAGGATCCTGAGGTGTTAAATTGAGTGTGGCTAGTCTTATTTTCCAGCCGTGACTGTTGACTAGAACTTGTGATGGTATTTTTGTTGTTATTTCTGGAAGCATTTGTAGCCCATAATGTCAATGACCTTTATGATTTTTTTTTTTTGTTGTTGGGGGGTGGGGTTTTGTCAATTGCTTTTTTGCTTTATTGAGTTTAATTAGGATTGCTTTCGTTTACCATATTTAAATTGTGTATCATGCAGTCAGCTGCTGAAGCGGACACATTCTTTTGTTTTGTTGAATTATTGAGTGGATTCCGGGATCATTTCTGTCAGCAACTTGACAACAGTGTTGTGGGGATCCGTTCCACTATTACCAGGTTGTCGCAAATTTTGAAGGAACATGATGAAGAGCTTTGGCGTCATCTTGAGATCACGACCAAAGTAAGACATTGTCACTTTAGTTGGGTTTTCACTTCTAACCATGTTTGGTGTAATTGCAATTATTATAGCAAGACTTTCAGCAATCACTAAATAGTGGTCTCCAGAGAATATAGAAACCAATCTCGCATTTTGGTGCATCATACAAAAGGCTATTAAAGGACTGTATAATAATTAAGAACCATGACATTGGCAACATAGCACATGATTTCAAAGCAACAGACACACAAAAAAAAAAAAAAAGGAAAGAGGGAGAAAAACACAAGGACGGGGCAGGAAGACCCTTCATGAAAATAGTCAAACAGCTGGTGGTAGACTATTTCCCGTTCCCCTTCCTGGTTATGTTTTATTTACTTTCCACTCAGCAAAGATAAAGAACTTGTGTTTGGAGATTTATTATAAAAGGTTAATGGTTAATGGGGCCAAGAATTGCTAATTTGGTTGTACATTGTTCAATTTGGGCCTTATTAATAATTTAGATTTACTCTACATGTATTTCCTTATAATTAGCTTCTTTCCCGTTTCTTGTAAATGGTTGGCACTTTGATTGACGCGAATATGGGGCAGTGCTCAAAACGGCAAATAGTGTACCTATCCGGTAGCTAGCTCTCTGTTTGAAGAAAAAATTCTGACACTGGATAGACTACATTGGATTTGCTGCCTGACACTAGTTGTATCTTACAGGTCAATCCACAATTTTATGCATTTAGATGGATAACGCTCCTCTTGACCCAGGAATTCAACTTTGCGGACAGTCTCCACATTTGGGACACACTTTTGAGTGACCCAGAAGGACCTCTGGTAAGCTTTTGTTTTTCTGGTTGACTAGTTCATAAATAGGAGAGCAACAGGCGGATTGTGCAAAGATTAAAAACCAGAACATACGGTTCCTCAACTCAATAGTTTTGCAACAGAAGTGCATCTTTTGGGTGCAATGAAAATTTGTTTGTTTGATTAATTAATCTAACCACATAATCGATGCTTTTCAATGGCATTTAAAATACAGATCCTAACATTCTAATTTCCTGTGAATGTAGCTGTATTGATTGTGAAATGCTGAGCATTCTTTTTCTGAGATGGGCAAGGGACACAGTTGTTGAAGTATAGGTGTCATGTAATTTGTGTTGAACTAGTCACTGTCAATATGAGTCATAAACCAACTAGTCAAATATAATTTCACAAGTTATTTATGATTTGTGACTTAGTAGCGAGTAGTTTTCCTCAGTTTATCAGGATTATTAAGCAGATTACAACTAGAATTCGTATTTATTGGCTACTAGCTAAGGTTCTTAACATGTAATACACTGCATTTAAATTATGCATATCTATGGAAGTACTAAAAGTTGCAACCAGACAAACTACTTATTTTATTAATTATCTATGCAAGTGCAGGGAACCTTATTAAGGGTATGCTGTGCAATGCTAATTCTCATTCGGAGACGATTATTGGCTGGCGATTTCACTGCTAATCTGAAGCTCCTTCAGAACTATCCCCCAACAAACATTAGCCATCTGCTTTATGTTGCCAACAAGTTGCGTGCGCATCCCAGTGGTTAATCTCTTTAGTGACAATTTTCCTCTCGTCCGTTTCGATTTTCCATTTTCATTTTAGTGCTTGTAAAAAATTCATCAGATGTAAGTAAGTGTTGCTTAGAAAGTGCTTGCTATATTCAGGAAATGTGCCCATCTTTTATTTAGTTTCATTATTTTGTCCAAACTCTTCAGGATTGGCCTTGGTCAAACTGAAACATGGTCCCATTTTAGGTTTGTGGTTTTCTGTAATCTAGGTCATACCATTTTTGTTTATACACCTTTTCTCCTTAACATAGAGAACTTTTGTCTTTGGTCCCAAAAAAGCTTACAAATGCACATTCTCAATTGGGCTTTGGTAAAAATTCACTGGAATAGCTTGAAATTCAAGCAGGTGAGGCCAAAGGCATGCTGAATAATTTTGCTGGCAATTCAGCTATAGAAATAATTTGCTTTAGAAAGGATAAATGGTTCGTTTTACAAGGTTTTGTTTAGTTTATACAACTTCACAACCAAAAGCTGATAATGAAGGCAGATGGGCATATCAACTTCAAGAACTTAGCACAGGTTACGGTAGTTTTAACTTTTGGCGTGCTCATGGATCAACTGTAGTAACATCATAATGCTAATAATTAGGTCAAAACTTTTAGTTCAAATGGCTTGGCAATTTTTAAATCGTTCAGAGTTACGGACTTGGCCCCTGAATAAAAGGAACCAACAACTTAGTGAGGCTCATAAATGGAAGTAACATTGAAAATGCCTGTCAAGATATACATGTCTTTGCTCCTTGTTTCCTTCTCACCAAAGAAAACTTTAGGAAAATATTAGTTTAATGCCGTAGGGAATTATATTATTTAGTGGTGGAACTGGGGTAGCAAAGAAATTAAGAGAGAGAGAGAGAGAGAGAGAGAGAGAGAGAGAGAGAGAGAGAGAGAGTCATCACTGTACTTTTGTGGTTATGGTTCACCCAAAGTGGCAAGTGCTTGGAAAGAAGTGGTAACGACTTGGTTATAATTTGATTTGATTGTCCTCTTGATCAAGTTATCTTCAATTAATTTTCTTATATTCAAGAATAACAGCGACTTGTCCCCATCAATATGATCCTTTTCGTTTTGGAGCCCATGAAGCTTTAGCTTGAAGGCCGACGTGTTTGGTCACGGAACCCGTTGAAGATGGCTCTTACTTTTATAAATCTGACTCATTGTGATTTGAACGGATACTCAATGAAGAGGATTAAAACCTACAAAAAATCGCTGGAGCCATCTGGCGGAAGAGATTCCGATACTCAATTCAGAAAGAGCGGTATTCGAAAGAATAAATAGATAGAGAGGAAGGAAGAATGGATCTCCCTGTGACTTTTGTGTGTTCTATGTCGAGTTTAGAGAACTTGCATAGCTTGATGTACCGAGAGTTTTTATATGATGTCCTGCTATAGTCGTATGATCTCGGGACGTCATAACTTTATTTTCCTTATGAGGTGATTCGAGGATTCCAGATCCTGATTATCAAAGTTTGAAGTTGTTATTATTTAGGAACTTAAATTATAAAGGGAGATTTTTTTTTTCGATTAGATCCTCAAGGGTTCCTTTCTTTATCTGGGGGATACATTTCGTACTAAAATAGGAAATTCAGTCGAGGTGAGATTCAGTTGAGTATTACTGATTGAGAGTGGAAATGTTCGGTTCCTTTAGTATTCGGTAGTTGTTGCTCGAATGAGAGAGAGAGACAACCGTTTGGTTTCACAGAATGCACTGATAGGTTGAATCGTATAAATTTCATTGAGGACCAACCGAACAACAAGTAGGATACCACGGAATTAGACTCATCCGCAGGGTTGGGGCGACGAAAGCCCATTCGGAGAGATTAATTCCATCGGTAGAGCGGGAAAACATAGATTTATTTGTGTTTAAGTGTATTGAATATGTCGAATCATGGGCCTTATTAAAGACGGTCCCATCATTTGTCACTAACTCGTGGTGTCGGTTCATAAGAAAGGCGCCATGAGTAATAGTTTTACCAAAAATGTGTCAAACTTTTAATACAACGAGTGTCTTTCAATTTCCGTGAACCGTCTCTAGTGTTCCTTATAAGTGTCTTCATGGGAGAGGGTCTGATAATTCCATTTTCTTGCGCTTGTTTTTTCCTTCCTTCGGATTGCCTTAACTCATAAGAGAACTTCTGTAAGAGGAATGACAAGAGGCTTTGCTCTTATTGGCATCAATGACATTAGGAGTACCATGACAAGAGTGGAACTTCAAGAAATTCAGACCGACATGTTGATGAGTGATGATTATATCCTAGTATCAACCACGGATGATGACAAAGCGAATAAGACTCCAAAGGGCTGTGTTCCAATGTATAAGCAAATGGTGGAGTTTGGCCTAAGGGTACCATACATTGGTCTGTTTGCTGAAGTGTTACAAAATTGGAATATATTCCCGACTTTATTGACTCCTAGCTCTTGACGCTTGATTATCTCTGTAATCTCTCTATTAGGGTTTTGTCACTTTCATTTCGATTTCGATATCTTGGCGGCCCTCTTTTCTATGGTAAGATATACGAAGAATGGTTTGGTTCGAGATTGGTATAGGTTGCAGACTTGTCCTGAATCTGATTGGGGATTTCGTTACAAAGAACTCACTAGTAGTAATTGGATGCGTAAGTACTTCTTTGTAAAGTTTATAGACAAGGATCTTATACCAATGCTTCCTAGTGCTGATGGAAGGCCTGCGCTTGGGTTGCAACCTGTAAACTCTTTTTATCACTTTCATTTCGTGCGTTCAGTTGGTAGTTACTATAGATCTACGCGAAGGGTCATCTTAATTAATTTTTTGATAGATGATCAGATGTTGTCCTTAGCAGGTCTGTTGGTAGAAGAGAAAAAAAAGATTGACAGGCCCCTCTTAATCGATAGGAAAGAGATTGGGTTGTCCAATATTTTGGATTTTGTGGATGACGCCCTGCTGAGAGAGATTACAATTGATCAGGATTTGTCTGTAGGGAATCCTTCAGTGGGGACTGATGAGGCGTCTAAAACCCGAACTTTACTAGCGCTTCTCTCAATGAAAAGGAGGAAAATAGTCCAACTTGAATCTCTATCAGGGAGTGGGCACGAAGCGAGTGAGGAAACCAAGGGGTGCATGCCCTTAGTCGTATTAAAGCCATTCATGGTTGAGCCAGAAGAGTTTGATAAGATTGGTCGTTCGCTATCAACCGGAACGAGGGAGTTCTGTTGCCCGATACACTCAACGTGGAGAGATTTAAAGGAACTCTATCGTCCGTTGCGGAAGTAAGGAGGGCACCAAGGGAGACTGTGGCTCAAGTTGCATTGATTGAAGAACTATCTGCTCCGTCGTGTGCGGTTCCACTGTGTCCTTCTCGCAAGGGAAAACGCAAAGTGTCTGATGGGATGGCTATCCCTCATTCTCTCCCCATTCGATCCTTTCATGGTGACAACGGATCGAAGGAAAGATGGACGGTGGCTATCAGCTTTGGGCATAAATAATACAGTTATGTGGACTTAGCTGAAGCGGAGAAAATAACCGATCGACTTGACTTTTATCGTTGTAATCTAGAGTTACATAGGATGTCCATAGAGCAAGTTGATGGGGCTCTTAAGTTCCTTGGTTTAATGGTATTATGTCCTAAATTTGCCTCATTTTGTTTTCTTCTCATTATAAAATGATAAAGTTTCTCCATTCTTACAGACAATAGCCCTAGCGGAGTTTCAGGAGCGGCGGAGGAAACAGACCGTAGGACATCTGGAGGAAAAAGTTAATCAATTGAATGCTCAATTTATGACATTATGAGGTGCCACTGATCAAAAGAAGAGAGGTACAGGAACAGAGGAGCTGTTTGAGACCTCGCTAGTCGAAAAGGAGGAGGAGATAAAGAACTTTCAGGGCTATTGCGAGAAGTTGGAAATCAAGAAGAGGGCCCTTGAGGCGCGGTTGCATACCGCTGAGATATTAGCTCAGTTGTGTGTGGAGTCTCTCCAGGTGGCGGAATAGAGGGCGATTGAATCAGAAAAAACTTTACTCCAATGCGCTACTATCTTAAGAGATGTTCAGTGTGAGTTGATAGAGAGATTATGATACGCTGAAGACGTAATTTATTGGTTGGGATTGGATGGTGCTCTACTTCCGGTCAGAGAAGTTACCAGTCGGGATGCAATTCCCATCAGATCGATTGGTGTTCTAATTGAATCGAGTAAAATCACTGCGAGGACCTCTTTTCGGGAGGCCCCTGTTCCTCCAAAGCCATTGTAATTTTTACGCCATTGTATCGCAATGATTCTTAATGAAAGATTCTTTTGTCTTCTTTTATTCAGTGGGTGTTGATAATAGGAGATACTCCTTTCGTTAGGTCAGGGTGATAGGATTCTATTGGGGAGATAGGTCCCTTTGTTAGGTTAGTGCGACAGAAATCCGTTCAAGAAGATAGATCTATTTGTTAGGTCAGGATGACAAAGGTCATTCGAGAAGATAGATCCTTTCGTTTGGTTAAGGCAATAGAGGTTTGTTCGGGGAGATAGATCCATTCATTCAGTCAGGGTGACAGAGACCCGTTCGAGGAGATAGATCCATTCGATCAAGGCGACAGAGACCTATTTGTGGAGATATATCCCTACGTTCGGTCAGGGCGACAGAGGCCTGTTCAGAGAGATAGATCCCTTCATTCGGTCAGGGTGATAGAGGCCAGTTCAAGGTCACCTTGTTTGGAGAGATAGATCCCTTCATTCGGTCAGGGAGACAAAGCCTTATTAAGGAAGATAGATCCATTTGTTTGGTCAGGGCGACAGAGGCCCGTTTGGGGAGATAGATTCCTTTGTTCGTGTGTTTCTTTCCCATGTGCGGTTAGAGTTCAATGGAATGCAAACAATGAGGTATACGTGTGTTCATTACCAGGCGAAAGAATATCGTGATGACAACATAAGGAATATGTGAGACAATCGAAACGTACCGTGCGACTACTTTAAGGTAGAGATCGAAGACTCCTGATCACATGACAAGGTCCCAATCCCGAGTGGAGCTCTGAACTTAAGCTTCATATGTTTTGTGCCAGGTAGGGCTTTCAGGGCATTCAAGCTCAACTTTCCTAGGATAGCATTATAAGGCGAAGGGAGGTTAATCACATTAAATGTCGTTGTAGCTATCACACAGTTAGGCGGCGTGTCCAACGTGATCGGGAGAGGAATAATCCCTTCATGGTATATCCATTCATCAGAGAGCCCTTTGACTAAATCCATGTGGGGTTATAGATGCGTGGGGCCGAAGCCCATTCATTTGAAAGCACCCAATATAGGAGATCAAATCCTGCTCTTTGATCGACAATGACCCTTTAGACTTCCTATGGGCCTAATTTGGCCGTGATGACGAGGGGGTCGTGACGGCTTGGGTCTACTTCGATTAGGTCTTTGTCGGTGAAACCGATGATCGATTGCTTGCTTTTTACTTCTTTACCAACATGAGTCGTTAGTACTTCTGGCGAAATAGGGACATGAATGTTAGATGAATAGAAAATTGGTGCAATTAGGCGTTCAGCCTTACTTCCTTACGGATTGTTTGGAGGGCCTGGAATGTCCAATGGGGGCTGAGGCATTTGAGGGGCTCGCTTCTCATAAATTTAGGGGATCACTTCGTCCTGACGATTGGCCAATTGTTTGGCCCGTTCCACCTTGGCGGTGCCTATCGGTCAGAATTCGACATGTCTCTCCATTCTCTACTGATGAACCTTTGTAACTTCCCACTTCTGACAAGGAATTCAAGCTCTTCTTCGAGTTTTCTACTGTCATCCGTTGTGTGACCGTAATCACGGTGAAAATGATAGTACTTGGTCCTGTCTTTTTTAGAATTATCCTTCGCAGGCTGCGGAGGCCATCGGATATAGGTTGGGTCCTTAATTTGGAGTAGAACTTGACTGAGAGTTTCATTTAAAGGAGTGTAAGCATTGAACCTTTAAGGAGGTGGAGGATCTGATCGGTTCCTTTTTTGTGAGAGTCGTCGGGGCGATGGATTACATTCTCTCCTGGACGAACGGTTTTTCCTTCGGTCAAAGGTTACGACATCTTCAGTCGCGATGTACTTTTCGGCATGAGAGTAGAACTCTTAGATTGTGAAGGGAGGATTTTTTGTAATTTAAGTTTTCATACCGAAGGGGCGTAATCCATAAGAAGCACAACCAGCGTGATGGAATGGTCCAAGGATGGAACTTTCATCATTTCTGTTTTGAATTTCTCCAAAAAGTCCCTCAAAGGTTCATCCTCCCTTTGATGTAACAATAGTAAATATGTGGATTTTCTTTTTGCTTCTTTACTTATCACAAAATAAGTCTCAAATTGTTGTTGGAGTTGAGGGAAAGTTTTTATACTCAGCGGTGGGAGTGAATTGAACCATGTTAATGCGTTCCCCTTGAGAGTTATAGGGAAGTGTTTACACATGGCGGCGTCTGTCATGTCTCTTGAGATCATTGCTGTCACGAAATGTGCCATATGATCGCGAGGGTCGATTATTCCATCATATCTTTCCATAGGAGGCAAAAGCACGTCACGGGGCATCCGTTCCGAAGAGACTTTCGGGTCGAAAGGTAAAGCATTAGTGGAGTAGAGGGATTGCTTTTCCAGAACATTGGCCCGTTTGAATTCATCGGCAACAAGTTGCTCAACTTGTATTCTTAGGTCTTCAAGGTCATGGTGGGAAATCACCGAGGGCTCGTAGTTGAGTGGTGACATTCGTTGTCGAGGGTGTACAAGCCCAGACCCTCCTGAAGAAGACTGGCCTTCAGGCCTTATTTGCTCATGTCCTGAATCCTGGACTCTAGTTTGTCCATTTGGGGTCGACTGACTTGTTCTTGGGGTATTGGCACAGGAGCTATGACTGGGCGTTCCTGAGACCCAAGTTGCGGGATCTGCTTTGAGCGAGGGGGTTGATCGTGAGTAGGAGGATTGCCAACAGAGCGAGTGGGTGCCACAGAAAGGGCTATGTCAGTATGGGTAGCAGTATAGCCGTCTACAACCGATGCGGCCTTTGATGCAGTTCTGATTCTTCGCTTTAGAGACATATCGATTTGGTAATCCTGGAACTCAATAAGGATTCTCTAGTTTATTCCCACAGACGGTGCCTATCTGTTGGAGGTGGGTTTTGACTCCACAGATTCGGCTCCTTGTGACTTGAACGGGTACTCAATGAAGAGGTTTGAAACCTGCAAAAGATCGCTAGAGGGTGCTCCGGTGGGGCAGGTTCCGACGTTGAAGTCAGAAATAGTGGTTTTGAAATGATAAATAGACAGAGAGGAAGGGATGAAGAATCTCCCTTTGACTTTTTGTGTTCTGTGTCGAGTTTAGAGGACTTATCTGGCTTGATATACCAAGAGCTTTTATATGATGTCCCACTAGAGTTATATGATCTCGGGGTGTCATAACTCTAGTTTTCTTATGAGACGATATGAGAATTTCGGTTTCTGATTATCAAATATTTGAAGTTGTTATTATTTAGAAAATTGAATTATACGGGAAGATTTTTTCCCTTTTCAATTAGAATCTCAAGGGTTTCCTTCCTTGTCGGGGGATACGTTTCATACTAAAATAGGAAGTTCAGTCCAGGTGAGATTCACTTGAATATTACCAATTGGAGTGAAAGTATTCGGTTCCTTTAGTATTCGGTAGTCGTTGGTCGAATGAGGGAGAGAGACAACCGTTCAGTCTCATCGAATGTACTGATAGATTGAATCATATAAATCTCATTGACGGCCAACCGAACAACGAATGGGATACCATGGAGTTAGACTTATCCGGGAGGTTGGGGCAACGAAAGCTCATTCGGGGAGATTGATCCTATCAATAGAGTAAGATCACATAGATCTATTTATTCTTAATATATCGAATCATGGACCTTATGGAAGATGGTCCCATCGGTACCTAAATGATCATGTCGACCGTCTCTCTCTCACTCTCTTTCTCTCAATTTAATTTGATATTTAGTATTTGTTGTCCTTATTCTAAATGTCTTGCAATGATTGGTCCAGACTTTCCTGTACTTACCATTATTTTTAGGGGGGAGTTATGGTAAAACCCCTCCTTTCCTCTACTGTTATCTTCTCCCCTTTGTCCGTATGAT
The DNA here is from genome assembly GCA_037126225.1 of Dillenia turbinata. Classification (NCBI taxonomy): domain Eukaryota; kingdom Viridiplantae; phylum Streptophyta; class Magnoliopsida; order Dilleniales; family Dilleniaceae; genus Dillenia; species Dillenia turbinata. Next base: position 1,160,713 of record JBAMMX010000012.1, on the reverse strand, counting down.
ATAACATTTGAATTTATTTAGGGTATTTTTAATTGAGATAATTTATTTTGGCATACAAATGTAGAATATTTCAAAAATTAGAAATTTCTTAAATAAATAAAAGTAAAATAGTTATCATATTAATAATTTTAGTATTAAATTTAACGATAAGCTCTCAATATTGATAACAAATCTCAACACCATCCTCGTTGTTTGTTGGAGGCAGTCTCACAACATATAAACAGCCCTCTTTTGAATTTTCTTCTAATTCCTTCGAAATTAATTAAGGTCCAAACATTGTCCAAAATTGATAGTATGATGTCTTTGTTTAATTCACTTAGTACACACTAGGTATACAAAACACCACTTGGATTTCTTTAACTGCTCTTCCCAAGCCATTGCCAAAAGTATGAGCACCACCTCCACCACCACCGTCCAAGCCACTGCCAAAGGAAGCTACACCGCCTCCCCCTCTGTTGGATCTCCATCACAAGGTGGCATCCACTACTAAGTTGAGAAGAACTCCCCAGATAGGTTAACTTGTATCAACTTCTAAAGAAAAGGATGTATCACATCTATCAGGTAGTGGGATGAAGAACTCTGGTGGGGGAAAACAAGGAATAGCTGAAGCAATAGCAGAGATGACTAAGAGGTAAGCTTTGATTAGATTATTCAAGCTTTATTTTTGGCATGGAAAATGCTATTTTCATTGTTAAAATTGAAAATTCCTTGATCTTCTTAGGACTATGGGTGGCTTGTCATGATACGTAAGTAGTGACTTGGCCTATCATAATAGGCCACCTTAGATGTGAAAAAAAAAGAGATCATTTTGGACCTTTTGACAAGCATGGAAAATCAATCACAATTTTGCAGGATACCATCAATTCTTTCCAAAGCAAGGACATGAGTGAGCTGCTAAGATTTCCCAAAAAAAAAAAAAAAAAAAAAATCCCAATTAGAAAACCTCACAGATGGAAATCAGGTCACTGTATATAATTTTACTACATCCTCAACAATGGCCATAAATAAAAAATTCACTTCATGAACATTACTTTGGGTTTTCCATTTTTGATGGTGCAGGTACTAGCAAGATTTGAAGCTTTCTCCCTAAAAAGGCTAGAATCTAAGGACAGCAGCTGGGTTATACTCAAATTAGATGCAATATTGTTCATGCTAAAGCATTGGGAGATAAAAGGTCCGTCTCATCGGCTCTTGCACAATGCGTAGTAGAATGTTTGTTGTTCGATGAGTTGTAATGATTGATTGCACCTATGGAATAAACGATGGTGATGATTGTGAATGTAGATATCTCCATAGCTGGTGTTACTAAAGTCAACAAATACACTCAAACTAATAACCAAATACACTAAAAAGTCACAATACACACAAGCGCGTCTTTCACACCCAAAATGTTCTCTCTCCCCCGTGTGACAATCGGAACAGAAGAAATATGAACAGAAGCTAAAGTGAGAAATGGAACAGAAGCTAGAAGCTGCTTAGGCTAAAGCTTAAGCTAAAGCAAGAAAGGTCATAGGCCACAAGAAAGCATGAAAGGATTTCATAGGCCAGATTGCAGCATGTCAAGTGATGTGGAAAATGATGTAATCAGAAGAAGCCATGCAGAAAATGGACTTTTGCTGCTGTTGGTGTGGATGCTGCCATAATAGATGTTGGCCTAGCTGCAGTGAAGTCTGTTGACCTTGAAGCTCCAAGACATGATCTGTTCAAAATAAACTAGGCATTTGCCTCCCAATTTGTGTACTTCCAAAAGAAACTTAAGTCCTTGATCCTGGGAAGATCCATTCTTAAGTCAAACCATCTTGCTTGTTAACACTATGATGTGTATGTTTATGTTATATAGCGGTTGGTTAGTTTCAGCCATCCAGGAAAAGTTAATGTGGGACAGCTTTCTAAAAATTATTCAGGTGGCTTATGAAAAAGAAAAGAGATCCATTAGTTTTCAACTTCTATAATTTTTTAATTTTTAGAGTTTCTTAATTTTCTTAATTTTTTAATTTTTCTAGTTTTAGTTTCCTAATTTTTCTAATTTCTATATTTATCTAGTTTTTTAGTTTCTATAGTTTCTTAATTTATGAGGTTTGTATTCCCTATAAATACCTATAGTGTTTCATTATTTTGGTATTCATGATTAATAATATTTTTCTTTGAGAGTGATATTTTTCTTTTGAGAGTTTAGGGTTTTATCTTTTCAGACTCTGTTGCTATTCTTCTATCTCTCCTACGTTAGGTGGTATCAGAGTCAAGACTTTCCCTTGCGATAGCCAACCAAACCGGTGAAGGTAGTACTCTTTGTGACGTGTTTAGAGAGTTGTATGCCGTGACGGCTGCACTCAAAACTTTGTCTGTACGAATGGAACAAACAGAAACGGAACTGCAGACATTGCAAACAAATTAGGGCAATATAGGAGGTGAAGGTGGCGCTAGGAGAATCGTTCAGGGACCTCATTTCAATCCCATATTACCATAACAACCTTGTAGGGTTTAGACAAACGAGGATGATTCTTTAGATGAGGAGGTTGCTCAATTTTTTGATCATAACCCTAATTCAAGGATAACTCATCAATATCAACAAGAAGAGTTTTCGATTGAAAGTCGACATCCCTTCATTCAATAGAAATTTAAATATCGAAAATTTCCTGAATTGGGTAGCAGAAGTTGAGAGATTTTTCAACTTTGCAGAGATTCCAGAAGAAAAAACAAGTAAAGTTGGTGGCTTATTCATTAAAAGGTGGAGCTTCTTCGTGGTGGGAGCAAACTCAGATCCAACAAAGACGTTTGGGAAAACAGCCAATAAGGTTTTGGCCAAAAATGAAAAGGATATTGATGGCAAGATTTCTTCCTCCAGATTATGATCAATTTTTATTTCATCAATACCAGACGTTAGTGCAGGAGAAAAAATCTGTGGCTGAATATACGATAGATTTCTTATGACTATCAGCACGGAATAATTTAATGGGGACTAAAGGTCAACAGGTATGAGATATATTCATGGGTTGAAACCTACAATCCATGATAAAATTGACTGTCAGATCATTCTAACCCTCAGTGAAGCCCAGAATATGGCCCAGAGAGCCGAATCAATGGAATTTAGGAAATTTTACGGGAATGAAGGTACCCGTAAACCCATTGGGGAGGCATCTATGGCAAACCCGAGAGTCAATATACGGTCTAGTTCTGAACTTGTGAAGAAAGATATGATAGAGAAGGAGCATGTGAAGGAACTAACTAACAACAACCCTTATTCAAAACCGATTGGAGATAAGTGTTACAGGTGTGGGCAAGTTGGACATAAATCTAACAATTGTCCTCAACGTCGTCAAGTTCATGTTGCCGACTATGGAAGGGAGAATGATCAAAGTCTGCTGATGAGGAAGAAGGGATATGTGATAGAGAAGACGAAGAAGCACAGACCCTAGTGGGTAGAAAAGTACTACTAATCTCTAAAAGAGAAGATACAAAACAAAATGGCCTCTTTCAAAACAGTGGAGGTGATCTTGTTTCATGTGCAGATTCAAATTCATTGCATGGTATGACAGACATTGGCTCACCAAAACCATTATAGTTTGCAAATACCATTATTTCATTAGAGACTGAAATACAGAAGAAAGTGGTGGTGCTTGATACAGGTTGGACTAAAACAAACTTTTTGAAAAATCTAGAAGATCTGTCATATGAAGTTCTGATATTAGTACCTGATAATTATTTAAAATTCACCCCTTTGCTACCAAGTGTTACATGTGGTACGGTGGAAGTTCGCAACGTCATAAAATCAATTCACAACATAATTAGAAAGAATGTAGATATTTCTTATTCGGAAGCTGAATATTTCAAGATTGATCCAGCAAATAGGAAAGTTTACTATTAGTCTAATTCAGACAAGCACATGGGTGGGGTAGAAGAATTTGGGGTTGACTGTGATTATATGGTTATAGCAGTTGTTTTGATATTTATCATGCTCAACATAAGTTTTTGGGGAAGAAAACCAAAGGAAAGAGTTGATGATATGGATGCAGACATTGAAAGTATCACTCGAGGGTGAGTTCTTTTCAGTAAAGGGGGACTAATGTGGGACAACTTTCTAAAAATTATTCAGGTGGTTTATGAAAAATGAAAGAGATCCATTAGTTTTCAACTTCTATAATTTTTTAATTTTTAGAGTTTCTTAATTTTTCTAATTTCCTAATTTTTCTAGTTTTAGTTTCCTAATTTTTCTAGTTTCTATATTTCTCTAGTTTCCTAGTTTCTATAGTTTCTTAATTTATGGGGTTTGTATTTCCTATAAATACCTATAATGTTTCATTATTTTGGTATTCATGATTAATAATATTTTTCTTTGAGAGTGATATTTTTCTTTTGAGAGTTTAGGGTTTTCTCTTTTCAAACCCTGTTGCTATTCTTCTATCTCTCCCGCGTTAAAAGTGGAAGGGAAAGACTCCAGTAAGTAGATGGAAAACTAACCAAACCTGCAGCTTCTACCTTGATAGGGCGGTGCTCTGACCAATTGAATAGTGATGGTATCGATCGTGATGTTGTTGCAAAATTGGAGCTGCTAACTATGATGAATGCACTAACTTTGGAATATCTTTTATTCTTATACATAGTATTCTTATATATAGATTCCTATAGAGAAGACAATTATCAGGAAATTCAAATTGGATCATCCAAGGCACATTAGCATAGCACACTCCTTCTGTTCGAATCATGATTTGAAACTTCTCCTCAAGAGGATAGATGGGGCGATTTAAGTGAGATCCAATATAGATCCAATTTTTTATTCACTCGTGGGATCTGGGCCCTCAACTTATAGGACTCCAGTTTTATTTATCGAAGTTTTGATGGTTATTTGATTGCAATAAAAGTTTAAGAAATTAATTGAATATAAACCTAAAATCTTTGGGGCACTACTACTAATTGTGGATAATAGAACTATAATGGTGATTTTTGTCTAACCCACCTCATGAATAGTAGGAAAAAGTGTTTTCATGGAGTATGATCTAAGCTTTTAAATTATGAAATTAAATCCCCAAGAAGACCAAATTTGCAAGGTTGGGGAAACTCTAAAATCCATTTCTTCTTTTTCTAAAGAAGATCTTGATTTTAAATTTTAAAAATAAAAGTTAACGAAAGAATATCAATTTGTAGAATTCAATTCTACAAATAAATGACAACTTGATTTATCAATTTTAAAATAAACTTTTTAATTTCTTGTGCAATCAATTCAACCATCTAGTATGTGAGGTTTTTAAACATTGCTTAACATATTTGTAGAAAAAAATATTCAGATAAATGTTAATAAATTACAAAATCAAACTAACTTGAATTCCACATGTATTATGTGTACCACAAATGCTCGTGGTTCACAAAATGAAAACAAATAAAAAATCAATAATTTATCACCAAAATTTTTATTTGTGAAGGAAATTAGACAAAGAAGAGCGGAGGGAGCGGATGAGTATAGTGTGATTGCTTAAATCCATAGGTCTTAGGTTCGAATTTGGCAAGTCAGAATTACTTGTTTTTAATTATACATGCATATTTTAACCCCATGACATATAATGCCCATCATTGTATTATTATATTATTGTATTCAAACTATTTTTGTGTCTAACATTAGTGCGATTGATAGAGTAGAGGACTGTAGTGTGATTACTGAAATACTTAAGTCAGTGGTTTGAAGCCGGAGGTTGGAATTGCAGGCTTCTTTCACATTTTAGCCCCATTCTTCCTCCTTTTTTGAAATACAATTTAAAGCAGGTGAATAGATTGTTTTGAATATTTAAGGAGTTCTTCAAAGAATTTCTGAATTGAAATTGAACTTTAAAAATGATTTGAAGCATGACTAAATAACAGAGCATGGAAATAGGACATCAAAATTTTTATAGTGGTTCCACCAACTTTGGTGTACGTTTACTCCAAGGCAACCCTATGGATTTTCCACTATCAGATAACACCAATACATGTCTGGCTTATAGGTGATACATGTTTTGCTTACAGGTGCAAGTGGACCTTTACAGAGTTTTCATAAACTCTACACAATCTCTTTTCTCTCTCTAGAACTCAGATTAGAGTCCTTCTCTAATCTTTTCATACTAATACACAATGGAGCAGTGACGTTGTTACAAGTTTGAAGCTAATGACTTCAGATGTAACCAAAGAAGGCACAAAGATAATTTTTACAAGATAGTAATTCAACTCATGTATTCAGTAGCACCAATTGCAGCAGTGAGGCTCCTCACTCTCCCTTTCTTGCTTTGAAGATGAGAATTTATATGAAAGCCTTTTTTGACCATTGGAGATTTATGTTCCTTAATTTGCCTTGATCAAACGCAAATCATCTTTTACAGATATTATAATGGGAGAGCTATTTTTGCTGGTTGAGACATTCAATGCTTACAGCTTTGTCAGTTGAAGCATAAGAAATAGATGTTAGAGAAAAATTACACTCGACTGATTCTAGCATTATTCGACCCTTTCAAGCATTTGGATGCATCAATAAGGCTTTTGATTCGACTGTAAACAAGTAGCATTCAACTGTTCTTAGCATATCCATTATGTGTATTTGAGTGGCTTTGAATAGTAAGTCAATTGGATTTAGTGCTAAGATAGAGATGGTCAAATCAATTTACTATCAGTTGAATGTCTTAAGCTTAATTGTTATACTTATTCAACCATTTTGAGCATGTCATTCAATTGGAATGGACATTGAGACTTAGATCAATTGAATATTCCTGTATAATTCGACTAGGATAGGCAAAGAGGTCAAGTCGGTTGAATAATCAGTCAACTTGGTCAACTGTTTTGGGCATTATGCCCTTGTTGGATTCGATTAGGTCTTCGACCAAGAACTATGTTTCTAACTTTTTGTATAGTGTCGGTTGAATAGTTCTTAAGAATGGTCGAATGATTTCTAGGGATTTGCCTGAAATCCATTCACCTGTTTATGAGATATGGTCGAATGCTACAGTTCGACCGGAGGAATGTTCCAGTTGAAACTTTTGAGTACCAAAGTTTGTTTTGGTCGACTATTCTCAAAGAGCGGTCGAATTGCAAAATGGGTTTTAGCAATCTGAGTCATTTGAGTTACTTCCTGAGTTTTACTATCGAGTTACGAGTCCATCATGAGTTAGGAATGCAAGCTTTGAATTGTGACTCAAATTAGTTGAATGACTAAGCAAGTCAGTTGATTCTAAAGTTAGGAACGATTGAATACTCATGTGGTTATTTGACTGCTTAGTGTTTGTTCTAAGTTCTATTGTTTGAGCAAGTCGAATGGCCCGACTAGGCAATCGAATGATCTGTTACCAAAACTAAGTTCAATTGATTGATTTCCTTAGCATTTGATTGGACTATTATTTCTACTTGGTTTTGGTTAAATTTTTAGATCATCTATTCAACTATTTTCTATGTTTTCTTAGGAAGTTATTTGAATGTGAGTAACATCAGTCGTATGGCTTAGTTCCATGGTTTATTTCCAAACTTTACAAACTAACACCTTAGATTATTTTGCTTATCATCAGAACCTAAATATGCCAACAATCTCTCCCTTTTTTATGATGACAAAACATCTAAAAGTTGAGAATTTTCTTACTCTTAATCTAAGCATTCTCTCCTTTGAATATGCCTAAATGACCAGAATGTTTATGTGGATGCAAAATGAAATGCAGAGTGCTAGTCAATAAAAAAACTTCATTCGCAAATCATTCATGTCATTCGTTTTAGTCATTTCATACATATATTTACATACACATATCTGTCTCTTCCCCTTTTTGTTATCATTAAAGAGGGGACCCTGAGACACATATTGTAGATCATATATCTAAAGTGTTAGGAGTTTGTGCAGAGGTTGCAGTCGAATCGTCCTTAGTGACTACTTCTGACACACGAACATTGGGAATAGAGGATGGTGCAACAGGTGCTCCAGCAAACTGAGTTTGAGTTGAAGTGGGTGTTGGCATAGCTTCAATAAACTCATTAGTTGAAGAGTCTGAGATGACTATAGGAGGAGGTGGGGCCCTTCTCTTGATGACAAGTTTCTTTATTGTCCATGAGATTGTAGGAGTGATGGCACTTGAGATGATAGCAGAGGAGATTGTTGGACCAGAAGAGACAATGTCATGGGTTGAATTTTGTTTAATGTGAGTAGGGACAGGAGGTGCACTTGAGACTGCAAGTTCCTCATTGACAGATTGTGACGATTCGCTATCCAGGCATCGTACCCCCTAGCAAAAAGGGACAAACATTCAAATGTGGAAGGAACCAACACGATTAAAATGCGAGGTCTGGACTAATGACAGTTGTACTACTTGTGTGTGATAATATGGAAAGAGATTTAATTTAAAAGAAAACCAATTACTTGTCATTTCCAAAAGAAAATTGGCAGAATCTCACCTATTTAGTGACCATTTAGTCACCTGGGGATAATATAAAACCTGATAAAATCAATAAACACTTCTATTATCAAATCAGCTGGTATCAATGACCCTCCTGGCCACCTAACACAACACACCATGATAGATAATCATAATATAAACAAACTATATATATAGAGCTCCCCTTAGCCATCAACTATACATTTACATATAAAACATAACTCATATAATTCCAAAAGAAATACAAAGACTACATGCCTCAACAAAACAAGTGGTCAAAAATGAATAGAGATCTAAATCCTTTGGCTCAAAGACCTTTACCCTGTGATTCCCTCTCGTCTCCTTGATCAACTAAAAAATAAGGATATCGGGGTCAGCATAAACTAAGCAAGTACACCGGGGACCAGTAACATGCATAGCAAACAAGTAGAGATAAGAATATTAACATTATCGTGTAAGCATCAGAAACATAGCAGAGTGTACCAAAGATGCATATTAACTCAAGAAGACAATTACAATTGTTATTTTTAGAATCATTATCCTTTTTTCATCTTTGTTGTTCCAATTTAATTTAACAATTAAAGAACGGAATGGAGTGTCAAACCAAACTAGTGTATGAGGGTCTGGAGAGCAAGCTAAATTTGGGAATTCATAAATGAATCTAGGTTTTTTTTTGGGTTAGATCCTCAAACGCTTCACTTGTTTCTAATTTCACCCTCATAAGGAGAAAAGATCCAACCATGGTTCCTCAAGTTTCGCCCGCAGATTATGCACAATCTTTTGGAACTCTATATGCAATCCGTACTCCTCAAGCTTCGCCCACAAGCTTCGCACGAGCTTTCGAAGAAATTTTTGTATCACTACTTTCTCTTTACATTCCTTTATGTTTCTCAGAATGTAATCATTACAATCCATCACAAGAATTATACAAGAATCCTGCCAATTGTTGCAATAATATAGGTAAATAGTTTAACAACAAATAGTGAACCAAATACCATTACAGCAAATATCCAGCATAACCAGATTTCAGTAAAAATATCAAAACTTGAACTACAAAATCAAATTAAGGTGATTTTAGCTGCCAATTAAAGCTAAGACAAAGAGCTATAATTTCATGTTTATGGCTAGCTTCAATTCCAATAACACAAGGATACCCAAATCAATCAAAGTAACAAACCAAAATTCACAATACAACTTGTGTAGTCATATAAATTTAATATAACTTCTTCTGCACATATCGGATTGAGGTGATTCCAGTGGCTATTTAAAGATAAGACATAGAGCAATATGTTTTATGTCTAGAGCTTAGCCTAATTTAGCATAGAAGGGAGCTGAAAATCAAAGCAAAGTTTAGCACAAAAACAGGACAGAAATAGGGCAAAATAGGGCAATTTTTCTGCAAAAACATGCCACTTTAAAAATTTACCAAAAATTCATTTCTTAATAAAACTATGAAAATTATATGTCATTTTAAAGCTATAGAAGTCATGTTTCATAAAAAGAAAACTTCACTTGATTTGCAGTTGTACAGAAAAAATTATAGGCTAAAATTAAAGGCATGGTTAGACTATCCAACATGCCAAACTCCTAGGTTTTCATTCAAGGACGTGGTTCCATTTTCCTTAATCCATTTCATCAGAATTGTAACAACATAATCACATACAAAAACATTTTTACAAAATTATTAGGCATCAATTTAATAAACACATGTTAGATACTTGCCTTTTTAACCTTGAAAATCAACTTTGCTCTCCTATGTGCTTTCTCCCAATCCATAGCTTTCCTTGTGTTTTCACCTTATTCTTGGCTTGTTTTACAGCCTTTCTACACTTCTTTATGCTGGGGACTGTAAGCATATATATGGAGGGTGCCTAATCTATGCTCAAGTACAGGTGTTAATAGAGTTTAGGAGTAGTTTTTGGAGAGGAAGAGTGAAATCCGAAAATGATGTTCTTGGATAGAGAAAGGGTATGTTTTTAAGTTTCTTCTCCATCTTTCTATCTCTCTCTCTCTTACTTTACTAAAGTGAAATGTGGGCTCATTCCAAAGTATGGGTGGTGACAAGGGAAATGAAACATGTGTATTGTGCCATACTTAATAATGATGTGACATGTGTTCATGGTGTGATGTGTGACACATCCTTTGTGGGTCCTATACTGAATCCTAGTTTGGTTCTTTAGTGGACTTATTCCACTCGATCTCATTCACTAATATACTTTTTTGCTTTAGAATAATTTTAATATATTTGATCTATAGCTAAAATGACAACATAAAAACGAAATGTGCATTGCAAATAACAGAAACTCAATAGATTTATCAAAGTGTGATGTGAAAATTTTGAGTGTGTTCAATTAAATGCAAATGCAAATGTATGCTTTAATGTTTTTCGAAATGAGGTCTTACATCCTTCTCCCTTTAAAGATCCAGTCTTCCAGATCACCGTTCATGCTCAAAGAGATACGGGTACCACTTCCCCATCCCTGACTCTAACTCCAAGATACTTCCTCGGAGGTATGGTGTCTCCATAGAACTTTTACCAACCTAATAGTCTTGTTTCTTAAATTCTGCTCTCGAAAGTCTAAAATCTGGATTGGTTGCTCAATATAAGTTAAATCTTCAGCAATTTGGAGTGGCTTATGGTTGATCACATGAACATACTTCCTCAGCATGGAAACATGAAAGGCGGGGTGAACTCCCTCAAATGTTGGAGGTGGAGCTAGCTCATAAACAGATAATCCTACTCTAGCTAGGATTTCAAAATGACTAACAAATATAGGACTGAGTTTCTATTTTTTCTTCCCAAACCTGATCACACCTTTGATTGGAGAAATTTTAAGAAACACTTTGTCTCCTATCTCAAATTCTAAGTCTTTACGTCTTTGATCAGCGTAATTCTCTTGGTAGGATTGAGCCATTCTAAGCTTCTCTTGAATAATTCAAACTTTTCTTATGGTTTCTTATAGATAAGCAGCCTCTATTTTAGATTGAAATAGTTGCTTTTCTCCCACCTCATCCTAACAAAGAGGAGACCTACATTCTCTTTCATATAATGCCTCAAATAGTGCCATGCCAACGCTAGATAGATAACTATTGTTATAAACAAATTTCACTAACATTAAATGCTCAAACCAACTACCATAGAGCTCTAGAACACATGCTCTTAGCACATCCTCTAAATTCTGTATAGTCTTTTCTGACTGACCATCTGTTTGAGGAAGATATACCATGAAAAAATTAAGTTTAGTTTCCAACCTTAATTGAAAACTTTGCTAGAAGCGGGAAACAAATCTTAAATCTTTATTAGAAATAATAAACACTGGTATGCCATACAACCTCATGATTTCATCAATTTAGAGTTTAGCGATTTTCTTTGTAGAATAAGTCACTACAACAGGGAGAAAGTTAGCTAATTTGGTGAGCCGATGCACTATTATCCATATAGCATCAAATACCCTCAGAGTTTTAGGCAATCCTGAAATGAAATCTATAGTAATATGTTCCCATTTCCATTTAGGAATAGTGAGTGGCTCATGCAGTCCACCGGATCTTTGGTGTTCAACCTTTACTTGCTGATATGTCAAGTATTTACGAAAAAACCCTGCAATGTTTCTCTTTATACCAGACCACCAAAATGATTGTCGCAAATCCCTATACATCCTGGTGGATCCTGGATGAATAGAAAAGGATGAATTATGCGCTTCTTCCATAACCATTCTCTGCAACCCTTAAGCCTCTGGGACTACTAACCTATTCTGAAACCTAACCGTCTCATTTAATATGTTGAAATCAAGCTTCCCTCTTTTAAGAACATTTCATTGAGTTTAACTATCATCTCATTAGTTTGTTTGGCTACTGTAATGCAATTAGATAAATCTGGTCGTACCACAAACCGAGCCAAAATAGACCCCTTAGCTAGAAACCTCAGCATAAATCCTCAGTTGCTCAAACTCGGCTATCATCTGATGCTCTCTTACTCGTACAGATATGACAGACACTGTGGATTTGCGGCTGAGTGCAACTGCAACCACATTTGCTTTGCTGGGTTGATACAAGATAGTAATATCGTAGTCCTTTAATAATTCAAGTCATCTGTGTTGTCTCAAATTCAACTCATTTTGATTAAATAAATACTTGAGATTGATGATCGATGAATATTTCACAGTGCTTCCCATAAAGGTACTATCTCTAAATCTTCAATGCAAAGATAATAGCTGCAAGCTCTAGATCATATGTCAGATAATTGTCTTCATGAGGTTTCAACTGTCTAGAAAAATATGCTATCACATTCTGGCTCTGCATCAGTACATAACCCAAACCGGTCCTTAATGCATCACTAAAAATCATATATCCCTATCCACTAACCAGTAATATTAATATTGGGGCCGATACAAGCTTATCATTTAGAGTCTAAAAACTAGTTTCACACTTTCATCCCACCTGAAACGTGTATTCTTACGAGTCAATCTTGTAAGTGGAGCAGCTATTAAAGAGAAATCCTTAACAAATCTACAGTAACAACCTGCCAAACCTAGAAAACTAAGCATCCCTATAACTGTAGTAGACGTGTACCAGTTAACCACAACTTCAACCTTCTTTGGATCTACAGAAAGCCCTCTCCTGGAGACAATGTGACCCAAGAAAGTTACTTCACTGATCCAAAATTCACATTTACTTAGCTTGGAATATAGTCTCTTAACCCTCAAAGTTTGTAAGGTGATATGAAGATACTGCTCATATTGAGCTCTATCTTTAGAATACACTAGAACAACATCAATAAACAGCACAACAAAATCATCTAGATAGTATCTAAAAACACGGTTAATTAAATCCATAAACACTACTGGGGCATTAGTCAACCCAAATGGTATCGCTGAGAACTCATAATGACCATAGCGAGCATGGAAAGCTGCTTTAGGTATGTCTTCCTCTCTGACCCTAATCTGATGATAGCTCGATCTAAGATCCAGTATAGAAAAAACAATGGCATCTCTCAACTGATTAAACAAATCATCAATTCTCGGCAAGGGGAATTTATTCTTGATGGTAACTTGATTCAATTTTCAGTAGTCAATATATAACCTCAACGAGCCATCCTTCTTTTTTCACAAATAAAACTAGCGCACCCTAAGGAGAAACACTCGAATGAACAAATCCTTTGTCCATGAGCTCTTGTAACTGAGTTTTCAACTCTTTTAATTCAGTTGGTGCTGTTCTATATGGAACCATAAAAATAGGTATAGTATCTGACATCACATAAATGGTGAATTCTATCTTTCTAACTGGTGGCAATCCGAGCATATCATTTGGAAATACGTCTAGAAATCTCAAACCACCGGAATGTCAAGCAATTGAATTGTTCTTTCTTGTCTTCGGTGACATAAGCTAAAAATCCCTGACAACCCTTGGAAAGCATCTTAGCTGCTCAAACAAAGGATGTAACTGGAGCTCTGATAAATCAATCACCAATAAACAAAATCTGCGACTGTCCTATTAGTGAAAAAGTAACAATCTTCGGATGATAATCCACCAATATATAATTAGCTGATAACCAACCCATACTAGAATTACATCCAGATTTAACAACTCCAATGGTAATAAATTAATACTAAAATCATGCCCCTAGAAGCTCATTATGCAAACTTTATAGATCTCAATAACATGATTCTCATCCCCAAGAGACATATTGAAGATTATTCCCATATTAGAGCCTCAACTTCAAACTCTACTAGTCATAAGTAGCTTCCTTTAGATAATGGGTAGTAAGTCTAACCTTATATTCTTTAGCAACCATAAATTCAGAAAAGAGCCTTTACATCTCTATAATCCAAGTCTTTGTAACCTGAGGATCGTCACTCCCTAAAAAGATCAACAACTCCATCTTCCTAAACTCAGTCATCAGTTTCCAGAATCGTCGGTCCTCTCGTGACACATATAAGTTCCCTCTATCTTCATGTCCCTCTGTGCACTTTGTGGTTCTCTAATCTCTACTCGAACTAGCCTACTATGACTCAAAACCAACCTATACTACTAAAGTTGCTGAAATTGACATAGCTGAAGAAGTAGGGGTGATATGAGTAGCTGAAGAGATATTTGCAGTCTCACTCCCTAACACTGGCTGAGACAGTCTATCTATCAATCTTTTGAATGTCCCCTAACATAGTGCCAACCATAGCCATCAAAGAGACTAAAGCTTGTTGCAGATTTGGCCCCTTTAGTCTCTGATCACTTGGTACCTGGGATTGAAACTTTTGCCTTTGCTCATCATTTCTTGGCTCCCATTTAGAAGGTATTTCATTCTGTCTCCCACTACCAGAAAAATGGGTATCAGCGACGGAAAAATCCGTTGCTGATACCCAATTTTCCGTCGCTGAAAGTGATGTCGCTAATTTAGCGACGGAAAATTTCCGTCGCTGGAGCGATTGAGATCCTTTGGGGAGATAGGTCACTTCGATAGGACGGGATCATTGAGACCATTTAAGGAGATAGGTCCCTTCGATAGGATGTGGCAACTAAGACCCTTCGGGGAGATAGATCCCTTTGATAGGACGGGGAGATAGGTCCCTTCAATAGGACGGGACAACTGAGACCCTTCGGGAAGATAGATCCCTTCGATAGGATGGGACAACTAAGACCCTTCAGGGAGATAAGTCCCTTCGATAGGACGGGGCGCCTGAGTCCCTTCGGGGAGATAAATCCCTTTGATAGGTAATCAAAAACTAAAGTGAAAATGCTAGGAGTCGAGTAGATAGAACTGTCAAAAGGAGAATTATAAGCGACTTACTTGACAGGAGGTACCTCTACTGAAAGAGAAATGATGTAGCTCACTGATAGTAGATTCCTAGGTTCTTTGCATTCCAAGTTTTGGGTATGGCCGATCATTCTAGATTGTTGAGACGATAAATTCTCATACGAACCATTGAGCGTATCTAATAAGGATCTTCCCAATTGGAGGCTATTTTACCCCCGGGTTGGAGTTAGCTGGTGGGTTCCACTTTTCTCAGTACCAGGTCGTCTGGTTTGATTATTAGGCTTCTCACTCGTCGGTCATAGTATCGTGCCATTTGTTGCTGATACATAGCCATTCGGGCGGAGTTAGACTCCTGTAATTTAGGGAGTAGGTCTAGGTGTTCATGTAAGATTGAATCATTCTTTTCAGAATCATACTAGGTTACCTGAAGGGAGGGGATCCCAATCTCCACTGGTATAACAACTTTGCTTCCGTATGTCAGGCTGAACGGAGTCTCTTCAGTTGCTCTTCGCGGTGTGG
The DNA here is from genome assembly GCA_037126225.1 of Dillenia turbinata. NCBI lineage: Eukaryota > Viridiplantae > Streptophyta > Magnoliopsida > Dilleniales > Dilleniaceae > Dillenia > Dillenia turbinata. The sequence continues at coordinate 1,145,077 of JBAMMX010000012.1, read as the reverse complement.
TGCGGTACGACCAGAGGATGCTATAGAGTTCGTTTACCCATCGTCCTTTGGTTTCATCTAACATTGTCTTTAATCCTTGGAGAATCGTCCTGTTGGTTATTTTTGCGAGTCCGTTGGTTTGTGGATGGGCAACCGATGAGAACTGATGATCAATCTCTAGCTTTGCGTAGAACTCTCAGAAGTTAATATTATCAAATTGTTTTTCATTGTCCATGATAAGGACGTGAGGTATACCGAACCGAGTGATGATCTGTGTCCATACGAACTGCTGGGGCTTAGTTGCTATTATCTGGGCCAAAGGTTTGGCCTCTACCCACTTAGTAAAATAGTCAATGGCTACTATAAGGAACTTTTTTGTCTGGTAGCCGGCGGGAATGGTCTGAGAATATTCATTCCCCACTAAGCGAACGGCCATAGTCCGATGAGGGGGCTAAGCTCGGTATAAGATGTTCTAGGAATCGAGGAGAATCGTTGGCACTTGTTGCATTTTTTAACATAATCGTTCGAATTGTTCTTCATAGTTGGTTAGTAGTACCCTTGTCGTAAAGTTTTGTGTACAAGATTGCGAGCCCCCAAGTGGCTACCCCATATCCTTTCATGAATCTCTCACAGAGCCTAACTTCCCTCTTCTAGGGTTAGACATCTCAAATAGGAATGAGTAAAAGACTTTTGGTAGAGCTTTCCGTCGATGATCGCGTAGTGAGCGGTCTTTCGCTTTAGCTTAGCTACTTCTAGTGGTGAGTCAGGTAATCGGTTGTTTCTTAAGTATGCTTCAATCGGGTCTTTCCAACTAAGAGGTTGGTCCACTGCCAAGACCCCTTCGGGTTCGTCAATACTGGGATATAGTAAATTTTTTATATAGACTGTTCGGTTAGAAGCGACTGAATCTGAACTGGCTAACTTAGAGAGTGTATCGGTTCTTGCATTTTCCGAATGAGGAATTTGTTGGATGTCGACCCTTTCTAGCCTTGTCATCATTTCGCACAATTTACTTTGGTATTTGGCCATAGTTGGATCTTTTGTCTCATAGATCACTTCGATCTGCTTGACTACTAACTGGCTATCAGTGAATACTCGAGCACTTCGGGCTCCCATGTCTGTTGTAATCCAGAGTCCTGTCAACAAGGTTTCGTATTCCGTCTGGTTGTTGGTGGCCCAAAAGTCAAAACGGAGGGCATTTTATGTTTTGAAATTGTCCTCACCCATTACTATGAGCCCGGTGCCACTACCTGAAGAATTCAAGGACCCATCAACATGTATGATCCAATCTGGCAATGACCATTCATTAAGATCTTTAGTGGGCTTAAACATAATCGTGATCGGAAGTGTACGCTCGAGGATGAAATCAGCAAAGGTCTGCCCTTTTGATCGCTAGTCGAGACTGGCATTGGATGTCAAATTTGCCTAATTCATCACTCCATTTGATTAGACGACCAGACGTCTCTCTTCTGGAGAATTTGCTTCAATGACTGATCGGTGAGGACCATAACGGTGTGGGTTGGAAGTACGATCGAAGTTATCTGGCCGAAATGACTAGTGCATATGTTATCTTTTCGATCGATCAATAATTAATCTCGACTTCCTTAAGTATCTGATGATGTAATAGATAGGCTTTTGAGTAGTTGAATTTTGTCTTACAAGGATAGAGTAAAGCGCCTTATCAAAAATAGAGAGATAAAAATAGAGTTTCTCACTTGAGATCGGTCGAAAAAGCAATGGAGGGGTCATAAGATATTCTTTGAGCCATTCGAAGGCCGTTTGGTACTCAGGTGTCCATGCAAATCGTTGGGATCTCTTCAGAGCATCAAAAATGGGTTTGTACTTTTCTCCAATTTTCAACATGAATTAGTTTAAAGTCGCTATCAGACCGGTGAGACGCTACACCTCCTTTAATGTTCAGGGCAATAACATGTCCACGATAGCTTGTATCGTTTTACGGTTTGTCTCAATCCCATGGTTGGTGATCACAAAACCTAAGAATTTGCCCGACGAGATTCCGAACATGCACTTAGCGGGGTTCAGTCGCATGTTATAGCACTCGAGCGTCTGAAAGGTTTTGTCAAGGTCGGCAGTGTGATTTTCGGCGTTGGTGCTTTTTATAAGCATGTCATCCACATACTCTTTTATGTTGCGACCAAGCTAATTTTTTAAGACTTCGTTAACTAGCCGTTTGAAGGTCGTCCCCGTATTTTTTAAATCGAAGGGCATAACTTGATAGAAGTATGTACCGAACTCAGTAATGAAGTTTGTTTTCTCTTCGTCCTCTAGCGCTATTCGTATCCAATTGTACCCTGAGTAGGCATCTATGAAACTCAAGAATTGGTGGCATGAGGAATTGTCCACTAACCTGTCGATATTCGGGAGAGGGTAACTATTCTTTGGACATACTTAGTTAAGATCCGTGAAATCTACGCACATTCTCCATTTACCATTGGCATTTTTTACTAGAACTACGTTGGTTAGCTATTCGAGATATTTGACTTCACAGATAAACTCGACAGTTAGTAACTTTTGGATCTCTTCTTAAATGGCTCGTTGGCATTCAAGGGTTGCAACTGGAGTTTACTGTTAATTTGTGAGTAATGATAGACGGATCGATGCCAGATATTTCCTCAGAGGACCAAGCGAAAACCTTGGAGTGCCGTTGTAGGCAGCTAACAATAGCATCACGTAGGGGCGCAGACAGAGTAGCCCCAATCCGAACAGTCCGATTGGGGTCATTTGTCAGAGGAATCTCAATCACCTCTTATCCTGGTTCTGGTTTACTCATCGGTTCGATATCACTCCTGAGTTTTAGGGTATCGATAGAAAAGTTCCCTCGCCCATCTTGATTAGGGAAGAAGGTGTAGGGATCGGGATTACTGCGAATAGTTGCGATCCCTTCCAACGTTCTGAACTTCATCTTCATGTGCCGAGTGCTGGGTAAGGCTTCCAGTTTGTCCAGACTTGGTCAACCGAGGATGACGTTGTACGGTGAGAATAGTTTTACCACGTAAAAGGTGGCATTGATAGTTGTATGGTTAGGGGGAGTCCATAAAGTTACAGCGAATGGAATGATCCCCTCTGGATAAATGTATTCATCAAATAATCCCTTGAGAGATTCGGTTGAGGGTTGAAGGTGTGAAGAGTTAAGGCCCATTTGATAGAGAGTGTCCCAAGTAAAGATGTTGCAATCTACGCCTTGGTTGACGAGAACCATTTTTACCGTATGAGACTCTATTTTGATAGTAACAACTATGGGATCGTTGTGGCTATGGTCAATCCCGATCAAATCATCGTCGTTGAACCTGGTGACGGGCCATTTTCTCTTAACTATAACCATTTTTATTTGGTGATAGGAGCTTGGTGAGAAAGACTAACGACTATCCTAGTTTCCCATGGACGGCGTCAATCGTTGGATGTGGTTTTAGCTCCACAAATCCAACTCCTTGTGATTTGAACGGGTACTCAATGAGGAGGCTTAAAATCTATAAAAGTCCGTAAGAGAGTGTTCTGGCGGGAAAGGCTCCGATATGCAAATCAGAAAGAACAGTTTTTGAAAGGATAAACAAACTGAGATGAAGGGAGGATGAATCTCCCTGTGACCTTTGTATGTGCTACCTTGTGTTAGAGGATTCACATGGCTTGATGCCTCGAAAGTTTTTATATAGCGTCCCTCTCAGAGCCATGCCATCGTGGGACGTTGCAAACCCTAGTTTTCTTATGGGGTGGTCCAGGGATTCCAGATCAATCAGTGTCAAAGATTCGATATTATTATTACTTAAGAAATTAAGTTATACGGGGAGATTTTTTCCCTTATCGATTAAATCCTCTAGATTTCCTTCCTTATGCAGGAAATATGTTTTGTATTGTAATAGAAAATTCAATCAGGGTGAGATTTAGTTTGAATATTACTGGTTGGGAGTAAGAATATTCGGCTCCTTTAGTATCGGCTACCATTGATCGAATAGTGAGGACAGGCATTCGGTTTCACCAAATGTATCCATTCGTCGGTCGTGCTGTCTAAGTCAATGTGTTTTATGATCGGAGTGACTAAGCCCTTCGAGACCATGAGTGTTTTTTCGGTATCAGGTGCCCGAATACTATATTGGTTGATATTTGGATTATGTCCCATCATAACCCAACTTGGATCATGAAATTTTTGCATGCCAAAAATATATTTGTTGATTTGTTTATACATTCTCCGTGATGGCCTCTCTCTGTCTACAATGGGCAAAGAGAGGCCCAGAACCGCTAGCAAATGGATACACAAATGGTGTTAGTGGCAATAGAGCAAATGACAATGAAGATCGGAGACTGAAGTGGCTTCTTTACTGGTGACGATAGAATCAACAAGTTGTAATCGAACTTCTAAACTTCTCGAAGAGCGAACAGAAGATGATAATGAGATTGATGCACTCGAAGCAACGAATGAAACCAAGGTGAAGGCTAAAATGAGAATTGGTTGCAAAGAAGACAACAACCGCTTCAGGTGATTGGAATCGAACACTAGTAGCAGAATCCATTGATGAAATTAATGGTGGTGGAATCGACGAATTCCGAAGGCGACGAAATCGATGAAGACTGAACCTTCGGTGACGAATTAGAGCAAGCAACCAGCAGATGAAGATCGAAGACGATATTGAACACCGAAGGCGATGAAAACGATGAAAAAAAAGGAGGTCAAGAATACAGCTGATTTGATGGTGATTTGAGAGAGAGAGAGGAAGAGAAGGTCTGTTGTTCATAGAAGGGAGGGAAAAAGGATAGGGGGTGTGGAGCGCATGAGCTGCATGCACTAGGGAAGAGAAAGAAACGTGGGGGGGGGGGGGAGAGAGAGATGCTGTGTGTGTGTGCGCGCGCGCGCGCAAGCGAGAGAGAGACACCATTTGAGAAACTTTGATTTGGCACCCGGGGTTTGCCATGTGAGCACTTCGATGACATTGCACATAGGCTGCGAGAATAAATTGACGTGGCATGTGCAACTTTTGCATGTTACTCTATCCATTATGACATGAGCATTCAAGACTACAGCTCATATATCTTCACGCCAACTCAACATTAACGTCCACACTGGTTCTGTTGGTAACGGCGGACTAATTGTAACACTTTTGAAAGTATGAGTGATTAATTAGGTGAAACTGGAATTCAGAGACCCAATTGTTATTTCGGTATCAAGTTCAGGAGCTTCACATATACTTTACTCAATTCATTTCTAAATATTATTATTTACTTAATTATCCTTAGTTTCTCTATTTTTAGGATAAAATAGTAATTGAAAAGTAAAATTAAATGAATCAACAAACTCTTGAGAAGTTTATTTGTAAATTCCACATGTTTTTGTTGATTTGAAAATTTATGTGAAATTAGAAATAAACTCCTGGAAAGAAAATTTGGATTTCGATTCCAAGAATCAGATAAACCAACCGAATCTACAAGCCAAAAATGGTTAGGCAAAAAATACATAGATTAAAAAAAAAAAAAAAAAAAAAAAAAAAAGGGCACTTGCCTCAACAATCACCAGGCACGTTTGCGAAAATAAATATCAGCACACAAACATGCTAACTTCAAAGTGGTTGGGCAATCAACTAGCATCTTCACAGCTTCATGCTGGTGAAATAAGAATCACATAAGGAGTATTTTCTCCATATCCACCCTACTGTCACTGCGGAGAAAAAATCCATAAAATGAATAGGATTTACACTAGCCTACAGCATTCCCATGAACAGACTGAAAGGAGAGAGATACATACACATTAAGCACACAGATAAGTTGTGGTCTACATCTAACGTTAACAAGAAATATAGAGGTCAATAGGTAGAAGAGAAGGGGGAAAAAATAATAAAAAATAATAAAAAAAAAAATTCTAGACAAAAGTTAAAAGAATATATAAAACAATCATGGAACAAGAAGCATCAGATCCGTGCTGCATTGGATTTAGGCTCATAGCCATGCACCCTTAATCGATAAATGCAAGTAAACAAAGGGTTTCCATGGTTGGATGCAAGTTCGAGCCTGACTGTGTCAATAACATTGGAGCCTACTGATTCCAACACATCGAAGGTCTGTGCATGACTCTTTTCAACGTCATAAGCAAATTCTGTCAGCAGGATCCTCCTGTGAGAGTGGTCAACGGCATCACTTCCGTGCAACCATCCAAATACACGGCAGTCCTTCGGTGCAGTTGAAAGATCATATGCAACAGCCTGCATTTTCAAAACAAACAAGTTTGAGTGAGTTACTTAACTTTACATGAACCTCAAAATTTGTAGATGAAACTTCTGCATGCATTTCAATTGCACAAGATAAAATGGGCCAAATCACAAACAGAAAATTATCATCAGTCTCATTCAATCAATGCCATGTCACCCTTAATTGACATTTGTCACCATGGACGGGTGGGAAACAGTGAAAAAGCAAGAAAAGAGCAATGAATACACAAACTGACAACATAAAATACATAAAACTGCCAACTAGTGCAACAATTGTTATAAATAAGTGTGTAAATTGAATATTCTAACCACTCTTAAGCAACAAGTTTCAAAAGCAACCCCTTTTTAACAGAAAGCAAAAGTAAAGTTGTCAATGCATTGCACATCCTAGACCTCTAATGTTAAGTGGTAGGTCAAGTAGTATGTCGCCTTTTTGGACTCCTTACAGCACGATCGAAGTCTTTCTCATTAGAAACTAACAGCATGATCAAAGTCTTCACTAAAGTCATAGATTCGACCAAAGAAATTCATTCATCCCAAATGAAAGCCACAGTTTACTCATGATCTTAAACCACAACTAATTGGGTCAAGCATACAAATATATGAGAGCAAAAAGAAATCCGAATGACCAACAAATATACCTTCTAATGTGCATGTGTGTACACCTAGCTAAACTAGTTAGAAATGGCATCTGCAACATAATTCCTAACCCAACGAAAAAATATAAAAGAACGTTGTTGCATGAATGACCAACAATCAAATCATAAGTCAAAGCACAGAAATGAGAAATCTGAGCTTAGCAACAAAAGTCTCAGTATAAGATACTGAGCTTGAGAGAAAAATAAAATGTAAAAATATTTATGTATGTATATCCTATAGCTGATTCATTATTCAGCGTTTTAAGTGCGTACATCCAAGCCATTGCTTAAATCAAGCGAGGCCATAATACTTGTTCAACTTGAGTTACTAAACATTAGTCATTAAAAGCAATAAAGCCAACCAGTATTAAACATTACATGAAGCCCAGACATATTAATGAGGGAACTCCCCAATCAACCATCGAGCGAGGCCATTATACTTGCTCAACTTGAGTTACTAAACATTAGGCATTAAAAGCAATAAATCAAACTTGCATTAAACATTAAATGAAGTCCTGACATATTAATGATGGAAGTCCCTGATCAACCACGTGTCAATAGTTTAACCCAAAGAACCCAGCCTTCTAGTGCACTGAGTTCAAGTTCACTTATCTACAAATTGGACCAATTTCATTAACTATAAGCAAGCAGGGAAGAATTCAAGTAGGAAGGCGCAAGGTTGGGTTTGACGCTCAACACAAAAACTGGGGAAAAAAAATGAAAATTCTCTAATTTTTCATGTATGCCCCTTTCGGACACCTGTATGATCTCTCCAGGGCCCCCTCCCCAACAGTCGTATCTGGATTCATTCTTTATATGGAATTCTACAAATCTTTTAGACATAATAATAACAGTATTTCTCAGAAATCCTTGCTTTTATTACACAGTCCAATGACTGCAACTGATAATATGCTCAAAGAACAACTAAATTTGCCAAACGAATGCAATTTATAATGCAGTAAAAATAAATCTCTACTGCAGACAGTAATATGATCTCTTTCACATGATACATTCAAAGCCTGATTCAAGGAGAAAGACATATGCTGTATAATTCAGAATTTTCATATTTTCTGAATAAAGAGAATGCAACTACTCCAAAACATGAGTGATCCATCACAAGTTCTCCCAAACTAAATGAAACATGTGATATTTTATATATCTCTGCCAAATCCTTCCATTATGAAGTATAAAATACAGCAAAACACTGTCTAAGGAGACAATTCTCACATTACATCTCAGGACATGGTCACCATAGCACAAGTAATTTGATAAAGCCTCAAGTAATCTTTCGCACAGAATGAGATAGGAACCTAACAAAGTTCTTTCTCAAGTTAAAACAACATGCGGAAAGTTAAAGAGTATAACAGGCCCGAGAAAAGCAAGAAAATCTGTATGTCAACATTAGGGCTGTCAAAATGTTATCATGTCAATGATGTTCTGTTGTAAACATGTTATATGAGTGCAATCTTTACCAGTTTGCTCAACCAACTCAACTACAGCCTTAATTATATATCACCATATAATTAGTTACATAATTAAGTTATTTAGGTATTATAGGTTTTACGTACATAATCAGTAATTGCAATCTTATAATCACTAATACTCTACAAGCTCATTATAATTTTCTTTTCTTGTGATGTTTCAGTAATATTCTAAATGTTGTACTCACTTAAAATTGACAAAAAATGGGCCAATGTCAAACCATGTTTTGCGGGTCACGCCATGTCCACACAAGCCTGCTAAATTTATGTGTTACATATTTCTTGTGTACAAAATTACTACCGCTAGTCAAGATATCTTCTTAAGGACCTCCTTTCTAACCCAATCCAGCTTTCTAAAACTTTGGCCAGTGGGTTCAGTTCAGAAGAGGGATAGTTTGATCCATTATCTCTCCCACCATCAAAATCAGGATACAATATAAAGCCACAAAACCTGTCCTCAGTAATGCCAGATATTAAACAACTTTAGCACCAATGGGGGCCAAGGGTAATCATAATGTATTGTGCACATATCCTGCCACAATGAATGATACATGCAACTGCACCAACTGAAGGCATCTAAAAGCAGCAACCTCTCTTGAAATGTTTAGATTTACAATAAGTATTAACTGTAAATCCAAATAAAAAACGGTTTTTTCTCTTCAGAAGAACCAGTGCTGTCTTTGGACCCACCCACTATGGGTATTCAAGGACTTATAACAGCAGAATTCCAGTTTCTCACCCTCAACCATCCCCGAACAGGAAAAAGGGTAAGGAATATGGAGGGATGATACATACCATAACAATTACAACCAACTCAGGGGATGCTAGTATCCAAGTACTAAAAAGCTTCACCACACAAACACTTAACCAGCTAGTTTCTTCGATGTATTGCAGGCTTCCATCGTGGCCTTTCTCACTACTTAAATAAGAATGACCTTTTTTCAATTACAAGAAAGTGTGTATATTCTTATAATTGTACTTGAAAAAATTTTGTAAAAATTCAGAGGTACTTTATGGCCATGCAGCACTTGAAAGAACTTCATTCGATGTGCAAAAGATGATATGATAAGCATAATATACTAGAAAAACACAAAGGCAATGAATTCAAAAATTATGATAAAATATATACCAAATCAAAGGCCCAAAAGAATTAATGTAGTCCAGAAGGAAAAAACAAAATGTAATAGGCAATGGGCCTTCAACCGTCATCTCTTCTAAGAGAGATCAGCTAAACATGTGCACAATCCTTGAAAGGAATCTGAAATGGTACTATTTATAGGGAAAATAATCAAAACAGCTCACGAGAGACCATGAAAGACATTTGAACTATGTCATTCTGAAAATATATTCGCATTAGTGCCCTCTAGACGAGTTCAAAAATAAGGGATTAAAAAAAAAAAAATGAACTTTTAGGGGTGGGGAGAGAATTGAAATTGAAGAAGTTCCACTATATACCAACATGACCTATCACATATACAACAAGGAGACCAATAAATTTCAACTTAATAATAACTAAAGAAAAGAATTTGAAACCAGCTTATAACAGTATGTCAAAAATTAAAAAGAAAAAGGAAAATATTAAATTAACCAAAAAATTCAAATTCGCCTATTAAAGTAGAATTGGCAGAAAGAGAAAGAGGTGTATGAGTCTTACCCAGCAGCAATTATAACCTATCATCAATACAACAATGATGATCGATAAATTTCAAAGAAATAATTTTAAATCCAACTCATACGAATAATCAAGAAGAGAAGGAAAATTTTAGAGGTTTCATCCTTTGACCAACACAAATTTTAGCTGACAAATAAATTCCAAGCCCACTTATACCAATAATCAAGAGAAAAAAATCAATTAAAAAATAATAAAATTCATCTATAGAATTGAAAACAAGTCAACCCCCAATAGCCAAAATCCTAAGAAACCCAAAGCAACTAAATGTGAGAGAGAGATACACAGAGAAATGTACCCATGCCTGTAGAAGCCGTCATTTGTTCAACAGTTCATAATCAATAAAAATTTCTACTTTGAAGATCAATTTAACAAATAATTTTGACACCATCTTTCTTATAAAAGGAAAACTTGTAATGTTTATAGAAATATTCAAATTCATGAATCAAAATCAGAGGCAGGTCAAATCCCAATCACCTACGTTATAAGAAACTCCACAAGCAACCGAATGAGAGAGCACCAACACTACCCATCATCAATTAATCTTGAATTGAAGAACTGAACCTTTCAAATTAAACAGAAGAAAGAAAATTTTCAAATTTAGAAGGAAAAAAAAAATTCAATTTATGAATCAAAACAGAACCAATTCAAAAACCCTCCAATGAGCCACATTGAGAGAGAGAGAGGCATACTGTCAGGACCACAATACACAAAAATAGATTTCTCAGTGATACCAATCCCATCCAAAGCATCAAAGCAACTATTTCTCTCAAGAAACAACACAACCATTTTCTCCATATCCACCCTACAGTCACTGCATATAAAAAATCCATAAAATGAAAAAGATCTAACACTAGCATACAGCATCTAGTTGGACATGTGAGGATCGTCATCTTTTGAGCGCGAGGGGTGCAGCCATCACTCATGCTAGTTTGATTGTTACCAAGTGATGCCAATTAGTGGTATGGTTTAGCATTTACAGACCAACCCTGAAGCATTGGCTACCGTGGTGAGATTTGTTTACTAGTCATTTGACATTGACAAGTGGGTTTCCATTACGTGTTTATAAGAGAGTAACTCGGGAATTGCAATAATTATGGTTAGTCTAGTTGAATGTGCACACTAGAGGATTTCCAATCAAAGAAAAAAAAAGGAGAATGTGCACATCAATTGTTAATTGAGTTACTTGAGTAGATTATTTTATGTGAGAGATTATTGATGTGAAGGACCCAACAGCGGTGACACTGAGTTTATGTTAATGATTCAAATGAATAAACTCATAAAAAATGCTCCTTTATTGTAAATACACTAGAATTTGCCCACACACTACAGGTGTGATGGATTGCACTGATAGCAAACAACTTCAACAAAAGGAGAAGACCATATAAAGAATAAACAAGAGGACAGGACAGGCATCCTCAAAAGGGACAAGAGACTAACCAATGCACAAAACTTTTGTTATTTTAGAAAATGAATTTCAAGAGAAATTACTAAAGATAAATAAGAATATATATTGAAAGTTGTGTGTGTAGATTAGAGAGAGTTACAAATCTTAAGTAGTTTACTATTTTATCCTTTGGTTAATTTTTTAAATTATATATGCTTGAGTATATTTTTCTATTAACAAAATGATTGAAGGAATTTAAATGGAAAAAAAAATGTGACAAGGATTGAAGGCACCAAAAAGCAATTGCCATCATATAATAGCACATATGACAAGAACATTTATGGTCTTTTTAAACACCAAGACGAGCACAATAGCTTCTTTGCCAAATTTAGCTTTCAAACTAAATCCACAGGCATCAGTGCTGAAAATGACTCATCCACCATAAACCATGACATAAGAAAATCTTTACTCTCAAATTAATTGTGGTACAATTAGGTAAAAAGGTAAATATGTATCCCTCTTCTCTTGTTTTTCCTTTCATCTATCTTTTTATTTCGATAAGTACAACCCAAATCTTTTTGCACAGCATAAAATGGATCGACGAAAGAGTCCAGTAAGTTTTCTGATTAGGACACACCTTCTAAAAAGGATCAGCATTAAAAACTGATTTATGAGTCAACCTCTATATGAACTAGTCTCATCCTAGCTGCATGCAGAGCATATTACCCACAGTGAGCACCCTATCCTAGAGACACTGCACAAGATTTCATTAATTTTTGCATACAAAAGCTCAAGTTCATGTTGACGATGGACCAATACATCATACAGTGTTTAGAACAAGATACTTTTTGATAAGTTTGAAGAATTATATATACATGCATAAAGTTTTCACCAGTAAACTAAGTAGTCTGCGGCAATTACAAACCATAAATTTAACTAAAAGGCACATATAGAAAAGCTTCTCCAGTGAGCTTATGTCAATGCAGATGAGAAAAATTACCTTAGCAAGATGCTCTACAGTAATAGCCTCAGGCACAATGGCAGTCCTTAACCTGATTTCCACAAATCCAGTGCTTCCTTTCAGTGGACAACACTGTCCAGGCTCTCCAAAACTTGGTTTTAGCATCCTCACTGCATCAACATGGACCTCAGACCGAGCTGCAGTCATTGACCTCCACAAAGAACCCTTCCCACTTATAAAGGGCTCGGAATGCCTAACAACAAAAGCCCCCCCAGAAGCAACTGCATAATCCACCTTCCCTAGCCCATCAGCCGCATGTCTTTCAATCTCCTTCTCAACTATATCCCTCGCCACCGCTCTCACATCATCCAAACTCAATTCTTCATTTCCAGGCTTACTCTTCTCTGCCTTCTTCAACTCATTATAAAACTTATCAAAATCTTCTTTTGTAAACATGTCCCTCGCTCTCAACTCACATGAAATCCTCTCTAACAGCTCCGTCCTCATGACCATTTTCTGCAATTCTCCTTCCAAGGCCGAACCCTTCTCATCAATTTTCTTATGCAATTCCCTCCTCAACCCTCCAACTTCACTCTCAATCTTCCTATCCACGACATCTACCTGAACTTGCATCATTTTCGTCGCAGTCTCCACAAATGCCTCCACTTCTGCTATCCGACTCTCGTACTCAGACACATCCTCTGGAACTACACTCACGTTTCCGGAATTTGCTACCAATTTCCTAATCATCTGAACTAACCCTATTATTACCATAAGAAGAAGAAAGTTTTTGGTGATTACCCTGATTACCGTAAACCACCTCGGCTTCTCCCGCTTCTGAGAAACCTTTCGAGCTCTTCGCGGAGACACAGTGGAAGAAGGAACTGTCTTCTTCACCGTAACTGCTTCCTTCGATCTCTCAACAACAGCTTCTCCTCTGAGTGAGTAACTGAGATCTCTCGAAGCCGAAGCGATCTTGTCATCGCCGCCGTTCATCATCAGTCCGCCACTACCGCCATCCGTCGCCAAATCGGTAGTCGATTTCCTCTCCCCAACTACCACCGGCCGCCGCCGAGAGGCGGTGTTTGCAGTGATCGAGACCGTCGAAGCAGACATTGAAAATTCTTGTGCGATTCTACGGACTCAAAAACTAAAATCGGGACTGAATCCACGAAAAGGAATTTGGAGAAATTGTACAGCGTTAAGAAACCCTAATTTATTCTAAAACACGAAGAATGAGTGACTGTGAATTTAAATCGCGAAAATGCAGAGAGAGACAGTGAGACAGAGAAGTGAAAAAAAAATCGAAGACCAGCGAAGGGGATCGAGAGTGGTTAACCCACGTTTTGAGCGGTTCGGTGTTTCAAATATTTTTTTTCTTTTTTTTTTCTTTTATTAATTTACTGATTTATTAGGATTTAGAAATCGGCATAACGCTGCAAATTCTCAAATTATTTCTCAAATCATATCCAACAGTTATTTAAAATCCTCATAAATTTATTATTATTTTAAATTTTTATATAGATAGATGGCTTGTGTCGCAGTTTTAAATTTAGCAATTCTATAATTTTTTAAATATATTTAAAAATAATGTTATTTTTAAGTAAATTAAAATTTTAAAATATTCAACTATTATTTTATATTTAAAATATACCTTTTTATACTATCTACCTATTCATAGATAAGTCTAAATAGGATATCTCACTCACTATTTAAGAATATGAACAAAAATATATAAATGATCTAAGTATTATATATTATAATTTAATAAAATTAATTGTATTGAATGTATGAATTTTCATGTCGCATGAATAAGAATTTAAACTTCAAATGTTAAACTTAAAATGCCAAGGGTTTTGTTTTGATATGTCCTAGTTAGGTTTACCATAATGAGTTACTTTGAGTTGTCTTAATTAAAACAACGTATTACTCTTATATTTTTTAAATTAATTAATTGAACGTATAACTCTGATATTTTTTAAATCAATTAATTGAAACCAAGTATTGTCAAAGTAAAATCTTTTATGTAAATCGACTAATTTAAAATATCAAGATAGTTTTATGTTTGGATTTCATTTTTATAATGATCAGCCCAAATAAAGGATATTGTTTCATTGAAATTCAAACCCAAGTGTGGTAATAAAAATGTGATAGTTATTAGGTTTATCTATATGAATATTATGTAGGCTCAAAGAAAAACTTATTATTTGACATAAATTTATTTTCAAAGTTTAATTACTATACCAAGAACACCACATACAAATTTATTTTTCTATTCAGAAACTAAATTTCAATATTGTATTACATATCTTATGATAGGATTAATCATTATTTGAATTTGTTAATTGTGTTTGTTAAGAATGACAGGTTTTGATAATGATAAAATAATTTAAAGAAGAAAAATGAGATTGAAAAGAAAAAGAAAATCATAAAATGAAGTCCAAAAAATCTTAAAACTGTAAATTATGTTGACCCATTTTCAATCCTTCTCGATCTACCCATCCAAGTCAACCAATTTTAAGAACCATGTTAACCAATTGAACAGTACCAAAAACAGGTCAACTTGTCAATAATTCTTGTCGACTTGAATAAATAAAAAGAGCAACATTTGTCTAAGTAAGATTTTGTTGACATACCCAAAAATACGTCGACCCAATATAGCCTTTCTACACCTCATCGGCCTGAGTAAGAGTTTGCTTACATGACCTCCAAATAGGTCCACCTAATCAATTAAATTGGTCAATTTGTTCTCTATGTTGACCAAACTATTTTTGCATGTTGACCTGCTTATATCATGTGGATTTATTTAAATTCACAAGTCCACCTATTTAAGTATAGAGTTCACTCATTAATCCACATGTCGACATAGATCTTAACTTCAATGCAAAGAAGGTCAACATATCCTATAAATTGTTGACCCATTCTATTTTTCCTTAAGAGTCTCATGATGACATGTATCCAAAATATATCGACACACCTTCATATGTCAACCAATTTAAAAGTGTCAGGTCAACCAATTGATTGTAGGATTAGAACTATGTCAACCTAAAAGTTAAAATATGTCAACCCACCTTTATATGTCTACCAATACAAATATGTCATGTCCACCAATTTGTTCTAAAACAGGATCATGTCAACCTGAAATCTTTAATATGTTGACAAAGTCTTCTAGTTCTTAAGATACAGATGTTGATGCCTCATTGTAATTATGTCGACATACTAAAGTATGTCGACCAATATAAACTCTCTGTCACGCCCCAAACCGAGATCGTGAGCAGCCGCCTGTTATCCTGGATGCCGACTACATTTTATAAAAAATTGGACAGAACCTCCCCATATTCGGAGGTCTCCCATATATAAATCAACCTGTATATTGAACAACCATCCTGCCACTTAAATAAATGGGTCATCTCAGCCTCACAACAATCAACCACATTCAAATAATACCAACTAATTCACAGTGGACAACCAGGACAACGCAAAACTATCATAAATACTAGCAGTTCTAGCCACAGATCTCTACTGTTATGCTCAACTAGAGCATGAGCAGCCGCCACACTGGACGAACCTAAATTTTATACACGTGTACAACAAATTTCTAAGTTAAAAAATTTTAAATGCTTACAAGTGCCTCAATGCAAGTATAATGAGCTAATATGAGAATTTCACAAATAAATATCCATAATTTATATAGTCATCTCATAAAATGTACATGGCCAACTACGGATCTCAATATCAAGATCTCGCAGGGTCGATAGAAAATACGGACTTCATATTTTAATTTAAATTTAGATCTCACCGTCATGAATGCCCGTATCCACCAATATGCTACCAAAGACCTCTAGAGTCTGATGCGTCGCTCTATCACAATAATCATGCCTGAGGGAGGAAAAGAGATGGGTGAGTATCAAGGAAGATACCCAGTGAATGAGGGGATTAATATCAAGCATCAATAATGTGGGTGAACCATTGGAGTGTCAAACAAAATTATTCGTAAACAATAATTCACATTTTGCAGTAAAACATAGTATGTTCAGTAATTTGAAATCATTTAGCAATTCACACCATATCATACACATATGCATCCATTCAAAATCAATCATTATATTTTTAGAGCAAACCGAAAATGATCCTAGCAAAGGTCAACCATGACCAAGGACAGACGCGTCGAGGGTTTTATTATGCAAAAATGTTCAAAAGTTGCTCTCTGCCCTGACGTTGGCCATGAGTTCGCTGGGGTTAGCTCATAATCGTGTATAGAACTCCCCTCGGTGCTAGATAGTGGCGTCACACATATCCTCCCCCTATATGGGTTCAACCGGCCGCGCCTATAGCCTATAGATGACGTTTGCGGATACCTCCTGCAGAAGCGTATTCGGGCATCCCAGTGCCTCTACAAACGCTCTTTGTAGCTACGGAATCCATCAAGAAACATCATCTCATCATAACATCTCATCACAAGTGAGCATTCGGCCCACACAGTTCATCAAAACATTTCAAATCCGTGTGCCAATACATTTCATCAAATCATTTCAAATTAATATGCCAATGCGATGGTAGAATAGAAAACATATCTAGTTCTCAAATAATGACACAATATCATTTCATTTCAAACCATGGATGCATAGTCATAGGAAACATAGATTTACGACACTCCAAAAGTGACAAAATAAATTTGAAATTTAGTTTCACACGTCGAGTCAATGCATATAAAAAATATGTTTTATTGAAAACACGACAAAAATCAAGTTTCACTATTTCATGCAAGAGATTAGGGTCCTACTCATATCTAGAGAAGGTATTCACTCCTTATTTCCACAATTTAGTCCAATGAAGTCTTGCTCCGATCCTCAATTGATCTTTCCTAATACACAATCACAATCTTGTCATCAATTTCTAAATAATTTTAGGGTTTATCAATTTTTCCTAATTTTGTACAAATCCAAATTCTTCAATTCTTGTATACACTCTAATGTCATCAATTTCATTTCATTTATAAATAATTAACACAATCAAAGTCAAGTCAAATTCAATCCTAAAGATCTCTCAAAGTCGGAAGTAAGCCTAAAATAATTAATTTTCTACAATATAGAAAATCTTTGAAAAATCATAAATTTTTAAATTCTCATCCAAACGTTTCAAACCATATGTTATTTTCAACGTATGGAAGTTTATTTTCATAATACGGAGATCGTATTTTGATTGCCTATATGCAGTACAACTTATGATGAAAAAGGCTGCATCGATCCTTAAACTCAAATCTCAAATTCCTACTATTTTCATACACATGTCAAATTAAACTCTAAGGGAACTATTCTAATTCACTTAACATGATTCTATGATCCTATAACATGCTTCTTTCATACTGAACAGTCTAATTTCACGCAGACTTCTAAACTTAACCCTAACATTCAGGTATAGAATTTCAGAAATTACATTTTATTCTAATCGAACATACATTCTAAATGTATACAAGACTTCTAACCCTAAATTTATCCTAATTTCATTCAAATAAATCGAATGAGTCAAAAATCCCTCACCTAGGGTTTTCTCGGATCACAGACCTAACGTCCGTGCGCAACTCAGTTCAAAATCCTACAATGTCTCCAAATTGAAGCACATGTGAGCAATTAAATCTAGCCACTTAGAACATTCAAACCCTAGAACTAAAATCAGAAGTCTGTTCTTACCTATGCAGACCTGTGACCTAGGGTTTTCAGAAGTTTGATTGACGACTATAGTTTGGGGCTTCAATCGGGGTTGTAACAAGGGTGTTGCAGAAAGAGCTCTCGGCAAAGAGCTGCGTGCGCGAGTGGGCGAGAGGGAGAGAGACAGCGCGCACTGTTGCACGTGGGAGAGAACAGAGTGAGCAGAGAGTGAAAAGAGAGGGCAAACCGAGAGAGAGAAATAGAGTGAGGGAGAACCAAGAGAGAGAAACAGTGAGATCGAGAGACAGAGAGATCGAAGAGGAAAGAGAGAGAAAGGACTGAAAGAGAGCGATCGAGAGAAATAGGGAGACAGTGGAGAGAAAGATTAGGGCTAACAGCCCTAATCGAATTTGAGTGGGGGAGGGAGTGCAGCGTTTTGGCAAAAACGTTGCACTTCCTTCTCTCTTTTTTTTATATATAAATAATTATATATATATAATTTCATACTCATATTTCACTAGAATGCAAATTTCATAAAAATGAGGTTTATTATGATTTGCGAATACGGTAACTTAAACTATACCAAAAATTCAAATTAAATACCCCAAAATCAAAAATCAATATAAATAAAAATTTTTCTTTATATATATAACTAAGGAATATTATATATATTTCATGAAATAGAGTACAATAGTACGGACACCGCAGTGTCGGTGTTACACTCTCCATGTAGAAACATGTCAATCTAAAAATTTTAATATGTTGACAACCTCTTAAACGGAAAAGCTTAAAAGGTTAACATAAAATTGTTCAATTTGATTAGGGATATAAAATTGGTCAATGCCAATATAAATTTGTCGACGTACCAAATTGGTCGACTTGATATGTCAATATGTCGACCTGACCAGTGAATTTATATAGAAAAAATTTGAATCCAGGTCAATGTGCTCTTTAAACTTGTCGATCTGAAAATTGTCAGAAACTAGATTTTGGAAATAGCATGAATGTAATGGTCATCACTTCATCTATTTGTTTACCACTATTTTTATCAAAGACTGACGTTTAAATGTAGTAGTTCATTTCTTATTTGGTTAGAAGAAAAGTGTAGTCAGTGTGAAGATGAAACTTCAGCCCGAATGAGGAACGGATGCAGAGCATTTAATGACGAACATTAATGAGCAATGTTCGAACTTAACCACCACACAATGATTGTCTTCAACATAGAAATAAATATTAGAGTGATGGAAAATGAAGTGGTTAATGCTCTATCGAACATCTAAACCACCACGATCTTATTGTATCCTTGCTCTGTTTTTAATTTCTTACACTTTGTTTTTACATTCATTTATCTCTCTTGAGTAAACTTCTTATAAGAACCAAATCTGTCAAATATGAGGATTCAAGCCACATACCACTCATACATGTACTAAAAATTTAATAGACCAATGAGTATGTCACAGTCTTGGGTTTAGAGAGAGAAAGAGAGTCAACCTGTGTTGGATTTGAAAATTAGTGTTTGAGAGTAACCCTATAGAGATCTAACTTGAACATGCAATCAAGTTTGTATTTGTGAGTTGATAGTGAAAAGTCCAGGGGAGTCTGGGAGTGGACATACACCAAATTTGATAAAACCATTATAAAAACTTTTGGTGTTCCTTGTTTTTCCTTCTTAAACCATTAAATACTCCTTCTATCACTTTCGTTTCAAAAACACCTAAATAGATAGAAATCTCTAAAAATATTTAAATTCAATTATCCACCCCCTCTAGTTGAATAACAATGTTGAATTCAGATTTGATTGTGAAATTATTGCTTTGTTTATTTGTTATTTATTTGGTAAAATATTTTTGCTGCCATAATATCTATGGACATTAATTGTACCCATGTGTTTAATGGCACAAACTTTAAAAATTGGAAAGAGAATGTTATGATCACTCTTGGTTGCATAGATCTAAACCTTGCTCTTTGGGTTGAGTAACCTGTTACTCTTACAAATGTAAATTCCTCGAATGATAAGAGAGATTTGGAGAAGTGGCATCGCTCAAATCATATGAGTCTTATAATCATGCAACATACAATTTCGGAAACATTTAAGGCATAATGTCCAAAAAGAATGATGCCAAATTGTTGCTTAAAGAACTTGATAAACATTTTACTAAAAACAAAAAGCGGGGATAAGTACTCTTTAGGGAAGTCTTGTTTCAATGAGTTATAAGGTTAAAGGGAACATTATTGTGAGTACATTATGGAATGTCTCATCTTGCATCAAAACTGAAGGTACTAAAGTTAGAGATGTATGAGAACTTATTTGCGCATTTGGCTTTGATCTTTCTTCCTATACAATTCAGTCAATTCAAGGTCAGTTACAACTATTGGCAAAATATGTTCTGACGATAAGTAAAACTAGATTTCATAATGAGAAAAATTATGCAAATCTAACTTAATGACGAGCAAAATATTTAATTAATGAAAGATTAATTTGGAAGGAATTGGATCAAATTTAAAAATGTATAAAGCCATTTACCTTAATTACAGCTATGAACAAGTCGATTCATATAAAAAACAAGTCGACTTGCTAAACAAAGATCAATATTTAAAATTAAATAGTAGGTTACTCAAGTTGACTTGAGTGGGAATTAAGTCAACTCAACAAGAGCCATAAACCTGTTGAACTTAGACAGTAGATTAGTTAAGTCAACTCATCTAAAAAATCAAGTCAACTCTAAGAACACTCTGTGAAAAAGAACTAAGTTTGAGTCTGAGAATAAGTCAACATGCCCAAAGCACAAGTCGACCTATCCTATTGAAGTATTAGAGAAATCACAAATTTAAAACCCTAATGGTTGAAAATTTAAATATATAATGTGTCAAAACAAATTAGGTCAATCTATATTAAGGTCAAGTCGACCTAATATAGTCACGCGAGTCGACCTGCCACTTTTACACTTAGAAAGATATATAAAAATCAAGTTAACTCAACTCATGCTAGGATATAGGCCATACCACGAGCCATGACAAATGACAAGATACAAGTTAGACCTTAAAGCTTAACTCATGCACTAAGCCAAGTCGACTTACACATTATGCAAGTCAACTTACACATTTTGAACGTAGAATATTTTAAGTGATCTAAAAATCAAGTGGACCTAGGCATCATATATAGTTGACCTATACATGTGTAGCACATTAAAAAAAACTCAAAGACAATTATGCACAAGTCAACCTGACTATTGTTCAACTCGACTTACATACACTACAAAACAAATGTACTATTCAGACGGTCAAAAACTGTAAACAAAACTCACTAAAACCGTTAGCAAAACTTTCTTCGACGGATGGATCTTTAGTTGGGTATACACCAGTTGGGATAGGTGTATCATGATGGTTTTAGTTATAGTTGGAGCATGTCTTGTATCTATATTGACGGTAGAAAAGTGTTGGTAAAATTAGTGGTTTTATCGTCAGCGAATAGGGTGTTAAGAAAAATTAGGGTTTCTATGATCGGTTACTATGTGTTACGAGATGTTACTGTTTTTATCATTAGTTACCATTGAGTTAGAAAATATTACTGATTTTATCATCGATTATCATGTGTTACGAGATGTTATTACTTTCATCGTCAGTTACCATTGAGTTAGGAAAAGTTACTGATTTTCACATCGGTTATCATATATTACGAAATTTTACTACTTTTATCGTCGGTTAGCATTGAATTAGAAAATGTTATTGATTTTATCATCGATTACCATATGTTATGAGAAATTACTACTTTCATCATCGGTTACCAAATAGTTAGGAAATGTTATTGATTTTACCATCAGTTACCATGTATTATGAAATATTACTATTTTCATCGTCGCTTAGTATTGAGTTAGGAAATGTTATTGATTTTATTATCGGTTACCATGTGTTACGAGATGTTACTACTTTCTCTATCGGTTACCATTGAGTTAAAAAATATTACTGATTTTATTATCGGTTATCATGTGTTATGAGATATTATTATTTTCATTATTGGTTACTAGATGCGGGTGCTAGTGTCCTGCGTGGGCGGGTGCCCGCGCATGGGGACGGGCATAAGCCCCTCACTTGTACGGGTGCCTGCACATGGGGCCGGGAGCCAGGCCCCCTCTTGCTCGGGCACCTGCATATGGGGGCGAGTTCCAACCCAGGCGCCTGCACATTGGGGATGGGTGCCAGTCCTTATATGTTATCGAATACAAACTATTCATAAAAATCAAAATTAATATAAAAACCTTAATTTCAACAATCACAGTATCAAAACCAGATAATTCGATCATACAATCTTTTATTTCAATCTATTCATAAAAATCAAAATTAATATAATTACATCATGCTGACATGATAAAGAATGAATGGTTATAAATGAAAATATTGTATGTGGGATGGAGTCAAGTGGTGATGATGATGACAGTGATAATAATGGTTGGGTTCTATGTGCACTCCTAGCAACATTTGTTACAATATAAATAATTTGGATTATTATTCAAAAACAAAAGTAACATTAGTAAGATTATCCTAAAAACCAAAAAAACCAGATAAAGTGAAATCAGTAAGATTATGCACTTTCCTTTTTCTAATTCCCAAAATATCTTGACAGTACATGCCCTCTGCATTTCTTAGACAACTGCTGAAAATAAAAATTTAAAAATGGATAATTAAAAAATTTCTTTCTCAAATTAAAATAATATGTTTATTTTTAAACCTGAGTAACATCTTGGGATGATTGCAGACTGGACTTGTTAGAATGGTTGTGACTCTTCATGGTCAACTACAATACTCATTTGAATCTTTCAAATACCCAAGCAAAACCCCAGAGTGACTTTTTATCCAAAAAAAAAATGTGATTAACTTTTGATAAAATTTTGTAAAGTGAGAGGTTTAGATGAATCAAGGGTGGAAAGCTTTCAAGGAAATAAGAAATTGAAGCTTTAATGGTGAAGTTTTCTGGAGATGATTTATAATATATCATTTTCATAAATAATTTTTTAAAAGTTCTCGTTTTGCTCTTTTTTTCCGCTTCTTTTTTCACTCCCTTACACATTTTTCCCGCTTCTTTTTTCATTCCTGCACACTTTTTTCCTACCTCTTTTTTCATTACTCACATTGTTCTTAATTCCTCATTTTTTATACTTTTAGTCAATATCGCTATGTGTCTTTCCATATGTCTTAATTTATTGAAAAAATCACATAATATATATAACTTTTACTACTTATTACATGCTATTACTATATTTCATGCAAACACATGCCTGGTTTACCATGCAGGAGAAACAAAAGAACAAAAAAATCAAAAGAATAAAAAAAGAAAAAAAAAAGAACAAAAATTAAAAACAAAAGATAAAACAAAAGCCCAGCATAGTATGCACAAAAAACAAACTAATAAAAAAACAAAAGAATAAAATAAAACAAAAGAATAAAGAAAACAAAATAAAAAAAGAATAAAAAGAATAAAGAAAACAAAAAAAGAAAGAATAAAAAATAAAATAAAAAAAAGTTCAGCACAGTAGGCACGGTTCCATCGCACACATGTGCGGTTGAACTGTGCCTGTTATTGGTTTTTTTTGTTTTATTTTTTTTTAATTCTTTTGTGTTTTTATTCTTTTGTTTTGTTTT
Organism: Dillenia turbinata; assembly: GCA_037126225.1. NCBI lineage: Eukaryota > Viridiplantae > Streptophyta > Magnoliopsida > Dilleniales > Dilleniaceae > Dillenia > Dillenia turbinata. The sequence continues at coordinate 1,121,465 of JBAMMX010000012.1, read as the reverse complement.
TTTTTTTTTTTTTGTTCTTTTGTTTTTTATTTTTTATGTTTTTTTTGTTCTTTTTTTGTTTCTTTTTTTATTCTTTTGTTCTTTTTTTTTTTTTCTTTTGTTTTTTGTTTTTTTTTTGTTTTTTTGGAAGTGGAGTTAATGGATTCTTTTTTTTTTTTTTTTGTTAGGAAGTGAGAGTTGCATTAGATGGCATTGTGCATATGTCCTTACTACTAATCCACACAAATATATAGTAGTAATATTTAGTAGTATATAATAGTAATATATAATATTAATAGTAATTTAATATTAATGTATATACTAATTGTAACTAAAAAAATATATTCGTACCATATTTATGCTTATGTATATGCTAATAGTTATATAATACTAAAATATATTATACTAATATAAATATAGTAATATATAATATAATAATAGATTGTAATATATGATAATACGTAGTAATGTGCACATAGGCCTGGTGTCCTTATTCGCGGGCACCCGCGCAAGTGTGCGATTGCTAGCACCCTGCATGGGCGAGCACCCGCACAAAGGACGGGTGCCAGCCTCCCGCTTGCGCGAGCGCTCGCTCATGGGGGCGGGCATCAGGCCCCAGCGTGCGCAGGTGCCCGCAGATGGGGGCGGGTGCCGGCATGGGTCAGCTCTTGATAATTAATATTAATTCTTTATTTTTCTAATTTTTTATTGATAATTAATATTAATTAACATTATATTATATAATATTTATAATTATTAATATTAAATCATGTAATTAATAATATATCATTATCTAAACTATTACTACATTTGATATTATCATATTTGATGTAATATAATTTTAGGACTTGTTACCTACTATTGTCACCTGTTATCATACTTTATCATTTATTATCATCCATTATAATCATATCAATCTGTTATCACTTGTTACTATGTTATTATCATTTGTTAACATGCATTATAGTCACATCACTACGTATCATTCATCTATTATCACTTATTATCATACATATATTATAACCATATCAATAAAATAATATCAGTTCATATCATGCATTATTGACTCTTGTTATCACTTATTACCACTCTCCCGCTTAAAAATTTTACTCTATCGCTTCTCTCAATTCGTCTCTCTCATTTTCGCTTATGGTAATTAATAATGATATATTAGTAATGATAAAAATACAAAAGAATAAAAAAACAAAAAAAAAACAAAAGAATAGAAAAATAAAAGAATAAAAACACAAAAGAACTAAAAAAAAAAAAAAAACAAACAAAAAAAAATCAACAAAGGAGGGGCGGTGGAACCGCCTCTCCTATATTGAATTTTTTTTATTTTGTTTTTATTCTTTTTTATTTTGTTTTTTATTCTTATTTATTCTTTTGTACTTTTTTGTTTTTTTATTAGTTTTTTTTTTTTTGCGCCTACTATGTTGAACTTTTTTTTCTTTTGATTTTTTTTCCTTTTTTGTTCTTTTGATTTTTTTTGTTCTTTTATTTTAATTTAGCCTATATATTTTCATTTTCAAGATCCACCCAAAATTTTTACTCTCTCACCTTAAATTTTTAGTCTCTCGTCTCTCTCATTTTTCGCTAAATTATGGTGAATTTAAGACAATTAGTAATAATATAATGATAGTGGTAAAAATATAAAAGAATAAAAAAAATAAAAATAAAAACACAAAAGAATTAAAAAAACAAAAAAAATCCAAAAAAAAAAAAAACAAATCAACATAGGAGGGGGCGGTATCACTGGTGGTGAAACCGCCCCTCCTATGTTGATTTTTTTTTTATTTTTTTGTTTAATTTTGTTTTTTATTCTTTTTATTTTGTTTTCTTTATCTTTTTTATTTTATTTTTTATTTTTTTGTTCTTTTTTTTTATTAGTTTGTTTTTTTTTTTTCCTTTTTTTTCTTTTCTTTGTAATTTTTGTTCCTTTTTTTTTCCTTTTTTGTTTCTTTTGATTTTTTTTTGTTCTTTTGTTTCTCCTGCACAAATGCGCGGGAGACCACGCCCTTTTGTTTTTTTTTTCCTTTTATTTTTTTCAGTCGAAATTAAATTTAGAGACGGATTGTCTGATTCATCGTTAAATTTAACCAATGTATTCTAATTTTCAAGATCTATCCAAAATTTTCACTCTCCTGCCTCTATCAATTCGCCTCTCTTATTTTTGCTAAATTTAAATGGAGGTGAACTTCTCTCTCCAATGCATAAGTTTTCGAACTGCTAAGCTTACCCATGGCTTTCACTCTCCCACCACCCATCTGCGACTACTGAGGAACTTCCATCTGTACAAGGTTTCAAACTACTAAGCAACTCCAGTCAACTGCTGGGCAACAACGACTATGTTGGGGGATGAAGGACTATATCAGATTGCCAAAGAGAATGCCTGTTGACGTTCAAACTGCTATTTCAACCACAGATCTCATTGTCATCGGCAATCGGCGTTGAAAAGTCCAGCGAGAAATTCCTTCAATTGTTGAAGGATTTGAGGCGAAGATAGCAAGGAAGACAGTTTCGAGCAAAATCCAACCCTCATCGGTTGCCATCGACTGTAAATTTTGCTTTTAGTTTTCGACAATAGTGGCATATCGAAGGTTTGCATAAGATTTCAAAATGATCAGACAGTAGGTCAGACATCCACATCCAGTGATTCATCTTCTCCAGTAAGTAGATTGGATAGTAGTCTCCCACGACGGCATTAGTGAAACGGACGATTGTCAAGGGTTCTAGGGTTTTAAATAAAATAAAAAAGAATTAAAATAATAAAATAATAAAATAACAAAAAAAATATAGCATATAAAATATTAATTTCAAAAATAAAGGGAAAAAAATTTGCTAATTTTAGCGATAGATTAGTAAATCCGTCACTAATTTAGCGATAGATTATAATTCGTAATTTAATACTAAATTGTAATTTAAAATAAAAAAAAAAAAACTCTGCCATATCTATTGACCATAAATAATACCCATCAGAATTGAATAGAAGTTATGTATACCATATATTTAAGTAGATAATGAAAATTTTCAAATCGAGATTATTTTCAAACCGTTCATAAAACTTTGTCATATTTATTAACCACAAATGATAAGTGTCTGAATTAAACATGTCCTTTAAAGACTGTTAGTATAGATTTAGAACTTATGCAGATGATATAGTTAAGTAGATAGTAAAGAAGAGACATATAAAGACAGTTTTCAAATCGTCCCTAAAACTGTGTGATACCTACTTACTATAAATAATAACCGTTAGAATTGAATAGAACTTTTGAAGCCGGTATGTTTAAGTAAAAGAAAAAAGAGTCATATCGAGACTGTTTTCAAGCCATTCCTAAAACTATATTATATTTATTGACCACAAATGATAAGCGTCTGAATTGAACATAACTTTTAAAAATTGTATAATATATGAGTTAATATAGATGTAGAACTTGTACAAATGGTATCCTTAGGTAGAGAGTAAAAACAGTCATATAGTGATTGTTTTCAAACCGTCTCTAAAACTTTCATATTTACTGACCAAAAATAATAATCAAGATAATTCAACATTGCTTTTTACAGACGATTGTTAAACTTTTCTTGATGAACAATTTTATACCGTCGTAAAATATATACATTTTTTAACGGTTTCATCAAAAGTGTTGTTATATGGCATAAAAAAATCGTTACTAAAGGTCACCTATAATAAATATTACCGTCACTATAACGCTTTAATTTTGTAATGATAAGACTTAGAATTCATATAACACTCACTAAGTCAATCTAAAGTCAAAACAAGTTGACCTACATAAGCTGTAATACAAATGTGGTTAAACAGTATCATGCATAAGTCAACCTATTGTATGCATAAGTCAACCTCTTGAAAGACAAACTTCACTGAACATGTGCACTACTTGACCTAAACACAACATGCCAATTTTCCTAAGTTCAAAACACTTGAAAACAAAGAAACAACAAAGAACAAAGCACATAATAGGATAATATATGCAACAATGATCTAAAATGCTTGATTAAAGTGTTTTCAAGTGACCTAAGAAATAAGCAAGAAAGCAAGGGGCTAAGTAATAAACAAATGCAGAAAAACCAATGAGAACACATGTTATCCTAATGAAAACATAAGTTAGCATACCTAGATTTAAAAGAGTTGTAGACATCTAAAACAATGAAGAATTCAACATTAACAAGAAAAGACATGATCAGAAATGAAAGAAATGAAAGAATTCTAAGAGAAACATGATGCAAATCAGAACATAAGTCAAGAAAATTCTGATGATCAAAACAGATAAGAAGTCTGACAAAGTATGAGAAGTTGACCTCATGAACCAAAGCTCTACAATTTCCTGATGAAGTTCAAGTTGACTTGAAGCAAGTGCAAGTTGACTTGAACATGAGATAAGTTGACTAGAAGTAAAAGAAAGTCAACATGCTTGATTTACCCAACTAACCTGCTCACACATGCTTGATATCATCAAATCAAAATTAGATAAGAGTTGCTCAGGATTGCTAAGGATCATATTTGCTCAAATCAGTATTTCTCAGGATCAGACATACTCAGGATTGCTTAGGCTCAAAGGACTAGAAGCACCAAAGCTAATCAGAATACAAGTCATCCTGAGGCAAGGACAAGTTGACTTGAACCAAGTTGAAATCGACCTGAAGGTAGCACAAGTTGACCTGATCAGATCAGGAGTCAACCCAAAGGTGAAGGGCTTGAGGAACATTGATGATTAACAAAAAGACAAGTCAGTCTGTAACAAAGAGGAGTTAACCTGAAGCATATATGAGTCGATCTACTAGGATTGAAAACTCTAAAACTTATATTCTGAGAAGACTTAAGTCCACAAGAGAGCAAATAGAAGTTAACCTACATGAGCTACAAATTGAAAAGGCTTAAGTATCAATAGACACAAGCTAACCTATAATGAATACAAATTGACTTGTATGAGTTGCAAAGAGAATACACATAGGTAGAATAAAGCATAAGTAAACCTAATACAAGTGGAAGTCAAACTGCATAAGCTATAGAGTGAAAAAGGCTTAAGTATTATCAAGCATAACTCAAGCCAAGAGAGCACAGGCCAACGTGTGTGAGAATAAATGAGAAAAACACTTAAATAGAATAAACACTAAGTTGACCTAAAGAAAGCACAAGTCGACTTGTATGAGCCTATATGTAAAAAATGCTTAAGTTCTATCAAGCATAAGTCGACACGAGAGCACAAGTCGACCTGCATAAGAAGAAATGAGAAAACATCTTATCAGAATATAGCACAAGTCGACTTATCATGCATATTAAGTTAACCTACACTAGCCAGAACATACATAATACAGAACTTAGGTTAACTTGAAGAAAGAAAAGCAAACTCAATGTGAGTAACAATTAGTTTTGTAGAAAAGTTGTTGAAGCATTAAATGAAATTAAAAATAGCTCAACCAGTTGCAACAACTAACTTTGAAGGTTCAACGGCTAATTCAACTCTAGCAATATAAATGCAACACTTTAAGAGAAGAAGAGACATGATCAAACAAGAGTGAACATGATGATTTGAAAACATCTTCTGAGTTGAAATTTCCATTTATGTTGTATTGATAGTTGTGTGCTTTAACAACATATTAGAAGCTGAAGGTTTACTCATTGTGCATCTGTTTCACTTCCAAATCTTATAAAAGACCATAAGGAAGGGTTCCTTTGGTTTAGGCATTTAACATGTGTTGAGTGAAACACAAGAAACTTAGATTTGCTAATTCCTATACAAAATTAGTGGGAAATGTTTAAGAGAAACACTTGTAAGATTTGATTAGCACCTGAGCAAGTTAGTTGAGTACTATTTTGAAAATAGGAGGTTAGAAAATTTAGGTGAGGACAAGTACTAGACGTATATCGAGGAAGGTGGAATCACTATAAACCTCTTGTGTTCTGTTCATCTCACTCATTCTCCCTTAAGTCTCTTCCTTAAACTCAAAGAAAACCAAAAAGTGTCAAAACAACCTATTCACCGCTCTAGGTTGTTATAAACTATTCCTTCAATAACTTTCAAAAGTAAAAATGAATTTTAATGAGTTCATTTCATATTGTGTACAAGAAAAAGTGAGATTAAAGCAAGAGAAGACTGAAAGGGCTTATTTGACTTCAACCTCCAAGATAATAACAAAAAGAGAAAGAATGACAGTAAAGTTGTGTTTGCTCCACTATAGAAAAAACAATATAAAGAGCAAACTGAGTAATTTGTTTGCTTCTATTGTGGAGTACTTTTTATAAGAAAAAAATATATTATGTACCATGTTTGGCGCGTAAAGAAAGGTTCGTTTCTATTTTAGTTTGTTCTGAGTTTAATATAATTTCAATATCTAGACAACTTGGTGGCTAAATTCCATTGCTACTACTCATATAAGTGTGTCAATATAGGGTAACTTGAGCTGCTCGAAGCCATGGTGAAAGATACTTCAATATGGGCGATGACAAATTAGTTGAAGTTGAGGCATAAGAACCTTTTTATTATTGTTAATGATTGAATTTTATTTAAATTTGAATAATACTTTTATTATACCATTATTTAGATAGAATTTGGTTTCTACTTTTGTATTTGACAAAATTAGTTACATTTGTTCTTTTAGAAATAGTTAATTTAATTTTTTTTAATGATTAAAAGCTTATCGATTCTAGTTCTTTATTTGGATATGATAACCTTTACTTGCTTGATATAGTTGCCTCATTTAATGAAATCACGCATGTTGATTCATGTAGTACTAAAAGAAAATTATCCAATGAGATGGAATTGAAAACTCTAAACAAAGAATTAAAAACCATGTGTGAGATGGAATTCTTGATCCGCTTGATTTGTTAAACTTTCAATTTTGCGTTGAGTACGTTAAATGGAAACAAACAAATATAAGGAGATTAAGAGCCGAAAAATCTTCTAAAGTCTTAAAACTAAAACATACAAATATTTGTGTATCATTCCCTATGACCTCTTGGAATTGTTAACAATATTTTATTACATTTATAAATGATTTTTCATAAGACTTTCAAAGCTGAAGTTGGTAATCAACTCAACAAAAGAACTAAGAATGTCAGATTTGAATATGGCGGTGAATACTATAATCAATATGATGGACCAGGTGAACAACATTTAGGACTATATGCCAAATTTCTAGAGGAAATTGTCCCATAGTACCCCATGTCGGGAAGCTCAAATATGAATGGTATTGTTGAGAGACAAAACTGAACATTGAAACACATGATAAGAAGTATTATCGGATTCACTTAGGGGGAGGTGTTAAAAATGGCGTCTTAAATTCTCAGCAGAGTTCAAACTAAAATGACAGCTAAAACCCCTTATAAATTACTTGATCTTAGCCAAAAGGCCGAGAAAGGTATACCCCTTATAAATTACTGACAAATAGGAAGCCTGCTATAATACATTTGCATATTTGAGGTTGTTTAACTGAGGTAAGCCCTTGTAGCCTCAATTAAAGGAAATTGGACTCAAGAATGGTCAACAACTATTTTGTTAGGTACTTTGAACAATCTCAAGGTATATGTTTTATAGTCCCATAACTATGTCCTTTTTTGAGATGGAAAATACTTATTTCTTTAAAGATATTAAGTTTGAGTCGAGTGAGCGTTGCTCTTCCTATAATAGTTATTGAATATGATCATACTTCTATTCTTGACATCGCTACAATGCAATATTAAAAATCTTTCTTATCAAAATCAGTAGGTTATTCCTTAAAAACAAACTTAACAATCAAGAAAAACAAACGCTATTAAGAAGATCTACTAAAGAGAGAAGAAGTACAATTCCAAATGATTATATCGTCTTTCTCCAAGAACACAAGATAGACAATAGAATGGTGAAAAATAATCCAATCAATTTCTGTCAGACCATTGGAAGCCCCAATTCTCAAAAGTGGCTTGATACCATAAATCAGGAAATAAAATCAGTATGTTATTACTACTACTACTACTATTATTACTATTGAAAAATTACAAAAGCCCTTATTATGTACAAGATACATGAATTTTTAGACAGCAAACCTAGATTAATTTTGGCAAATTTAGCAGCTCAACGGAGGACATTGCAAAAATTAGAAGCTTGAGGGCTATTTGTAAGAATATGAAAGTTCAAGGGTAACTTTATAGTTTTCCTAGAAGAAAGCAGGTTAAAAATGGTGTGGGGTTTAAGTGATAGGAAAAATAATTTTTTTAAGATTAAAATTTAAAATTTTAATAGTTACACAATAATAAATTTTGAATTTACAAGTAGTAACTTTGAATGCATATTTGATAAATTTATTGATATAAAAGTGAATGAGGCATTCAAAGTTATACTAATAAATGAATTAGGCATATGGACTTTTCCCCCCTTTTGAATAAAGGTAGAAATATTAACTATTATTTTGCATATAAACTGGTATACTTGTGTTGTGGGGTATGCACAACGATTTGTAGATACATGCATTGAATAATAGTTTTTAAGGTAGAAATATTAAGTATTATTTTATGGTTTTTTTTTTTTTTTTTTAAAGTTTCTTCATATTTTGGATCCCAATAAAAAAGAGTAGCTTTTTATTTTGTGGAAGAAAAGAGCAGGCCAGGAGGACTCATCTGCTAGTCTGGGGCAGGAGCTCACAGAAAGAGATTAGTCAATGCTATGTAATAATTTGACACCCTCTACTTTTGTAAACCCATATCATTATTAAAGGGTAAGAACCAAAGGGTAAGTACCAACGGATCTAATGAAAAGAACGTTATATTCTTTAATCAAAACTCGGATTTAAATTTTAAGAACAAAAGAAAAAAAATATATTAAGAAAACTTTTACACAAAAACTTACAATTTGAATCAAATTAATTAAATTATAATTTCAGAAATGGATTGATCCAATATAAAAAGAAGATCAATAAGAAAATGCCCTTGCCTCGACTAGCACACAATGCATAAATTCTTCACTTCATCATGGTGAAATATTCCATTCAAGAATCACTATAAGGAGTATTATTCTTGTCTGTTTACTTTCTTTTTCTTTTTTTTTTTTAACAAAAATGTAATTAGGTATACTTTTAATAACCAGATGAATACCATTGAAAGGAGTTTTAGCAGAGAAAAAAGATCTAAAATGTAAAAGATCTACACAAGCCTACAGCATTCACACGAACAAACTGAAAGGAAAGAGATGCACCTAATGCACACAGATAAATTAAAGTCTACACTTGAAGTTAACAATAGATTTAGAGGTCAGACGGTTAGCAGAGAAAAAAGAAAAAAAAAAGGGGGAAATTTCTAGACAAGAAGTTACAATAATATATCAAACAATCATGGAACAAGAAGCATTAGATCGGCGCTGTGATGGATTTAGGTTCATAGCCATGCACCCTCAATCGATAAATGCAAGTAAGGGAAAGGTTTCCATGGTTGGATGCAAGTTCAAGCCTAACTGTGTTGATAACATTGGAGCCTACTGCTTCCAACACACTGAAGGTCTGTGCACTACTCTTTTCAAGGTCGTAAGAAAATTCTGCCAGTAGAATCCTATTGTCAGAATGGTCAACAGCATCAGCTCCTTGCAACCATCCAAATACACGACAGTCCTTGGGTGCAGTTGAAAGATCATATGCAACAGCCTGCATTTTCAAAACAATCAAATATAAGTGAGTCACTAACTTTACATGAACCACAAAATTTGCAGATTACACTTCTACATGCATTTCAATTGCACAAGATAAAATGGGCCAAATCACAATCAGAAAATCATCATCAGTCTCATGCAATCAATGCCATGTCACTCTTAATTGACATTTGTTGCAATGGGCGGGGTGGAGAAACAGTGAAAAAGCATGAAAACAGCAATGAATATCCAAACTGAACAGAAAATACATAAAACTGCAACTGGTGCAATAAATGTTATAAAGAAGTGTGTAAATTGAATACCCTAACCACTCTTAAGCAACAATTTTCAGAAGCAACCTCTTTTTAACAGAAAGGAAAAAGTGAAGTTGTCCATGCATTGCATATCCTAGACCTCCCATGTTGACCTCCCATGTTAAGTGGGAGGTCAAGTAGCACATGGCCTTTTTGGACTCCTTATAGCATAATCAAAGTCTTTCTCGTTAGAAACCAACAGCATAATCAAAATCTTCACTAAAGTCATAGATTCGACCGAAGAAATTCATTCGTCCCAAATGAAAGCCACAATTTACTCATGATCCTAAACCACAACTAATTAGGTCAAGCATACAAATAGTAGAAAGAGAGCATATGATGCCCACCTTCTAAGGTGCATGCATGTACACCAAGCTAAACTAGTTAGAAATGGCATCTGCTACATAATTCCTAACCTAAAAAAAAAAAATAGAAAAGAACTTTATTGCATGAATGACCAACCATCAAATCATAAGCAAAGCATAGAAATGAGAAATCTGAGCTTATAGCAACAAAAGTTAGATTCAGAGAAAAATAAAATGTAAAGAAAAACATCCTCTAGATGGTTCATTACTTGGTGCTTTAAGCGCATGCAACCGAGACAATTGTTAAGTAAGGCCATAATACTTGTTCAACTTGAGTTACTGATTAGTCATTAAAAGCAATAAAGCCAACCGGCATTAAACATTACATGAAGTCCTGACATATTAATGAGGGAAGTCCCCAAGCAACCATCAGGTGAGACCATTATACTCGTTCAACTTGAGTTACTAAACATTAGGCACTAAAAGAAATAAATCCAACTAGCATTAAACATTAAATGAAGTCCTGACATATTAATGATGGAAGTCCCTGATCAACCATGTGCCAATAGTTTAACCCAAAGAACACAGCCTTCTAGTGCACTGAGTTCAAGTTCAAATATCTCATCTACAAATTGGACCAATTACATTAACTATTAAGCAAGCAGGGAAGGATTCAAGTAGGAGGGTGCAAGGTTGGTTTTGGAGACTCCCAACAAAACAAACAACCAAAAAAAAAAAAATTGAAAAATATAAAATTCTCTAATTTTTCATCTCTGCCCCTTTCAGACACCAGTATGATCTCCCCAGCGCCCCCCCCCCCCCGGGGGGCGCAAAACACTCATATCTGGATTTGTTCTTTATATAGAAATCTACAAATCTTTCCTCTAGACATAATAATAACGATGTTTCTGAGCAAATCCTTGCTTTTATCAAACAGTCCGATGACTGCAACTGATAATATGCTCAAAGAACAACTAAATTTCCCAATAAATGCAATTTATAATGAAGCTAAAAATAGATCTCTCTACTGCAGACAGTAATATGATCCCTTTCACATGATATATTTGAAATCTGATTCAGGCAGGAAGACATATGCTATATAATTCAGAATTTTCATATTCTCTGAATATAGAAATGCAACAACTCCAAAACATGAATGATCCATTACATGTTTTCCCAAACTAAATGAAGCATGTGATATTTTACATATTGTTGCCAAATCCTTCCATTATGAAGCATATGATACGGCAAAACACTGTCTAAGGAGACAATTCTCACATTACATCTCAGGACATGGTCACCATAGCCTTAAGTAATCTTCAAAGCAGAATGAGATAGGAAACTAACAAAGTTCTTTCTCAAGCTAAAACAACATTCAATTTATGAATCAAAACAGAACCAATTCAAAAACCCTCCAACTAGCCACGAGAGAGAGAGAGAGAGGCATACCGTCAGGTCCACAATACACGGAAATAGATGTCTTAGTGATACCAATCCTAACCAAAACATCAATGCAACTATTTCTCCATATCCACCCTACTGTCACTACAGAGAAAAAATCCATAAAATGAAGAAGATCTAACACTACCCTACAGCATCCACACGAACAGACTGAAAGGAGAGAGATACACCCAAAGCACACAGATAAATTCTGGTCTAAGCGTAAAGTTAACAAGAGATTTAGAGGTCAAAAGGATAGAAAAGAAAAAAAAAAGGGAAAATTTCTAGACAGGAAGTTACAAGAATATATCAAACAATCATGGAACAAGAACCATTAGATCTTAGTTGAATGAGAAACCCCGACTCATGGCCATGTAAGGAATCATCACCTTTTGAGTGTGACGAGTGCAGCCATCACTCGTGCTAGGTTTGATTGTTACCAAGTGATGCCAATTAGTGGTATGGTTGAGCATTGTCAGACTAACTATGAGGCATTGGCTACTGTGGTGATATTTGCTTACTAGTCATTTGACATTGACAAGTGGGTTTCGATTACATGTTTATAAGAGTAAATCGGGAATTGCAATGATTATGGTTAGTCTTAGTTGAATGTGCACACTAGTGGATTTCCAATCAAAAGGAAAAAAAAAAAAAAGGGAGAATGTGCACAACAATGGTTAGTTGAGTTACTTGAGTAAATTAATTTATGTGAGAGATTATTGACGTAAAGGACTCAAGGGCCGTGACATTGATTTTATGTTAATGATTTCAATGACATAAACTTCGATGAAAGGAGAAGACCATTCAAAAAATAGGCGAGAGGACAGGCATCCTCAAAAGGGACAAGAGACTAACTAATGCACAAAACTTTTATTTTAGAAAATGAATTTCAAGAGAATTAACTAAAAATAAATTAGAACTTATATTAGAAGTTATGTGTGCATAGATTAGAGAGAGTCACAAACCTTAAGTAGATTACTATTTTATCCTTTGGTTAATGTTTTAAATTATACATGAGTAACATTATTTTTCTAATAACAAAATGATTTAAGGAATTTATATGAAAAAAATGTGACAAGGAATCAAGACACCAAAAGGCAAAGTTGCCATCATATAATAGCACATATGACAAGAACATTTGTGGTCTTTTTACGCACCAAGAAATGCACAATAGCTTCTCTTCCAAATTTAGCTTTCAAACTAAGTCCTTAGGCTCATAAACCTTCATCAATGCTAAAAATGACTCATCCACTGTAAACAATGACCTAAGAAAATCTTTGAACCTAAAACTAACAACCTGCATAGTCCATTAATTGTGTTGCAATTAGATAAAAAAATTGAATATGCATCCCTCTTCTCTTGTTTATCCATGCATGTATTTACCTATTTATTTCGATATGTACAACCCAAATCTTTTTGAACAGTGTAACATGGATGAACAGAAGGGTCCAGTAAGTTAGTGTAAAATGGATCAACGGAAGGGTCCAGTAAGTTTTCTGATTAGGACACACCTTCTAAAAAGGGTCAGCATTAAAAACCATGATTTATGAGTCAACTTCTATATGAACTAGTCTCGTCCTAGCCTAGGGCATGCAGAGCATATTAACCACAGTAAGCACCTATCCTAGAGACATTCCACCAAGATTTCCTTAACAACTGCATACAATAGCTCAATTTCATGTTGACAATGAACCAAAACATCATACAGTGCTTGGAAAAAGAATACTTTTTCATAAGTTTGCAGAATTATATATAAGCCCATACAGTTTTTACCGATTAACTAAGCAGTCTGCAGCAATTATAAACCATAAATTTAACAAAAAGGCACATATAGAAAAGCTTCTCCAGTGAGCTTATGTCAATGCAGACGAGAAAAATTACCTTAGAAACATGCTCTACAGTAATAGCCTCAGGTACAATAGCAGTCCTTAACCTGATTTCCACAAATCCAGTGCTTCCTTTCAGTGGAAAACACTGTCCAGGCTCTCCAAAACTTGGTTTTAGCATCCTCACTGCATCAACATGGACCCCAGTCTGAGCTGCAGTCATTGACTTCCACAAAGAACCCTTCCCACCTATAAAGGGCTCAGAATGCCTAACAACAAAAGCCCCTCCAGAAGCAACTGCATAATCCACCCTCCCTAGCCCATCAGCCGCATGTCTTTCAATCTCCTTCTTGACTATATCCCTCGCCACCGCTCTCACATCATCCAAACTCAATTCTTTATTTACAGGCTTACTCTTCTCTGCCTTCTTCAACTCATTGTAAAACTTATCAAAATCTTCTTTTGTAAACATGTCCCTCGCTCTCAACTCACTTGAAATCCTCTCTAACAGCTCCGTCCTCATATCCATTTTCTGCAATTCTCCTTCCAAAGCCGCCCCTTTCTCATCAATTTTCTTATGCAATTCCCTTCTCAACCCTCCAACTTCACTCTCAATCTTTCTATCCACGACCTCTACCTGAACTTGCATCATTTTCGTCGCAGTCTTCACAAATGCTTCCACTTCTGCTATCCGACTCTCGTACTCAGACACATCCCCTGGAACTACACTCAAGTTCCCGGAATTCGCTACCAATTTTCTAATCATCTGAACTAACCCTATTATTACCACAATAAGAAGAAAGTTTTTAGTGATTACCCTGATCACTGTCAACCACCTCGGCTTCTCCGGTTTCTGAGAAACCTTTCGAGCTCTTCGCGGAGACACAGTAGAAGAAGGAACTGTCTTCTTCACCGTAACTGCTTCCTTCGATCTCTCAATAACAGCTTCTCCTCCTCTGAGTGAGTAACTGAGATCTCTAGAAGCCGAAGCGATCTTGTCATCGCCGCCGTTCATCGTCGGTCCGCCACCACCGCCATCCGTCGCCAAATCGGTAGTCGATTTCTTCTCTCCGACTACCAACGGCCGCCGCCGAGAGGCAGTGTTTGCAGTGATCGAGACCGTCGAAGCAGACATTGAAATTTTTTGTGCGATTCAACGGACTCGAAATTTGAAACCGGGAGTGACTCGACGAAACCCTAATTTATTTTAAAACAGGAAGATTGAGCGACACTGAGAAAATGTTGAGAGAGAGAGAAAGAGAGAGGGAGAGAAATGGAAGAATGGAAGACGGGGGCCCAGAGGCGAAAACAGACGCTCTAGCCATCATAGGTTTATCCATATATATCTTGTTTTTTGTTTTTTCAAATTTGGTCATTCATTTCGATTTAGAAATCGGCAAATCCTTCCATATTTATCTGTGGGTACCGACCTCACTTTGGTACTAATTGTCAAACCAGGCCAAGCCATCGTACGGTATGTTTAAAAGTTTTTAAGAGAAAAGAATAGATTAATTAGGAAAGAAAGAAAATGGAATGAAATTTATTGGATATAAAAATTTTTATTTTTAACTTTTAAAAGGTATTTTTAAAATATATAAATATTTTAACTCTAACATTTTTTTATTTTCTTTTCATTTTTTAAAAAAAAAAATTTTAAATTAAAATTTTTCTAAATTTTTTATTTTCTCCGTATTAAAACTCTCAAAAGGAAAAAAAATCATAATTTTCTTTCTAAATCTTTTATTTTCTTACTAAATCTTTTCACCCAAACAACTTGATAAAATCCGCAACAAATTTATTAAATTATTTTCAAATTTTCAAATTTTTTGATAAAAATATTGATAAATAGCATGTATTGAAGTTTAAAACATAGTAATTCCATATTTTTTTAATATAATTAATAATAACAAGGTAAATTAAAATTTTAAAATATTCATCTATTTTCATGCTAAAATATACTTTTTTATACGATCAATGGATTCATAGTCAAGTCTAAATACGATATAACACTTACTATTTACAAATATGTACAAAAATATATAAATGATCCAAGTGTATTACATATCATAATTTAATAAAAAAATGTTGTTTAATTTATGAATTTTCATATCACATAAATAATAACTCATAAAACAATTTAAACTTCAAATTTTAATTTTTTTTGATTAATAGAGAGATTTGAACTCAATGCCTTTAAGAAAAGAGGGGGATAGTGCCAATTGAGTAATAACTCATTGGCTTATGATACTATTATATATATTTTTTGGCTTATTGTACTAGTTAAGCAACAATTTAAAATTTTGAATTCGAAACTTTTACAAACGTGAAGGGTAACCTGATTTAACTTCAAATATTAAATTTAAAATGTCAAGAGTTGGCCGTTGGATTTGCTTTACTTTTGAGTGTTAAATGTGCTTTAATCTCGGCCATTGGATATATTTTAATCTTACTCATTCATTTGACCATTATAAAATTGCTAGTAATTTCAGCTGTTGAATTTCCTTCGATCTTAACTACCCATTCTTAAAATCTATGTAGTTTTAATAGATGAATTAATGAATTAACATTTATTCATCCTTGTTTTATCACTTTATCCTTTGTGTCTCCCCATCTTTCTTTCCTTTCATTATTTGTCTGCTTTCCTTCCACATCGAATCCTATACACCAAAAGTCTCAACTTTCCTCGGCCATCTTTAAACATAGGTGAGACTCGCTACCCTCAATCATCACTATCCTAGTTCAATGTACTTCAGATTTTGACTATGACCTAGTTGGTGAGCTCTCTCTTGGAATCCCTTAGATCCCAACCTACATTGGTCGTCATTTGACATTGGTGAGTTCCCTTTTCCTATTTTTTGCTTAGGTTTTGTCACGTTTGGCCTCTAAACTTGACTCCTTTTCGTCTTAATAATCTTCTACCTCTCATTTCATTCAACTAATATCTACTGCAAAGTGATTGATCTGTCTGTTCCAGATCCATTGTTTTTTTTATTATCTTAGTCAACTACATTAGCCACTCTCTCTCCTTTCTTCTTTCTTTTCCTCCCTCTCTCTTCCCATCTCAATCCCCCAAAACAAGTATTTCTTTTGTATAGATTTTATATAGATTTCGTGTAAATTTGTATAGATTTTTTGCGCCGATGTCTTGATCATGATTGGACTCGTAAGGAAGTGAAGACAAGAAGATAAAACCATAAGATATAATATAATCTCCTCTTTCCCCTTATCATCACCGTTCATCGTCTATAAGCACCGCCTGTTAGAATTTTTTCTTAACATGGACCTCTACTAATTCTATTTTGTTTTATACAAACAAATTGAATTACGGAGCGGGTAAAACGCAAAAATTTGTCTGTGATTCAATAGGTTGGATCTAGATTCGTCTCAGCCTATATATTTTTGTGGGCATTTTATTTAGAGTGTAGTATGAAAGAATATAGGGTTTGAATTAAAGTGGATTTCTTAATGGAAAAACCCAAATACAGTTTTATTGACTAGGTCGCTTCTCCCGTTCTATAAAAGAGTTAGTTTTGCCTCATTTAAAAACCAACCACCCCGTTCAGTTTCCCGAGAGAAAGGGAGGGGAAGAATCTAGTCACTCAAAAATATAACAAAGTAGAAAATCAAAAGTACACACTTGATCTAGTCCTTTAGAATTATTATGGCTTTTGATTCAAGTATGCTCCCAATTTCTTTTTCATTATTTTGTGATATATATCATGTGATTGTATTTTATTTTTAATTTAGAAATTATTTTATATCCTACATGTGCTATAAGAGTCAGATTAGATTAGGAACAAAATCAATCATTTTTGTAAATCCTCTAGAAAGGAATTGTTAGTAATCAATTCTCTTGAAGAAATTTACAAATCTACATCATACTATGGTTGATATTTGGGAAATTAAAATGGGTTGGATTGGACCTGATGGAAGTGGGTTTTCTCCTCATATACCTGTCCTACCTGTCTAAGTGGGAGTCCTAGAATAATAGGTGATCCAAAGCTTGGAACCTATAACAAACTGCCGGAAGGTGCTCTGATGGGGAGACTTTAATACTCAAGTTAGAAAGAGCAATTTCCCGAACATAGCAAATTGACTGAGAAGAGCAGTGTCTTGGTTTTGTGTTGCCGATGTGTTTTGTGTGTAAGGTTCCAAGGGAACTTACCTGGGTGGCGGCCGATGTGCACTTATATACCTGCAGTCTTTAAAAAGTGGCATATGGTGCTGGGAGTCTAAAAACCCTAGCTTCCTTGTAGAGAGGTTGTTGAGAATCTTCAAGACTGCAGGAACCATGGTCAAAGATCTTTTAGAGATGCGCTGCCTTGGTGATTAGGGTAAGTCCTGTAATCATGGGAGCTTACTGCCTTATCTGATATGCCTACCAGGGCATGTTCCTTTATTCTAAAGGATCATTTCGAGAGTGGGGAAGATTTTCATCCATGAAAAGAAAGTTTAAATTTGCTTAAAGATTTGTTTCCTTCGCTAGTTATCTTTATACTTATCATGTTGATCGATTATATTATGGTTGTAAGACATGTCTACCGAGGAGTGGAGTGACCAAAGAGTTTGAGTACCAAGGACTAAGATGACCGAGGAGTTATGAGAGTTCAGCTCGGTGATCCTGATTTAAAGGGTCTAGGGTGAGACTTTAATCCCTTCGATAATGGGCCTTGGGTTACGTTTCATCATTTCCCCTCCACTCCTAATTGAAGTTTTGCAAAAACGACATTTAGAAGTAGGAAAGGGTTTTAGGGAGTAGACGAAGTTTTTCCTTTCTTGGCGGGATAGGTGTGAGAGTGGTGCATTTAATGCGAGACGTGTCTTTTTGGTTTTCTCAAGTCTTCTCTTATACATCTTGCATTTTTGCTTGAGGTTCAGTTAGTGTGTTTTTGTAACAAAACGAGTGATTTTTAGGGTTTTCAGTTCTACATGGGACGATCATGGCTCAAGGCTCTGATTCATGCAAACACTGCAAGATCGGTGAAATTATTAGTGTGATGTTTGAGAAAGAGTTAGTATCCGTGGGGAAAAATATGAATCTTGGTAAGAATTTTCGTTTGAGGTTGCCTCTGGGTTCAGAGAGTGATAACCAACTATCCGCTAGTTGTGTACCCATGTATAGGGAGTATGTTAGGTATGAGTTACGGGTATCTTATTTGGAGCCTTTATCCATTGTTCTAAGGGGTTGAGTATATTCTCTACTCTTCTAATCCCTAGTGTTTGGTAGTTAGTGATAGAGATGGTAGGTTTACTGAGTTTCTGTCGTTTGATATCTGATTTTGAAATTTTATCCTCCATTTTCCATTTAAGGAAATATAGGAATAGAGGCCCCATGGAGGGGTAGTATTGTGTTTAGACCCGACGTCAGTCGAATTGAAAGTTCTTCTACAAGTAAACCTTAAACAAATCTTGAAGGAGTAAGTTTTTCTTTGTGGAGTTTGTGAATAAGGAACTATTACCATTTCTGCCTACACCCAATGTAGAGCCCTTGGTTAGGTCGAGGGCCCCTGTGCCTTCTCTTCACTCTAGTTTTATTAGGTCTGTTGGTGACTTTTGTCGGGTGTCCGGTAAGGCAGTGTAGGTGGACACCCTCGTGGAGGATGAAATACTCAAATTGGCAGATCTTTTGTTGGATGAAATAATATAAATCCAGAGACCATTCATATGTGGGAAGAGGTCAAAAGGTTTATTGATGTCATTGATTTTGTAGAGGTAGATGACCAAGACAAGGTTATTACTTTGAAGGCCATGAGGGCCCATATCAAGGCAACTCGAGCTTGGAGAAAAGACAAAGGGAGTGCATCTGAAGGCAGGTCCCCGAGCCATATTAAGAGTGGGATGAACTATTTCTGATCTTAAATGAAAAATAGTTTCAATCATGATTTTTATAAATAAATTTTGAAATGTGATTTAGAAATGTTTTAGTGTTTGTGGCATGTCCTGAAATGAATTTCTGTGAAAATTATATCCTGATATTATGATAACTGATAGTATCATATTTTTCTTTTACGAGTAAAGATTTATGAATTATCCTGATATTATGAACACATGAAATATGTGTATGATTATGAGATGGTGTATAATGGCTATGGCTATAGCACACTTTCTACCACGATATTGAGCGTTTACCCGACGGGGTGATGTGGTGGGGTAACACGGGAGCAGGGGTTTGAGTCTCCTGTCTCTGACCAATGGATCCAATAGACGAGTACCACGTGAGGACCGTGTCAACACTAAGAGAAGAGAGTTAAAAGAAAAATATATGTATTCATTCTTATGATATTGTGATGACCGCCTAGTGGCAAGATTTTGGAGCACTTTTGGCCAGATTTGAGGTGAGACCGACTCTACTTGACCACATTCGAAAACTTCAGTCTACTAATGAGGAGTTTCAGGGGATTGTTAAGAGGATCAACAAAGGGGAAGGCGGAGATTTCAGAGTTAGGGATGATGGCTTAGTGGTTTTTGGGACACGTATATGCATTTCCAAGGATGATGACCTTAGACTTACTATATTGGAGGAGGCTCACTCTTCAGCCTATGCTATACATCCTAGTAGCACAAAGATGTACCAGACGATTCGAGAAAGTTACTGGTGGACGGACATGAAGAGTGAGGTAACTAGTTTTGTTACCCGGTGTTCGGTATGCCAACAGGTGAAGGCTGAGTATCAGCAGCCCGCCGGCACACTACAGCCTCTTCCCATTCCTGATTGGAAGTAGGAACATATCACCATGGATTTTGTAATGGGTCTTCTACGGATTTCGGCGCAACACGACGCTATCTGGGTAATCATAAACAAACTCACTAAATCCGCACATTTCCTTCCCATCCGCAGTAGCTATCTGCTAGAGGGTTTGGCTCGTCTGTACATCAGTGAAATAGTTCGAATGCATGGAGTTCCTGTGTCCATTGTATCGGATAGAGACCCACGTTTTACTTCTTAATTTTGGCCGAAGTTACAAGAGGCCATGGGTACTCGATTGAAGTTCAGTACTACGTTTCACCCCCAGACGGATGGTCAGTATGAGAGGACCATTCAGACACTAGAGGACATGTTGAGATCCTGTGTCATGGACTTTAAGGATAGTTGGGACTAGCACCTCTTGTTGATCAAATTCGCCTACAATAATTGTAACATCGACACTGCGGTGTCAGTACTAGTATACTGTTCATGAAATATATATATAATATTCCTCTGTATAAATATAGAGAGAAATTTTTATTTTATGTTGATTTTCGATTTTGGAGTTTTTAATTCAAATTTTTAGTATATTCAAAAGTTTCCGTATTTCCGATTCGAAATGTGAAACAAGTATAAAAATAAAATAAAATATATGTATATGTATATAAACATATTTTTCATTTATTAAATTAATTATTTCCTCATGCATTTATTTATAAACCATTTTTATAAAAAAAAATACATATATAATAATAATAATAATAATAATAATAATAATAATAATAATAATAATAATAATAACAATAATAATAATAAAAAAATATATATATAAAAAAATCGAAATTAGAGCTTAGCCCTAATTTCCTTCCCTCTTCCCCTCTCCTCTCTCCCTTTCCCGCGACCCTTCCCCTTCCCGCGCGGCTCTCCCCATCGCCGCCGCCCTCCGCTGCTGCGACCGCTGCCCTCCTCCACCGCAGACGGCCGTTAACCACCACCCAGCCACCGATCAACTCTCTCCCTCTCCTTCCCACTCCCGGTTCTCCCTCTCTATCACCCGCGACACTCTCTCTCTCGATCTCTCTACCCTCTCTCACTCTCTGCCGCTCCCTCCCTCTCTTCCGCCACCCACGGCCACCCGCAACCGCCATCCAACTACCGATCACTTCTCCCTCCATCTCCCCCTTGGTCTCACTCTCTATCGCTCTCTTTCCCTCTCTATCCCTCGCGGTCTCGCGATTCACTCTCTCCCTTCCTTTGATCGATCAGCAAACCACCGTATTCCACCGCCACTTTTTCCCTCTCCATCGCTGCCATCTCCACCATCGCTTCTCTCTCTACCCTCGGCACTCTCTCTGTTTCTCCCTATCTTTCTCTCCCTGCGCGCGCAGCAATGTCGCGGCCTAGCGACCCCGCCCTAGCACTCGCGAGACTGTCCCCTGCGCGCGCGACAGCTCTAGCGCGCGCGGCTGCAGCGCCTCCTCCTTGCTCATGCGCTCGTGCGCCTTGTTTTCCTCAGTAGAGAGCGCTCCTGCAATCTGCGCAAAAGCCCCAAATTGACAGCAACAAGAAGCCTCAGAAAACCTAGGCCGTTGCGGTTTCTTGCGATCCTCTCATTGCGTAGGTAAGGGCTGGTTTTTGATTAATAGTCCTAGGGTTTGATCTCTAACTAATTTAGCCTAATTGTTAAAATACGTCGGGTTAGAATATTGCAGGTCCTGGATTGAATGAAGTACATTCAGAAGTCAGATCTGCGATTCGAGAAAACTCTAGGTGAGAAATTTTTGATCATCTCAATAAATTGAGAAAAATTAGGGTTAAATCTAGGGTAATGAGATATGTATATGTTAGATTAGTATAGGATGCGATTTTCTGATATTTAATATGTGATTAGTGAAGTAAGTGATGCATAATTCATAAAATTAGGCTGTTTGATACAGAAGAAGCATGCTAAGGAATAATAGAAATCAAATTGAGTTGATTTGAATGGTTTCTCTAGAGTTTAATTCAAAATAAGCATGAAAGTAATTGGATTTAGGGTTGGAGTTTAATGATTGATGCGTTGTTTTATATTATAGTTTGTTTTGCATATAGGAAATCAAGATATAATTTACGTATTATGAAAATAGGGTTCAATACCTTTAAAATGACATATGGTTTGAAGGAATCGGATGAGAATTGAAAAGTGTATGATTTTTCAAAGGATTTTTCCAATTTGTAGGAAATTTATTTATTTGAGATTGGTTTTCGATTTTGAATGGTTTTAGGTGTTTGAATTTAGATTGGTTTGGATTTTGTTATTTATTTATAAATGGAATGAAATTGATTACATTGGAGTACATTTATAAATTGAAGAATTTAGGGTTTGTACGAACTTAAGGAAAATGATAAATCCTGAAAATAGTCAGAAAATTTATGAAATTCGTGATTTGATTAGGTTGACTTTCTTGGAGACTCGAGGAGTCGAGTTTGGTTCGATTCGTGGTATTATTGGGGAGTGCACTACCCTCCCCCATACTATGAGTGGGACTACGACATCTACTATTGATTGATAAATCCTGTTTTATCGATTTTCAAACGACATGATTTCTATACGTATGAAAATTGAACTTTTGGATTTTGATAAGTATTTATATACATATTTTTGTGACCATTTGAGTGTCCCAATTACTGATTTTATTGATATGCATCCATGAGTTTGATAAAATGAATATTGTGCCACCGTTTATGATATATTGACATGTTTTAATGCTTCCACTTGCATTGGCACATGGGTTTGAAAGGATTTATACGTACCATTTGGGCTGTATGCCCGGCTGATATTATGATACGATGCATGGGGCTATATCCCGGCTGATATGGTGTTGGGATGCATGGGGCCACGTGTCCGGCTGATTTGATATTGTTCCATAGCTATAAAGGACGTTTGGTAGCGGCACCCCTTGTGTCCGGATACTCTTAGGCTGGAGGTATCCGCCAGATTGTCGTGTGTATGGTTGTCCCAGATTGAACGCTCATTGGGGGAGGACGTGAGTTGTATCTCTGTCTAGCACTGGGCGGGGGCATCATACACGGCTGACTATTTATATGTATATCATTATTATTATTATTATTATTTACAGGCTAGTTGGAGTAGTCTGTGACCAACATTGGGGTAGAGAGCCATTATTTGATATTTGTATTGTGAAAACCCCCAATGCGCCCGTCCTTGGTTGAGGTAGACCATTGCCGAGGTTGTTTATTCGGCCGCTCTTCTCATGTGATTTGATACTTGGATGGATGCAATGTTATTTTCTGATGTGTGCCTTGAAATATGTTTAAAACTGCACGCTGTTTTCATATACCCGATATTGTATTACATGCTTTGACACTCTAAGTTCACACTTGATATTGATAGCACGATGTCCTTCCCCTCACTTGCTGAGTATCCTCCCATAGATACTCACCCCTCTTCTTTCCTCCCTCAGACAGGATTGTTGTGCTAGAGTGACGTTTCAGAGTCTAGAGATTTCAGTTCATCCTAGGCGGGTTGGTTCTTCTCGACAGTAAGGTTTAAGTTAAATTTAAAATACGAATTTAGCACTTTATTTCAACCCTGCGTGGTCTGGATATTGAGGTCCGTAGTTGACCGTGTACATTTTTATGAGATGACTGTAATATTTATGGACATTGTTGTGAAACTCTCATATTATGCTTACATTGAGGCATTTGTAAACATTTAAACTCTTTATTTGGGAAACTATTGTATATTATATAAAATTTAGGTCCGCTCGATGTGGCGGCTGCTCATGCTCTAGTTGGGCATGACAGTAGAGGTCTGTGGTTAGGACTGTTGGTGATTTACTTAGCCTGACGTTGTTCTGAATGTCTGCTGTGGTTGATGGGTTTTGGAGAGGCCGGGATGACTATTTGTTTTATTTTCAGGATGATTTTGAATTATACAGGTTTAAACATGTTGAATTGTACATGGGAGACCTCCGATTTATGGGAAGGTTTTGCCCGATTTTCTGTAGAAATACAGTCGGCATCCAGGGCAACGGGCGACTGTTCACGATCCCGGCTCGGAACGTGACAATAATAGCTATCAGGCTAGTATTGGGATGCCACCATACAAAGCCTTGTATGGGAAAAAGTGCCGGATGCCCTTGTGTTGGGGTGAGGTTGGGGAGAGACGACTCAATTGCGTAGATTTGGTTGAGGAGACTCGGGAGAAGGTAAAGGTCATCCATGTTCGGATGAAAGCTGTCCATGATAGATAGAAAAACTATGCAGATAGACGGTGGTGACCTTTGGAGTTTGAGGAAGGAGACATGGTGTTTCTAAGGGTATCCCCTTGGAAGGGGATGATCCTATTCAGACAGTGGGGAAAGCTTAACTCCAGGTACATTGGACCTTTCTAAGTCCTTGAGAGGATTGGGAAAGTGGCATACAAATTGGACCTGCCTCTTGAGCTAGCACAGATTCACAATGTATTCCTTGTCTCGATGCTGAGGAAGTACCTTCCTAATCCTTCCCATGTACTGGAACCTCCACCGGTTGAGTTGAGCGATGATTTGAACTTCCCCGTCTAGCCCGTAGCCATCTTAGATGGACAGACCAAGAAACTACAAAGCAAAGAGGTCCCCCTAGTCAAAGTACTTTGAAGGAATGACCAGGTCGAGGAGCAAACTTGGGAGTCCGAGGATGCTACGAGGAGTCAGTACCCCCAGCTATTTGATGTATAGTTTCAGTTTAGTTTCGAGGACGAAACTTTTTATTAGGGGGTTAGGAATTGTAATACTGATTTTAGGTGTCTGTATATCATGTACCACTACTCATGATTCTATATATATTAACATCATTTTGAGACATCTAAAATGAAATTTTATTTATCTATTTATTTATTTTGAGGTTTCGCCTCAAAATCGCTAAAATCGAAAATTTTATCGATAAACTGAAAACCTTCTCGGCAAATGCCGACAAGGCCTAAAGAAATCAAAAATGGCTAGGAAAATACCTATACACTTAAATAAAGATATTTAAGTGAAATTTCATATTTTTAAGAAATTTCGAATAAAATTTCATGAAGACCAAAAATACAAATTGTTAAAAGTTAGGGGTCTAAATGCAATTAAGGAAAGTGGAGGGACTAAGTTGCAAACCATCCAAGGATGGACAATTGGAGTCAAATGATTGATCAAGAGAGCAACAAGGTTGGTTAGTGGCCACATGAGATAGTTCCATATTTAAGAAAGTTCATAGGAAGGAAGTTCATGCATGAAAGCTAAGTGGATTAACTTGTGCATTCTCCTTTGACATGGCTCACCAACAAGACAAGTAATGAAGTATATGGAGTTTGCTTGAATCAATAATTGCATGGTTTAAGTGTTAGGACAAGTGGATGGTTGAGATGATGCATGGAATGATCCAATGGTCAAGAATATCTTGCTAGATTTATAAAAGAACTTGTTTAAGAAAAAATTTGGCTCATTTTCTTTCTTCATTCAACTTCCCTTGGCCAAACATGTAGACTAGACTCCATATCTAATTTAAGTTCAACCATGAAGTAAAAGAGGTAAGAGCATTGTTGAAAATTTTAGAATTTTAAGTTGGAAGTATAAAAGTGTTGTGTAGAAATTCATGTGTATTGTGATTTGATTTTGTTAAGGTGATAAAAAATTCAAGGATTCAAAGGGAGTGATGGTATATATTGTTAGCAAGAGATCTTACAAAGGAAGTAACATATCTTAACTTATGCAATGATTAAATTATTTGATGAGTAGTTACATTAGTATCCATACTAGCATGTTAGATATTGATTTCTAGATTGAGTCTTGTATAGTCTTTCTATGATATCATATTCTGTAGGAATTAAAAATCTAAACTGCTTGCTCTTATGTAAACTAGACTTCCTAAACTTTAAAATTGTATATTATGTAAAACATTTCATGAAGAAATCAATTTTTAGTGATTTTTGGAAATTCAATATGTTTCACCTACTCTATTTCATACTCTGTGTACAACCAGTATCTTGTGTCAATTTTTAAGATATCTTCTGTATAAAATTTGGAGAAACTTAAAACATGAAAGTTCTCTGTCTTATCTTTAAATTGAGCTAAAGATCACTTGTATCTGAATTTTATGCAGAAAATTATGGTATTATTACTGAAACGGTGTAGAAGTAGTTTTCAAACTAAAACTAAGATGAAAATGGAATTTTATAAAATTATACACTTAAAATCTGAGGATGGTCAAAACTAAAAAGTTTTAGAACTATTCTTTTCTTCGATTTGATATAAGAATCACTTAAATTAGGGAAGTACACAATGAGATATGGAAATCTCCCAAAACTGTGCAAAGTTGATTTTAGGAACTTAGACTGAAAAAGTTATAAAATTTTCTAACTTTTATGATTAGAATTTCTAATTGGTCTGAGCATAAAAGTTGGAGATATATGTCTTAACTTTAAGAGAAAATTTGAATTGTCTGAATCTAATCAAAATTTTGGAAAATATCGTGATTTTACTAAACCTACACGTGATACATTTTGTAAGAATTTTTCTGTAAGTATGGAAATTTGAGATTTTACCTTATGAAAGAAAACATTTCCATATGTGTCTTGTAATCCAACAATATGATATTGTCAAAATAATTAAATTGATAAAATATACGTATTGTTTAACTTGGGCATAGGGTTACGTTTCGTACGAGGGGTGACTCGTTCGAGAAACGAGGACAGTTAAGGGGAGTGGGGTACACTCCCCAATCGAGGTGAGTGGGATGAACTATTTCTGATCTTAAATAAAAAATAGTTTCGATCATGAATTTTATAAATAAATTTTGAAATGTGATTTAGAAATGTTTTAGTGTTTGTGGTATGTCCTGAAATGAAGTTTTGTGAAAATTGTATCATGATATTATGATAATTGATAGTACCATGTTTTTCTTTTATGAGTAAAGATTTATGAATGATGGCATATACGACATGTGTATGATTATAGGATGATGTATAGTAGTTATAGCGCACTCCCTACCACGATATTGAGTGTTTACTTGACGGAGTGACGTGGTGGGGTAACACGGGAGCAAGGATTTGAGTCCCCTGTCTCTGACCAATGGATCCAATAGACGAGCACCATGTGAGGACCATGTCAACACCAAGAGAAGGGGGTTAAAAGAAAAACATATGTATTCATTCTTGTGATATTGTGGTGATCCCTTGGTGGATTTTACCCTAATTAGGCCAAACTATGGGTAGAATGCATTTTATTACTGACTGACACCCCATGATGCATGATTTATGATAAGGATGTATATTATTTTGAATTACACGATATGTTGCAAATGAATGAAATATAATTTGAAAACGATAGTTTGACTTGCCACTCTCACAAATTCATTAGATTATACTCACCCCCTCATATTTATAATTTTCAGCTTATACTACACTTGACTTATATTGAGATATTGTTCAACGAGTTTTACTAAGAGACACTACTGGGTAAGTATTCATACCCATCTCTGTTTATGATTGGACCGCGTATATAAATATTATATGTAAATTGGAGGCATATGTTTTAAAGAAATTTTTTGAAAATTGTCTTCTTCAAATCTTCCACTGCATGATTTGACTTAGGATATCGAGTAGGGTCATGATATTAGTCATAATATTAGCCTTGCATAACCTCGGTGTGCGAGTAGAGCATACCCGTGTCTTGAGAAGTTACGATGGTCTGTTCGCGTGCTCGACCTACCGGTCGAGGCATGATAGGTAGGCTATTGGGGCCTACTGCAGGTACCAAGGGGACTCATACTGCTAGGATTATTGAGGAAATGTAGATCACTAAGGATAACGAGGAGGTGCGAGTCGTTAAGGTTACCGAGGAGTTGCAAGTCACCAAAGGGTTGCCTCAGGAGTCTCCCTTCGCTGTGGGAGGAACTACCCTACCGCTTGCTCCTTTAGTAATGGTGGAGCTAGGTTCTACTAGTACCTTACCAGAGTACTTGTACGTTAAGAAAGGTGAGGGAAAGATTCCAGAGCAGATGACTCCACTTTTTCCTATTTTGGTTTGAACATTTGACTAATCTAAATAGCTAAAAGAGAGGGGTATTGCCTCGGTAAGTTGTAGTGACAATTATTTCTATTACATGGATATCGTAAAGGCGAAGAGGCTCATTAATAGACGAGACTTCCATCGGGCATAGTCCGAGCTGAACCGCTTATCAGTGGAGCAAGGGGATGACTCCGTGGTCGCTCTCTTGGTTTAGGTACAGGTTTTGTAGTGGACTTTCCTTGGATAGAACATTTTTAAAATGGTTAATCTAATTTGCTTTTTTCTATAGGTTGTGGTGATGGTAGAGTTTTAGAGGATAAGGAAGGACCGGTTGACAGACCATTTGAAGGGTCAATTAGATGGTCATAGGGAGGAGATCACTCAGCTTAGGGCCGAAAAGGGTGAAAAGGAGGCCAAGGAGAAACAGATAGCATCTATCGCTCTCGACAAAAAAGGAGAAGATGATAAAGATGTTAGAGGTTGACTTAGAGTTATGAGGTCACTGATGCCGCCCTTAAGGAAGGCGAGTGACTAAGAGATCTTCTTGCCGATAGTGAGGCAGGTCATCTGGCTACTGAGAAGTTAACGTAGGAGTGGGAGGAGGCTTTAGTGAAACCGAAGGAGATTTATGAGTGGGGGAGCCCTCTGGGAAGCTGCATTGAGCTGAGGTAACCATTTGATGCTTAAGAAGCAGTTCTGTAAAAGGAGTAGATGTGTACAACTTTAGTATCTTGGGCGCAGTCCTGGATGGATCCTTTAGCGGTCTCCCTTTCATTGCTAATGCATCTGATTCGACTCTTTAAGCCAACTTTGACAAGTTTCGATAGAGGCCTCGAGCTCCTCCTTCCCCCTGATGTGTTTTTCTATGTCTTTTCTTCCTACTTTTTTATATTCTCCTTGTAATGTTTTGCAATAATAAGATCTTTGAGTTTTATACTTGAATAGCTTACTATTCATTCATTTGGCAACGTTGTGCTTGTTATTGGGACCCCTTTCATAGTGTTGTAGTTAGACGTTATACGGAATGAAGTGAGGCATTATAGTGGT
The DNA here is from genome assembly GCA_037126225.1 of Dillenia turbinata. Classification (NCBI taxonomy): domain Eukaryota; kingdom Viridiplantae; phylum Streptophyta; class Magnoliopsida; order Dilleniales; family Dilleniaceae; genus Dillenia; species Dillenia turbinata. The sequence goes on along the minus strand of JBAMMX010000012.1, from coordinate 1,092,228 downwards.
AGTGTCATTGTTATTTTGTCGAGAAGTACTGGGATGGTATACTAGATATGTAGTATGTGGAATGCCGTAGGGCATCATGGGTACCAGACATTACTCCAAGGATACTCAGAGGCATTGTGCCTTGAGATTGTTTGGCTTATTAGGTATTAAGCCGAGGACACTCAGAGGTATTGCACCTTGTGATCGTTTATCATACCAGACATTGCATCGAAAATACTCAGAGGTATTGCGCCTTGAGATTGTTTAGCGTATCAAGCATTAAATCGAGGATACTCAGAGGTGTTATGTCTTGAGATTGTTTAGCATATCAGACATTGTGCCAAGGGTACTCAGAGGCATTACGTCTTGAGATTGTTTAGCATACCAAGCATTCCACTGAAAGTACTTGGAGGCGTTGCACCTTGAGATTGTTTAGCGTACCAGGTGTTGCATCGTGGGTATTCAGAGGTGTTGCATCTTGAGATGGTTTAGTGTACCAGACATTGTGTTGAGGGTACTCGGAGGCGTTACACCTTGAGATTGCTTAGCATACCAGGCATTATACCGAGCATACTCAGAGGCGTTGCGCTATGCTTTGCGATTGTTTAGTGTACCAGGTGTTGTGCTGAGAGTACTCGGAGGCGTTGCACCTTGAGAAGGTTTAGCATACCCTGCGTTACACCGATAGTACTCAGAAGTGTTACGCCTTGAGATTATTTAGCATATCAGACATTATGCCGAGGATACTTGGAGGTGTTACACCTTGAGATGGTTTAGCGTACCAGGCATTGTGTTGAGGGTACTTAGTGGCATTGCACCTTAATATTGTTTAGTGTACCAGGCATTATATTAAGGGTACTAGAAGGTGTTGTGCCTTGAGATTGTTTAGTTTACCAAGCGTTATGTTGAGAGTACTCAGAGGTTTGTGCCTTGAGATGATTTAGCGTAACAAGCATTACGCCGAAAGTACTCAGAGGCATTACGCCTTGAGATTGTTTAGCATACTAGGCGTTGCACCGAGGGTACTTAGAGGTGTTGTACCTTGAGATTGTTTAGCGTACCAAGTGTTGCGTTGAAGGTACTTATTGTATATGCCTCGCGATAGCTGTTCATAAATGATGCAAGTTAGTGTACTCACTTGGTACAAGTGATTATAAGAAATCAGAATATTATTATTGTTAAGATACTAAGGTGAGAACAAGAAAAGAAACAAGTGGAAATTTTTGATATGTGGCATAGAGCCACGAGCAGAACAGTATGGATCGTTAAGTTTACTAAGCAAGTGAAGCAAAGGGGTGTTGGTTACAGTTGAGTATTTTGATGTCAAGAGGCATTCTAAACTTGACATTCATATGCCTCGTGCTTAGTAGCACTTCTAAAGCATTCAGGTTTGGTAGGCCTAGAATTGCGTTATACGGAGAGGGGAACTTCACTACATTGAAGGTGGCGGTGGCGGTAAAGTAATTTGGCGGTGTTCTCAATGTGACTAGGAGGAAGATGACCCCCTCTAGGTATAGCCATTCATCTGAGAGCCCCTTAACTAGTCCGCCATGAGGTTACAGATTTGAGCAATCGAAACCCATTTATTTGAAGGCATCCCAGTACAAGGGGTTATATCCGGCTCCTTGGTTGATGAAAACTCTTTTAACTATAAATTGACCAATCATTGTTGTGATAACCAAAGGATCATGGTGGCCTAATTGAACTCCCATGAGGTCGTCATCATCGAGCCTTATCATAAGCCTTTTGGGGGCTTTTTCCATTGCCAATGTGAGCTGAGAGGACTTCATTAGAAGTAGATGGTCCGGCCATCTGAAAGACCAGGGCTAGAATCATATTGTCGAACAGAGGGGTAGTCAGACCATCCTTGGGTGAAGGAATCACTAGGGGTGGTCCTCGGTTATTATGTGTATGACGACCCTATTGGCCTAATCTCCTGTAGCCTTCAGGTCGTGAAGCTCATGCGTCATGTCCCCTCGTCTCCCCTCGTGTGGTGCTTGGCAAGGGTTATTGTCAAGGTCATCATGAATGAACCTTTGAAGCTTACCATTGCAGATTAACATCTCAGTTTATCTTTCAGCTTTCAATACTAGTTTGTTAGATGGTAGTAATCTAGGTGGAAATGACAATACCTAATTCAATCCTTCTTAGCAACGTCACCTAGGAGGCATCCCGCCACCGTATGTACGGTTTATTTCTTATCTGTAGTAGGATCTGGCTAGGAGTTTCATTTAGTGGTATGTAATGATTAAACTTACGATGAGGTGGTAGTGTCGGTCGCTCTTCTTGGGAGAATGTGGACGAGGGGAATAACTATGCTCTTTCCTATTTGATCTGGATCGACGTTTGTTGAATGCTTCCGCTATCTTGGTGACTATATACTTCTCGACTCATGAGTAGAATTCTTGTATGATGTTTGGCGGGTTCTTCGTGATTGAGGTCTTCATGCCTAAAGGCCTCAATCCTGTGAACAATATAGCCAAGGCTATGAAATGATCCAAGCCTAAAACCTTCTTTATCTCTAGTTTAAACTTCTCTAAGAAATCCTTCAAGGGTTCGTCATCCCTTTGTCCAAACGAGAGGAGGGAAGTGGATTTCCTCTTGGCCCATCGACTGACCAAGAAATGGGTTTCGAACTATTCCCTTAGTTGAGAAAAGCTCTTGATGCCGAGTGGTGGCAAGGAATTGAACCATGTTAAAGCATTCCTTTTGAGCATCATGGGGAAATGTTTGCACATGGCCACATCAGACATGTCCCTTGAGACCATTATCATCATAAAATATGTAACATGGTCTTGGGGGTTAGTTGTCCCATCATATCTCTTCATGGGAGGAAGTAGCACATCCCACGGCATAGGCTTCGTAGAGATTTTCAAGTCGAAGGCTGAGGTATAGGTCACATGGTAGAGAGTCTCACTTGGTCCAACATTGGCGTATCTAAGTTTAGCGGCCACAAGATCTTCCACTTACTTCCTCAGATCATCAGGATCATGTTGGGATATCATTGAGAGCACTTGATCCCCTCAAGGGAGAAACCTATGTAGGCGTGAGTGTCCTCACCTTTGAGGAGAGGGCGGGCCCTCTTGTCGGCTGGTACGGCCAAGGTCCTCTAGTTGTCTACTCATGTCTTGTAGTCTCAAAACGAGCCTCTCCATTTCAAACTAGCAAAGTCTGTTAGAAGAGGCAGGAGCAGGTGCTTGAACCAGTTGGTTCTGCTATTGGGCTACTTGTGATTGAACTTAGATAATGGGTGGATCCGCAGGATTAATGGGGATTGACAGTCGCATAGAGTTTGTTGGGGTAGAGGGGCATCCTTCCGTCATGGACACAGCTTTGGATGCCGTTCTGGTCTCTCTTAAGAGGCATGGTTTTTTAAGTACAGGATATGAGATATGATTTTCTTTAGTCTGCTTCCTACAGATGACGTCAATCTGATGGAAGTGGGTTTTCTCCTCAGATACTTGTCCTGCCTGTCTGAGTGGAAGTCCCGGAATGAGAGGTGATCCGGAATGAGAGGTGATCCGAATCTTGGAACTTGCAACAAACTGCCAGAGGGTGTTCCGGCGGGGGAGACTTTGACGCTAAAGTCAGAAATAGTGATTTTTAGAATATGGTAAATAAACTGAGAAGAATGATGTCTCGACTCTGTGCTGTCGGTGTGTTTTGTGTGTAAGGTTCCAAGGGAACAAATTTGGGTTGCTATCGATGCTGCACTTATATACCTGCGGACTTTAGAGAGTGGCATAAGGTGTTGGGCATCTAGAAACCCTAGCTTCCTTGTAAAGAGGTTGTTGAGAATTTTCAAAATTGTAGAAGCAATGGTCAAAGATCTTTTAGAGATGTGCTGCCTTGGTGATTAGGGTAAGTTCCATAATCATGGGAGCTTCCTACCTTTTCTGATATGCCTGCAAGGACACATTTCTTTATTCTAAAGAATCGTTCCGAGAATGGAGAAGATTTTCATCCATGCAAATAAAGTTTAAATTTGCCTAAAAATTTGTTTCCTTTGCTGGTTATCTTCATACTTATCATGTTGATCAATTATATTATGGTTGTAAGATATGTTTGTCGAGGAGTGGAGTGACCGAAAAGATTGAGTACTGAGGACTTAGGTGACCGAAGAGATATGAGAGTTCAGTTTGGTGATCGTGATTTAAAGGATCTAGGGTGAGACTTTAATCCCTTCGATAATGGGCCTTGGGCCATGTCTCGTCAAGACCCATTTATAATAAAAAAAAAAAAAAAAGAGAAAGAAAGGAAAGTTGAAGACTTCTCTAAAAAGCCTTCTCTCGTGATTGATAAAGGCTTCTCTGAGAAGCCTTCTCTCTGTTCAAAGTATGGGAGAAAAAGATGGAGAATCTCTCTCCATCTCACTCTCTATTAAATATAAAAAAAAGGAAAAACTGGAATGAGCGTCCTACATTCACTTGGTAAGACGTGCAAACCAAACCAACAAAATGTGCACCCATTTTTACAGGATGTGAATCCAATAAAAAATATATAAATAAAATAATATAAAATAAAGAAGGAAGGGGAAAAAGGTATTGAAGCCCACTTGTTTCCCAGTTGAAATAACCCTTTAAAAGTTGTATTTGGTTATGACACTTATTTTATGAGAGTAAATCAAAATAAAATAAATCAGAATTAAATAAAATTAATAAATAATAATAATAATAATAATGATAATAATAATAATAATAATAATAATTAAATTGTTTCTGTGGGAGTTTTGTGAATTAAAATAATGGCACTACCAAAGTAGGCTATTTATTAAAATTCATATAACTTTCATAAAGATTTTGAGATGTTTTGCTTCTTTAAATATCAAATACCTGCCTAAAGGGGGTTTTGTTTTTATTATTTTTAGAAGTGTGAGTACCTAATAAAGGTTTAATTTTGATTTTGTAAAGTTATATATGCTCAAAAGGGACATTCTTTATAAGGTCATTTCTTACTATAGCACTTGTGAAAACTCAAAATGTATACCGTGTGTTTTGCCCAAAGGAGAACAAATAGTAATACATCTTGAGCTTTAAGAGAACTATTATTATTTATTTTGCCCATGTATATTAAATATATATCATATTTCATTTTGCAGAAAGTTATATTGCTGTAAACAACCAGTTGTGCTCAATTGAAACTTTGAATGGGAATAACTATGCAAGTTGGAAAAATGATGTTAAACTTGATTTAGGGTTGGCTGATCTTGACTTAGCCCTTATTGAGGATGAGCCCCCTAAGCCAACTAATGAAAGTACTTCTAAGCAAAAAATTCACTACCAAAAATGGGAGAGGGTAAATAGACTTAGCATTATGGTAATGAAAAAGTCAATTTTTTCCAGTTTCAAAGTTAGTGTGTCTGATGAGAATAATGCTAAGAGATTCTTTGAAACTATAGGGCAATAATTCCTAGAGTCTGAAAAGGTTGAAGTTGGGGAACAAATGAAAAATTTGACAAATATGAGGTATGGAGTTTCTGGGATTAGGACATATATTTTGAAAATGTAGGACAATGCCAATCATTTTAACAATCTCAAAATTTCTATCATTGAATACTTCCTTGTCCGCCAAGCTTTAAACTCTTTACCTCTTATATTTAGCCAACTGAAATCCATTTATAATACTCAAAAGGATACCTGGAATGTTAACCAACTCGTCTCTGTTTGTATCCAAGAGGAAGAAAGACTCAAAAGAGGAGAGGGTGAATCAGTAAATTTAATGCAATAGTCTTATTTGGTAAGAGTGTTTCTGGCAAAAGTCATTTTTCTCACCACAAGAAAGGTCACTTCAATAATTACAAGGGCAAAAATCCAAAGAAAAATTGTCAGTCCCATAATCCTAGAGGTCTTAAGGATGAGGTCAAAAATTATAATACTTGCTGGTTTTGCAAGAATGAAGGTCATAGGAAGAATGATTGCCATAAGTATAAGACATGGGTAGCAAAGAAAAATAAGAAAGGTAATGTGTTAACCTTTGTTTGTTTTGAAACTTCTTTAGTTGATATACTACCAAATTTTTGGTTTTTGGTGGTTAGATAGTAGAAGTCTAATTCACATAGTTAATTCTTCGTAGGGTTCACAAACAAACGGAAACCAAGTGAAGGGGAGGCTAATCCATCACAAATCTGTCAGAAAATTGTCCTACTAAATAATTAGTTTCACGCCTATTTTATCGACGGAATTAGCAATGAAAATAATCCATCGCTAATCTGTTGCAAATTTGTCAAAAAATTGTCCCGCGAAATAATAATTCGTTTCGCGCCTGTTTTATCGATGAAATTAGTGATGGATAAAATCCATCCCTAATTCTATCGATAAATTCATTGCTAATCTCTCATTAATTTTAACTTCTTTAAATTTGTAAATTCAGACGTTAATCCATCGCAATTCCATTACTATTAGTGACATATAATTTTCTGTTGCTAATTTTCATCGTTGATATCCTGCTTTCTAGCTTTTGTCGGCTATGGCAAGGGATTTGTTTCAATCCAACTATGAGAATGAGATGGATATGGTTGAGAGTGATTTGGAAGAGGATGATGCAGCTTTTATGGATCTCTCGATCCGTACTGTACCGGTAACCGATGAATAGCTAAAAGTGTTCAAAAGCAAATGGAAGAGATCGGTAATTGTTAACCTTTAGGGGAAAACCCTAGGATATCATCTGTTACAAGCAAGGATCTTGGGTTTATAGAGGATTGAGGGTGAAATCGATCTAATCAATATGAGCGAGGGATACTATGTGGCTAAACTATCTGATCACTCTGATTTTGTTTGTGCTCTCATGGAAGTTCATTATATAATCCATGGACACTACTTGGTGGTGATGAAGTGGAGGCCTTGGTTCCTGCCTTCGGAGTCTACAATAACCAAGATCGCTATGTGGGTTTGTCTGTTGGAGTTACCGATTGAACTATTTAATGAGGAGTTTTTGTTTAGTGTGGGGAATCAACTGGGTAGACCATTTAAAGTGGATATGAACACAGTCGCGATTTTTGGAGGAAAGTTTGCCAAAATTTATGTGACGTTAGATTTGAACAAACCTCTGATACCAAGGTTAAGATATAGAAGCGGGTTCAAAGGGTGAAGAATAAAGGTTTATATGAGATTTGTTTTGTCTGTGGATGTGTAGGACACACAAAGGAACATTGTAGAGAAAGGAATGAAAAAGTAAGTGCTGAGGGAGTGCCAGGGGAGTTTCATGACTACCATTTGGGGTCCTCTGCATCTAGGGAGAAGATTTTACCTGGGTAAATGGCTATCTTTGGACCTTGGACACAAGTTCAAAGGAAACCCAGATAATGAGGACAGAGGATGACTATTATGGAATCTTTGGCGATAGATTTGCAGAGTAATTGATATGAACAATTAACGACATTAAGGAAAGATGACGATCCGTGAATGGCACCGAGGATTTGTAAGTCCAATTTTAAATCAAGGGAGGGAAATGATTAGAGGCTGAGAGAGGAAATTGCAATTGAGTGGGCTGAGTAATGGCCCAATGATGAAGCCTAGTAATGATAATTGCACTAAAGATCCGACTTGCCTGGACCATGCACCTTATTTATCCAATATAGCCAGAAACCTATCTCCTAATAGGACCCAGACTGGGACTACCAAGGAAGATCTGAATCTAACTTGAAGGGGTGACCCAATCATGCCTCGGCGTTCTCCCTCGACCTGAAGATGTATCTACAAGTGATGACAGAGAACCGGGAAACATGAGGTTGATCCACCAAACCTGACCCCAAAAAAAGCCACCTAAAGATGGAGTTGACTAACATTAAGTCACTTAATCGAAGTCTACTGGCCATCCAACAGGATTTTGCCCTCGCCGTAACTAGTCCATCAACACATAGCTGGAATCTTTTAGATATCTAGTTTCCAACTTTGATCCAATGACCTCAACCATAGCGTATTCGTTTGCAGCGACTGTTCCTCTCCAAGCCATTACAGCTCAGGAGACCATGTCATTGCAACTGGAGCCACCAAATCCTATAGATCTTACTTTAATAGTTGAGAGCTGCTTATGGGAAGTCATTGGAGTGGGGATGGAAATTGCTTATGGAGAGGAGATAAGGAGGAATAAAATGGCTCTTTACCCTAGGGATGAAATTGCTCATGGATACATGTTGATGGATGATGTTGAGGTGGCTTAGAAGGTATGACTTTTTACTTTATTTAAGTCATGTTAATGATGGTTTGGAATGTGGTTGGGGGCCACACTCCCCAACTTCGCAGAGTTGTGAAGGAAATCGTTAGGATGAATGAGTTGGATGTAATCTATTTGACTGAGACGAAGAGTAGTTCCTCTAGTCTCCCAACCTTTTTTTCCAAAAAATGGGTTACAATAAAAAATATGTGGTGGAGGCTTCTGGCTTTCGAAGGGGTTTATGGCTTGTGTGGAAATTTACGATGGGTATCTAGAGATAATTTTTTTCTTATGATTCGCTGATTCTTTGTAGGGTAAGGATGGGTGAAATTTTTTGTTGTATCTCTTTTGTATACATCTAACCGCATAGATAAAAAAGAAGAAGGAAGCATGGGATACCCTAGGGATAGTAGCAAATTCCATGTCTGATGCCTGGTTTGTAACAGGGGATTTTAATGATATTAATAGGATGTCGGAGATGAGTAATAAGTCTGCCAGAGTTATGAACACAGCCAATGGATTTCGAAATTGTTGGGAAAGATGCAATTTGCATGATATGGGAGCTATAGGAAGTCCTTTCACTTGGATAAGGAAAAGGGGTGGATGGGTAATAATAAGAGAAAGGTTGGGTCGAGTATTAGGTAATCAGAGAAGTTGGTTCAGTTTCCCTGAGGCAAAAGTGGTTAATCTTCTACAGTTACACGAAGATCACCATCCTATCTTACTACAAACTTTCATGACTCCTCCCCCTCTAGGGAGGGACGTCTTTTTAGATTTCAGGCAACTTGGCTTCAACATCTACAGTTTGTTCAGGTGATTTCAAATGCTTAGTGTGGGAGGGAAGGTAAGACCTTATGCTTCATTCTATTAAGTCCACCTCTAGAACGATGTGGGTTTGGAACAAACAGGTCTTCAAAAATATTTTCTATAGGAGGAGACAATTAGAGGCCTGTTTATAGGGGATATAGTGTGCTAAGGGTTACTCTTCTATGGATTTTTTGGAGAGGCTAGAACACAGGTTATTGCAGGAGTACAACAGGATCCTAGATATAGAGGAGATTTTATGACATCAAAAGTCCAGGATATAATGATTATGTCAGGGTGACCGCAATACTCAATTTTATCATATGTCCACTTTGGTCAAACATAGTCATAACTGGATATCTAGCCTTAAAATTGATGGAGTCTAGTGTTATAACCAATAACGACTAAAGTAATAGAGTATTCAAGGCTTTGTTTGAGGGAGCTCCGATTAGGGGAATGGAGAGAGATGACTGGGAAGGCCAACGAATCATAGACCATGTATATTTGCTAGCCTTGATGAGACCTATTGAGTTGGCGGAGGTCAAATCAGTGGTACTCTCCATGAAAGATTTGAAAGCACCAGGTCTGGATGGTATTCAACCAGTCTTTTACCAGAGGTTGTGGGAGGTTACACATCCAGTGCTTTTTCGGTTTATTGTCGAGGCCTTTCGGGATGGATGCTTTCCATCGGAGTTTCTCTAAGCTTTTATTGTCTTAATCCCAAAGCTAGTTCATCTAAGTAGTTTAAACGAATTATGTCCAACTAGCTTACTTATTATGAGCTATAGGGTCCTATCTAAGCTTTTGGTTTCCTGGCTTAGACCTATTTTATAGAAAGTGACTAGTCTATATCCGAGTAGCTTCCTGCCAAACCGTGGTACCTTGGATAATATTATTACCATGCATCGCACTCACCAAAGTAAGAACTAAAAGATGGTGATGAAAATTGATTTGCATAAGGCATATGACATTGTCAGTTGAGAATTTCTTGGGAAGACCCTCCAGGATTTTGATTTCCCCATCTAGATGATTCACTTGATTATGTTTGTGGTGACTCATGCCTAGTCTGCTCTCCTATGGAATGGTGAGGCCCTCCCTGATTTTGGATAAGGGAAGGGATTGAGGTAAGGTGACCCTCTATCCCTACATTTATTCATTCTCATCATAGATAAATTGTTTTATATGATTCAGAGTAGAGTGGACCGGGCTAGTTGGATGCAGATTCATGCTTCTAGGCAGGGACTGGCTATTTCACACCTTTTCTTTGTAGATGACCTTATGTTATTTGCAGATGTTAGTCCCAGGATGTTGGAAATGAGCTTGGAGTGCCTCAGGGTTTTCACAAACAGGAGTGGACCATATCATAACCCTAAAAAATCCAAACTTTTTATTTCCCCATGAGCACCTTTGACTTTAAAAGGAGAATAGCATATCAGTGTTGTTTCCAGCTCATAGAGGACTTGGGGGTTTACCCTGGGGTTCCCCTAATCCATGGTAGAGTTGGGAAATCCCATTATGAATATTTAGTTGAGAAAATCCAAAGTAAGATTATAGTATGGAAGGCTGAGATTTTGAGTATAGCGGGCAGAGTTACTCTTATTAAATTTGTCACTTCAACTATACTAGCGTATGTAATGCAATCCTCTTGGTTACCTGAAATCCTTTTGGTTACCTGATTAGATTTGCAATGAGTTGGATAGAATCAACCGTCGATTTCTTTTAGGGGAGGCAGATGAGATGTGCCAAGTTCATGCTATTAGATGGGGGTAGTCTGTCAACCAAACATATTGATATTGACTGTCACCTTATGTGGCATCAAGTATTTTAGGACACTATTTAACTTATTACTATCTCCTCCCAGTCTTAGATTGCAGATATTTTCACAAAGTCACACTAAACTCGACAATTTTAGAATCTAATTTGCACATTGAAGGTGATAGACTTCTCATCACCTTGAGTTTGATAGTATGTTAATGTATATATTGTGAATATTCTCTGAGAACACATATGACGCTATTATGTCAATCATTTATTACCGTAATTAGCGTATCATTTATTACTATAATTAGTGTATCTTCTTATATGTCAAGTTATGTTATTCTAAATATCATAATCTGTCAACATTTTATCACTATATATTGACATATCATATATTTGAGAAAATATTTAATTAACTTGATTTTAGGGTTTTTCTTATATATACATACTCCAACTTATATAAATATCCAATTTATTCAATGTATTAAACATACTAGAAAATATAGAGAGAATTTTCTCCATTTTATTATCTCTCTCAATTTCTACAACCAAAGAGAGAAAGGAGGTTGTAAAGAGTAAAAGAAGACCTGGTTGGTGATAGCAAAAGTTGTGATTCGGGGAGAAAGCATAAAAAGAAGAAGCGGGTCCACAAGAAGCATAAACATCATGGGCCAGATTCCACCACTTCAGGTGATGAGGAAAATGATGCAGTTAGAAGAAGTCATGCAGAAACCGGACTTTTGCCACTATTGGTGTGGATCCTACCATATTGGATGTTGGCCCAACTGCAGTGAAGTTTGCTGATCTTGAAGCACCAAGACATGATCTGTTTGAAATAACTTAGGCATTTGCCTTCCAATTTGTGTACTACCAGTAGAAACTTAGTCTTAATCTGGAGAAGATACATTGTTAAGTCAAACCATCTTGGTTGTTAATACGATGTGTATATGCATGTTAGATATGCATGCGGATGACATCTTAAGGGGTAGTGTTAGAAATATAGTCGGTCAAAGTATTGGTTAATGATTTATTACTTAGTTAAATGGTAATTTGGAAAAGTGGGAGGGAAAGACATCTTTAAGTAGATGGAAAACTACTTCCCTCTACTTACAGGACTCCTCCACTTTTATTTATCAAAATTTTGATAGTTTTTTGATTATAATAAAAGTTTAAAAAATTAATTGAAAATAAACCTAAAATCTAAGGGGCACTATTAATAATTGTGGATAATAGAATTGTACTGGGAATTTCATGCCTAACGCACCTCAGGAATAGTAGGAAAAAGTATTTTCATAGAGTATGATCTAAGCTTTTAAATTATGAAATTAAATCCTCAAGATGACCAATATATAACCTTGGGGAAACTCTCAAATGTATTTCTTGTTTTTGTGAAGAAGACCTTGATTTTTGATTAAAAAAAAAGTTAATGAAAGAATATTAATTTCTTGAATCCAATTCTATAAATAAATGACAACTTGATTTATCAATTTTAAAATAAAACTTTTTAAAATAAATGTTCTGTATTAATTTTAAGATAAAACTTTTTAAATTCTAGTGCAGTCAATTCAACAACGCAGTATGGGAAGTTTTTAAACATTACTTATCATATTTCTAGTGCAGTCATATTTGTTGGATGTTTAAATTATAAAATGTAATAAATTATAGAATCAAATTAAATAAAATTAAATTTCACATTTATTATGTGTATCACAAATGCTAATTGTTCACAAATCAAATACAAATAAAAAAATAAAAAATCACTAAAAATTTTATTCGTGAAGGAAATCAGAAAAACTAATTCCATGTTCGACTTTAGCTCATTTGGTATAGTGGAGAACTGTAATGTGATTGCTGAAATTCATAGGCCATTGGTTCGAATCCGACATATCGGAATTACCTGTTTCTTTTATACTTTTTGCCTTTTCACTTTTATTAATTACACATGCACATTTTAGCCCTACTCTTCCTCATTCTTTTCCTAAGCTTGCATGACATATAGCGCACGGTAAGACTCACTCTCTCTTAATGTTATATTATATTATAGTATTCAAATTATTTGTTTGTGTTTGACCATAGCTCATTTGGTAAAGTAGAGGACCGTAGTGTGATTGCTGAAATCCTTTCATCACCAGTTTGAATTCGGGAGTCAGAATTACCTGTTTCTTTTTTAATTTTGCCCTTTCACTTTTATTAATTATGCATGCACATTTTAACCCCATTTCTCCTCCCCTTTCCCTCACATTGTAGTATTATATTATTGCATTAAAACTATTTTTCTGTCAGACCTTAGCTCAGTTGGTAGAGCGGAGGACTGTAATGTAATTGCTGAAATCCTTAGGTTGTTGGTTTGAATTTAGCAGGTTAGAATTAACTGTTTCTTTTCCACTCTTTGCCCTTTCACTTTTATTAATTATACTTGCACAATTTAGCCCCATTCTACAACCTCCTTTTCCTTAGCATGCATGACTATTTCCCCTCATTCTAGTATTATATTATTGTATTCAAACTACTTTTGTGTTCGAGCTTAGCTTAGTTGGTAGAGAGGAAGATTGCAATGTGATAGTTGAAATCCTTAGCTGGCATGACATATAGCACACAGTAACACCCATTCTCACTCATTGTAGTATTGTATTATTGTATTCAAACTATTTCTATGTCCGACCTTAACTTAGTTGGTATAGTGAAGGACTATAGTGTGATTGATGAAATCCTTAGGTCGTTAGTTCGAATCTAATAAGTCAAAAATACTTGTTTCTTTTCTACTTTTCACCCCTTTACTTTTATTAATTATATATGTGCATTTTAGTCCCACACTTCTTTTGCCTTTTCCTTAGCTTGCATGACATATAACACAGGGTAACACCTATTCCCTCTCATTGTATTATTATATTATTGTATTCAAACTATTTTCTTGCCCGACCTTAGCTCAGTTGGTAGAGCGGAGGACTGTAGTATGATTGTTGAAATCCTTAGGTCGCTGGTTCGAATCAAGCAAGTCGGAATTACATGTTTTTTTTTCTGCTTTTTGCCTTTTCACTTTTATTAATTATACATACCCAATTTAGCCTGCTCTCTTCCACCTTTTCCTTATTCTGTATAACATATAGCATACGGCAACACCCGTTCCCCCTCATTGTAGTATTCTATTATTGTATTCAAACTATTTCCTTAGGACACTGGTTCAAATCCAAAAGTTCCGAATTACCTAGTTCTTTTCTACTTTTTGTCCCATCACTTTTATTAATTATACATGCACATCATAGCCCCACTCTTCCTCCTCTTCCTTAGCCTACGCCACATGTAGCACATGGTAAAACCTATTCCCCCTCATTGTAATATTATATTATTATAGTAAAACTATTTTTGTATTAGACCTTTGCTCAGTTGTTAGAGAGAAGACTATAGTGTGATTGTTGAAATCTTTAGGTCGCTAATTTAAGTACGATAGATTGGAATTACCTATTTGTCTTCAACATTTTTCCCTTTTATTTTTATTAATTATATATGCGAATTTTAACCCCTCTCCACCTCCTCTTTTTCCTTAGCCTACGCGATATATAGTGGATAGAAGCACCGATTCCCCCTCATTCTAGATTATATTATTGTAATAAATTATTTTCGTGCCTGACCTTAGCTCAGTTGGTAGAGCTGAGGACTATAGTATGATTGCTAAAATCCTTATATCGCTAGTTTGAATCCAATAGGTCGGAATTACCTGTTTCTTTACTACTTTTTACCCTTTTACTTTTATTAATTATTCATGTGCATTTTGGCCCCACTCTTCCTTCTTATTTTCCTTAGCTTACGAGACATATAGCACATGGTAACACCCATTTCCCCTCATTATATTATTATATTATTGCATTGAAACTATTTCCGTGCCCAACCTTAGCTTAGTTGGTAGAGTATAGGGCTGTTGTGTGATTGTTAAAATCCTTAGATCGTTGGTTTGAATTCGGCAGGTCGGAATTACATGTTTCTTTTCTACTTTTTGCCCTTTCACTTTTATTAATTATATATGTGCATTTTAGCCTCACTCCTTAGACTACATGACGTATAACTATTACGCGATTTAGATGTATCACAATTTCAGGTAAGTATACCCTAGTTGAATGTTGTGTATAGTGCAGAACAAGTATTGTTCCCACGAGGATATTCAGTATTATCAAATATAAAATACCCTATCTAAGTTGGATAAAATGAATCAAGATTATAAAGATATCAAAACTACAAAAATATCAAAAACAAAATATTGATGAATGGAAACCCTAATTTTATAAAACTTTAAATATCGATTTCATCTGTCTTTAATTCTTTCACATGGTCGAAATCTTTCAAATCCCTTAAAGTTTATTGACTAAAGATTCATTTTTTATGATGACAGATTTTCCTAAATTGGATTCACCCAATGGTCATGCAATGAAACCCTAATTCGACTAACCAAAACCCAATGGTCATGAAATCTTGATTAGACCAAACTGCATTAAGATTTGTGGAATATCTATAATTTTGGGTTTCCCCTAAGATCCCCACACATAGAATTAATCATCCGTCGATCATATAACTCTATATAGATTTTATTATATTGATTAGATTTTATGCAATATTCTCTTGATCTCATGCATGTAATCGCAAATCATCAAATCGTAGAACCCTTTATGAACGAAGCATTAGGTTCAATAATAAAATCTCATCAAACAATGAACATGCCAATAAAGATTTAAGGAAAAGAAACGAATCAAACCATACTATTAATTAAAGAACAGAATCCATCGAGTTCTAGAAATAAGAAATCTAACTAAATATAATAAAGAAAAATAAGAAAGGTAAAGAAAATATCCCTAGATAGAAGAATCCATCCAAGGAGATGGCTGCTAGGGTTTCTCTCCTCTCCCCCTAAGTGCAAAGGATGTCTCCCTCTTATAATCTAAGTTTTAAGAGGCCTAAATGACTAAAAATTCATGGGTCTTTATAACAGTTTAATATTTCACTTGGACTTGGGCTTTTAGAATTCATGAGCCTTGATTTCCAGCATTGCAGTAATTTTGACTCAAATTTTAGACATCTTCTGATCTGACCTAGCCTCTAAGGTCTCATAGGATTTATAGGGATCGAAATCTTCTTTCCAACGTCATAAAAATCAAGTTAACCAGATATCGTAATAGAAAGTTATGCCTAAAATACTAACAGCTGTCTGTATAGTCCAATATCTTTAAATAAGCTCAATAATTCTAAAACAGAATCCATGCAAATAATCAATATAAAATTATAAAATAAAACCTAAAAATAGTTCTTAAAGTCATAAATAAAGCCTGAAATCAAATGTAATAAAATAAAATAAATTAAAATGTATAAAAATATTGTTATCAAATATCTCCACACTTGAATGTTTGCTTGTCCTCAAGCAAGAATAAATATTCTCCAAAACCAATTTAACCTCTTAAGTCTCTAACCATGCATATGACAAGTTTAAACCAAAATTGCAATCAAAACAATCAATACTTCGTAGTATCCAACACTAGAATAACCATTGCATCTCATATAGTCTCATCGAAATCAAAAATAATACAAGACTCAACCTCCCTCACAATTGGTTCACTTAATAGAATGAAAGAATATACTAATCAACTACTCAAAGAACTCATTTTATGTAAGGGTACGTGTATCACTCAAATCAACACAATGATATGGTATTACTATAAGTTTGCTCATATATCAAATCTCTACCACTTATATATGAAATCCACACAGCAATCAAAAGATCTTTTATTTAGTTGTAATGGAGCTAAGGTAAATGATAAGATAATGGGTAAGATGTAGGGTTAAAATGATTCACTAAGTATACCTAAATATCAAGATATGACATTGTTATATCAAGATAAAGAAAACACTAACTCTAACTACGAATATATAATGTGATATATAACTTAGTCAAAGTAAAGAACAATGACTTCACTATAATAGTGAATAATATCAATAATGAAAAATGTTTTTTTTTTCTATTTTTCTATTTTTTTCTATTTTTCTGATTTTTCTTTTTCTTTTTTTTTAACCAGCACTTTTCTTTTTCCTTTTTTTATTTTTTTTATCATTTTTTTGGCTGGTTTTTTTTTTTTTCTTTTTCAATGACTAAAAACATGACAATGACTAAAAATATATAAAACTCGAACAAAATAATGATATCTAAAAACATAATACTATGCTACCAATTATAAGTACATTAGTGAATTTGGGTTCAAATTCTGGAGTTAGAAAAAGATAGGTCATAGGGTAAATTATGTGGGTAACATAAGAAAGAAAAAGTTTAGGCTCAAATTGGTTAACTAAGGGATATAAAATGATTGAGTTGTTATTTTTCAAAAGCCAAAAGTGTGTAAATCTAAGTGTCTTAATGATTTTGGTATATAAAAATCAAGAATGTGGTCTCAAAATGCATAACAAATCAAGTTCTAGAACGACCAAATCATATGTGATATATGCTTATAAAAAAAAATGATAAAAATAAAAAAATTACTCTATAAAGCTCAAATCCTCGTTAAGATAAATTCGGTGTTAAATCTTGCATGTCTATCTTTCAAATCAACCATAAAAAAATGAATAGCCACTCATATATCAAATAACTAGTAATATCAATCATTTGTTATGTAACCCAATTCAAGACAAGTAACATACAAGAACTAGAAAACATGAGAAAATCTAGTTGGCATGGATAAATTTTTCAAAACTCTATAAATTCAGCAAAAGTTCAAGATTCCTAAATAAAATGTCCTAATTCCAAAAAAAAAAAATATATCCTAAAAATCAGAATGAAATAAATAAAACACCTAAAAATCTAAATGCAATGCATCCCCCCCACACTTAATTCAAACATTGCCCGTAATGCAAATTAATCTAAAATTAAGAAAAGAGAACAGAAAGACTCCCCTGATTAAGTCGGTGAACTCTCAATCTCATCTTCAGTAACATTTTCTCCTCTCATGCAAAGGGTTGCTTACTGACATATAAAATATCATAAAAACTGAAACCTAAATTCAATCACTCAAAAACAAAGATTAAAAAAAATCATAAAATCATAGAAACATTAGGTTGCCTCCCAATAAGCACATTTCTTTATTGTTTTTGGCCAGACATAAACTCCTTACTTCAACCTGGCTCAAATTGTGTTCGAACTTAAGATAAATTTGCTTCTAAAATAGCACATGCATCAATGTGTTCATCATCTAGAAACTCGTGTTTCACATGTAATGAACTAGTAACGCAATTTTCAAGAGGATTTTTAGAATAAAAGGCATTCAAATGATGCTCAACAATCCTATCAATGCGATCAGGTTCAAAATTAACTCTAAAAACCTCTTGAGTATCAAAATTTTTTGCTACCTTAAGGACATCAAACTCAATTTTTTTATAATTTAATCTCAATAATTTTCCACTAGAAATATCAATCAATACACGTGCAGTGTTTAAAAATGGTCGACCCAAAATCAAAGAAGTGCTCTCATCATCATCCATGTCCAAAACAACAAAGTCAAAAGGAAAAATGAATTTATTGATTTTAATCAAAATATCCTCAACAATGCTTCTAGGATATTTAACACTTCTATCAGCTAATTGTAAAGAAATATTAGTAGGTTGACAATCCTTTAATCCTAACTTTAAAATCACAAAGTATGGCATGAGATTGACGCTAACACCCAAATCATAAAGAACATCAGAAAAATCAAAAGCACCAACAGTCAGCACTCCTCTTGAATCTGATGCTTATCTCTCAGCCATTGATGGGATTCTTCTTAGTGATGGTACTCTTTATCACTAATTAGTTGATAATTTTATTTATCTCACTCTCACGTCTTGACATTGCCTATACAGTGCATATTGTTAGCCAGTTGATAAGTGCATCACGAACCACTCATATTTCAAATATTCTTTATATTCTTCGCTACGTTAGAAGTGCTCTATTTCATGGTCTTCATTTCTATAATTCATCCCCACTAAAACTATGAGTATATTCTGATGTTAATTAGGTAGAGACCCAATTGATCGTCGCACCACAAATGGATATTGTTTCTTACATGATATGTCCCTTATCTCTTAGCACAACAAGAAATAAATAATTGTCTCTCGCTCTACCACAGAAGTAATATACCGTGCCTTGTTGATAATACCTTTGATCTCCTACAGTTACATGGCCCCTCCAAGATATGGGCGTGACCTCCTCCTCAGCCATTTCTTTTCATTGTGACAATTGCAGTGCCATGCAAATTACATATAATGATGGTTTCCTTAAACGCACCAAACACATTGATACTGGCTGTCACCTTATGTGGTATCATGTATTTTAGAGAACTATTTAACTTATTACCATCTCCTCCCAGTCTTAGATTGTAAATATTTTCACAAAGTCACACTCAACTCGATAATTTTAGGATCTAATTTGCAAATTCAAGATGACAGACTTCTCACCACCTTGAGTTTGATGATATGTTAATGTATATGTTGTGAATATTCTCTAAGAACACACACGATGCCATTATGTCAATCATTTATTACTATAATTAGCGTATCTTCTCATATGTCAAGTTATGTTATCCTAAATATCATAATCTGTCAACATTTTGTCACTATATATTGACACATCATATATTTGAGAAAATATTTAATTAACATGATTTTAGGCCTTTTCTTATATATACATAATTAGCGTATTTTCTCCCTTTCATTATCTCTCTCAATTTATACAACTAAAGTGAGAAAGAAGGCTGTAAAGAGTAAAAGAAGACCTGGCTTGTGATAGCAAAAGTAGGGAATCGGGGAGAAAGCATAAAAGGAAGAAGCAGGTCCAAAAGAAGTATAAACATCATAGGATAGATTCTAGCACTTCAAGTGATGAGGAAAATGATGCAGCCAAAAGAAGTCATGTAGAAAATGGACTTTTACCCCTGTTTGTGTGGATCCTACCATAATGGATGTTGGCCTAGCTGTAGTGAAGTCTGCTGACCTTGAGGCACCAAGACATGATCTATTCGAAATAAATCAGGTATTTGCCTTCCAATTTGTGTACTGCCAGTAAAAACCTAGTCTTGATCCGGTGAAGATACATTGTTAAGTCAAACCATCTTGGTTGTTAATACAATGTGTATATGCATGTTAGACATGCATGTAGATCACTTCTTGAGAGGTAGTTTTAGAAATATAGTCAGTCAAAGTATTGGTTAATGATGCATGTGGATCACATCTTGGGAAAGACACCTCTAAGTAGATGGAAAACTACTTCCCTCCACTTACAGGACTCCTCCACTTTTATTTATCAAATTTTTGATAGTTATTTGATTATGATAAATTTAAGAAATTAATTGAAAATAAACCTACAATCTAGGGGCACTATTAGTAATTGTGGAATAGAACTGTACCGGTGATTTCATCCTAACCCACCTCATGAATAGTAGGAACAAGTATTTTCATATAGTATGATCTAAGCTTTTAAATTAGGAAATTAAATCCTTAAGAAGAACAATATATAAGCTTGGGGAAACTTTCAAATGTGTTTCTTCTTTTTGTGAAGAAGTCCTTGATTTTTAATTTTAAAATAAAAGTTAATGAAAGAATATCAATTTCTAGAATCCAATTCTACAAATAAATGGCAACTTGATTTATTAATTTTAAAATAAAAATTTTTTAAATAAATGTTCAACTTGATTTATTAATTTTAAGATAAAACTTTTTAATTCCTAGAGTAGTCAATTCAACCAACTAGTATGTGAGGTTTTTAAACAATACTTATCATATTTCTAGAAAGGAATATTCAAAAATATGGTTGTTGGGTGTTTAAATTATAAAATGTAATAAATTATAGAACCAAATTAAATTAAATTTCACACGTATTATGTGTATCACAAATGCTAATTGTTCACAAATCAAATATAAATAAAAAAATAAATTATCACTAAAAATTTTATTTGTGAAGGAAATTAGAAAAACTACTTCCATGTTTGACTTTAGCTCATTTGGTAGAGCAAAGGATTGTAGTGTGATTGCTGAAATTCTTAGGCTACTAGTTTGAATCCAACATATCAGAATTATCCGTTTCTTTTACACTTTTTGCCTTTTCTCTTTTATTAATTATACATGCAGATTTTAGCCCCACTCTTCCTTCTTTTCCTTAGCTTGCACGACATATAGCGCATGGAAACACTCACTCTCTCTTAATGTAGTATTATATTATTATTTTCAAATTATTTGTGCGTGTCCAACCTTAGCTCAGTTAGTAAGGCGGAGGACTATAGTGTGATTTCTGAAATCCTTTGGTCACTGGTTTGAATGCGGGAGTCAGAATTACATGTTTCTTTTTTACTTTTGCCCTTTCACTTTTATTAATTATACATGCACATTTTAACTCCACTTCTCCTCCTCCTTTCCCTCACATTGTAGTATTATATTATTGCATTAAAACTATTTTCATGTCTGACCTTAGCTCAGTTGGTAGCTCGGAGGATTGTAATGTGATTGCTGAAATCCTTAGTTCATGGGTTTGAATATAACAATGCACATTTTAACACCCTTTTTTCCTCACCTATACCCCACATTGTAGTGTTATATTATTGCATTAAAACTATTTTTGTGTCTAACCTTAGCTCGGAGGACTATAATGTAATTGATGAAATCTTTAGGTCACTGGTTTGAATCCAGAAGGTCAGAATTACCTATTTCTTTTCTACTTTTTGTCCTTTCACTTTTATTAATTATACCTACACATTTTAGCCCCATTTTACCTCCTCCTTTTCCTTACCATGTGTGACCATTCCCCCTCATTCTAGTATTATATTATTATATTCAAACTATTTTCGTGTTCGAGCTTAGCTCAGTTGGTCGAGCGGAGGATTGCAATGTGATTGTTGAAATCCTTAGCTGGCATGACATATAGCACATTGTAACACCCATTCCCCCTAATTGTGGTATTGTATTATTGTATTCAAACTATTTCAATGTCCGACCTTAGCTTAGTTGGTATAGTGAAGGACTATAGTGTGATGTTAAAATCCTTAGGCCGCTGGTTTGAATCCGATAAGTTGAAAATACTTGTTTCTTTTCTAATTTTTACCCCTTCACTTTTATTAACTATACAAGCGCATTTTAGCCCCCACACTTCCTCCTTTTTCCTTAGCCTGCATGATATATAACACATGGTAACACCCACCCTCATTGTATTATTATATTATTGTATTCAAACTATTTCTGTGCCCGACCTTAGCTCAGTTGGTAGAGCGGAGGACTGTAGTGTGATTGCTGAAATCCTTAGGTCACTGGTTCGAATCCGGTAGGTCGGAATTACATGTTTCTTTTGTACTTTTTGCTCTTTCACTTTTATTAATTATACATGCCCATTTTAGCAACACCCTCCTCATTTTCCTTAGCCTACATAACATATAGCACACAATGACACTCGTTCCCCTCATGTATTCAAACTATTCCCTTAGGTCGCTGGTTCAGATCCAATAGGTCGGAATTACCTGCTTCTTTTCTACTTTGTGTCCCATCACTTTTATTATTTATACATATGCATCATAGCCCCACTCTTCCTCCTCTTCCCTAGCCTACATGACATATATTGCATGGTAAAACCTATTCCCCCTCATTGTAATATTATATTATTATAGTAAAACTATTTTCGCATCGGACCTTTGCTCAGTTGTTAGAGTAGAGGACTGTAGTGTGATTATTGAAATGCTTAGGTTGCTAGTTTGAATTCGATAGGTTGGAATTACCTATTTCTCTTCTACCTTCATTTTTATTAGTTATACTATGCATTTTAACCCCTCTCCTCCTCTTTTTCTTTAGCCTACACGATATATAGTGGACAGAAGCACCGATTTCCCCTCATTCTAGTATTATATTATTGAATTAAATTATTTTTGTGCTTAACCTTGGCTTAGTTGGTAAAGCTAAGGACTATAGTGTGATTGCTGAAATCCTTATATCTCTAGTATGAATCTGATCGGTCAGAATTACCTTTTTTTTTTTTTTTTACTTTTATTAATTATTCATGTGCATTTTGGCCCCACTCTTCCTTATCCTTTTTCTTAGCCTACAAGACATATAGCACATGGTAACAACCACTCCCCCTCATTATATTGTTATATTATCGTATTCAAACTATTTTCTTACTTGACCTTAGCTCAGTTGGTAAAGTAGAGGACTGTAGTCTGATTTTTTAAGTCCTTAGGTCGCTGGTTCGAATCCGGTAGGTTAAAATTACATATTTCTTTTCTACTTTTTGCCCTTTTGCTTTTATTAATTATATACATGCATTTTAGCCCCACTCTTCCTCCTCATTTTCCTTCGCCTACATGACATATAGCACATGGTAACACTCGTTCCACCTCGTTGTAGTTTTCTATTATTGTATTCAAACTATTTCCATATCTAATTTTAGCTTAGTTGGTAGAGTAGAGGACCGTAGTATAATTGCTTAAATCCTTCAATTCGCCAGTTCAAATTCAACATGTTAGAATTAATTGTTTCCTTTCTACTTTTTGCTCCATCACTTTTATTAATTATATATAGGCATTTTAGCTCCACTCTTCCTCCTCGTCTTTCTTAGCCTACGAGATATATACCACATGGTAACACCTATTCCCCCTCATTGTAGTGTTATATTATTGCAATAAAACTATTTTCGAATCTAACCTTTGCTCAGTTGGCATAGAAGATGCATATAGTGTGATTGTTGAAACCTTTAGGTCACTAGTTTGAATCCGACAGCTCGGAATTACCTATTATTCTTTTGTTTTTTGCGTTTTCACTTTTATTAATTATACATGCGCATTTTAAGCCCTCTCTTCCTCCTCTTTTTCCTTAGCCTGCACGATATATAATGGATGGAAGCACCCATTATTATTGTATTAAATTATTTTTATGTCAAACCTTAGCTTAGTTGGTAGTGCTAAGGATTATAGTGTGATTGCTGAAATCCTTAGATCGCTAATTTGAATCTGACAGGTCAAAATTACCTCTTTTTTTTCTACTTTTTGCCCTTTTACTTTCGTTAGTTATTCATGTGCATTTTGGCCCCACTCTTCCTTCCCCATTTCCTTAGCCTATGAGTCATATAGCACAGGGTAACAATCATTCCCTCTCATTGCATTACTATATTATTGTAATCAAACTATTTCCTTGTTTGACCTTAGCTCAGTTGGTAAAGAGGAGGATTTTAGGGTAATTGCTGAAATCTTTAGGTCGCTGGTTTGAATTCGGCATGTCAAAATTACCTGTCTCTTTTCTACTTTTTGCCCTTTCACTTTTACTAATTATTCATGTGTAGTTTAGCCCCACTCTTCCGCCTCTTTTTCTTTAGCCTACATGACAAATAGCACATGGTAACAGCAATTCCCCTTCAGTTTTTGTATTCAAACTATTTCGTGTCTGACTTAGCTCAGTTGGTAGAGCAGGGGATTGTAGTATCATTGCTAAAATCTTTAGGTCACTGGTTCGAATTCGACAGGTTGAAATTATTTATTTCTTTTTCAAGTTTTTGTCAACACCCATTCCCCCTCAGTTAGTATTATATTATTGTATTCAAACCATTTTCATGTCCAACAATAGCTCTATTAGTAGCAGTGATACACAGAAATGTCAGCTAGGTCATGTCTTTCTTTTCTGATACGTATGGGATATGGAAAATATATGACACAATTAAAAACATTTTTATCCACGTATCATCCCATCAGTCGCAACTCCTAGATAAATTCCAATTCCAACTAAAATTCTACTTGCAATTGCATTTTGTAATTGAAGACAAATACAAGAAAGAATAGAGTTAGAATTTAATTAGAATTAGGGAAATGAATCTATTATAAATTCAGGGTATGTACTTCTATCATTCTTCGTCTTTAGCCACCATCAGCATTATCGATTGATTTAGTCACATTCTCATCTTTGATGTCCGTGTTACTACCCTGAACAAAGTACGAGCAAAGGCTTCTTCCCTTTCTTCCTCCCATTTCAAAGTAAATTGTTCAAATGTATCTTATAGAGAAAATATATCTTCCAGAGCACGTGTTGTCTTTTCAAGTGTACCTTCCAATTGCATTTTCTTTGAATTTCAAAGTTAATTTCATATATGACAAATTGGCATTTACTTTGTATTTACCTTGTATTTCCATTGCATTTACTTTGAAATTGAGCACAATAAAATTATGTTAATTTGATTAATATTGAAATTAATTTAGGATGTGTTTGATTAAGGAACTGTCATTTTATTTTACATGCACTGCTTTTATTATTTATAATATTGATGTAGTATTTTATGATATTTTTCTTATAGATTTTATATTTTATTTGTTTTTTTTTTGAATTTTAATTTTATAATTTCAGATTTAGTTTTAGGAAAAATAAATTTTTTTATTATTAATTTTGTTTTAATTGGATTTTAGGGTTATTTAGATTAATTTTAGGGTTAGTAATTAAAGTTAGAAATTATTTAAAATTATTATTATATTGGTAAGTTAATGGCTCATATTTTCTATCAGTAATTTAGGTTTTAATTTCTTACTTATGAATTATATTTATGGTTTTTATTTAAATTTTGTTTATTATTTATTTAGTTGTTTAATTATTTTTATTAGATTTATTATGAACAATTTTGGTATATATTTTCTTAGCTATTCAAATTTTGAATTTTGATATCTTATTTTTGGTTTTTTCTTTTCTTTTTTTTTTTTTTTTTTTTTTTTTTTTTTTTTATCTTGGCTTGGCTATCACCTGGTATCCGAGATTTCGCTCTGACTAATCCGGACCGACCTACTGTCGGACCCATTATTGGAAGGTCTCCCAATGGTGTTTTTTCTGTACCCAAGGAGGCTCAAACCCGAGCGCTTGGTTAAGGGACAATGTGCCCTTCCCACCATGCCAACAAACCATTGGTATTTTTTTTTTTCTATCAGATCATAGATTATTCCATGGTACCTTTAAATTTTAATTCTAGTTCCAATAGTAGTAATAGTGTGCCTTCCTTAATATTGAGAGATAAAGAGAGTAGTACTTCATGGAAATATGTGGCTAAAATTAAAAAACAAGAGATGGTGGTGGTTATGTTATTTTTGTAATGATGAAGAATGAGGGACATACATAAAAGTAAGGGCTCACTTGTAAAAATTAATAGAAAAAGTATTAGTGTTTACAACAAGGTGATACTTAAAAATATTTCAAATATGAAAAAGCTTGAAGATGAAGAAGCCAAAAAAAAAAAAAAAATCATTATTCACATTCTAAACAAGTGCCATTGCCCAATACATCTAGTAATTTGAGTCCTTCATTGCATTTAACTGAACAAAGTTCTTTGAAATTTTTTAAAAAGGAGAAAAGTTGATGAAATGTCTATTGGCAAAACTTTTACAAGTGAACTCGAGCAAAATTAGATGCTAATATTGCTAAATTATTTTATACTGGGGGTTTATTATTTAATTTTACTAAAAATCCATATTATGTAACTATTTTTACATTTGCTGCTAATTAGCCCTTAGGTGAATATTTGCTCCGAATTGTAATAAGTTGAGAATTACACATCTTTAGCAAGAAAAGACAAATGTAGAAAGATTGTTAGAACCAATTAAAAGTACATAGTTAGAGAAAGGTGTCAGTATTGTTAGTGATAGATGGAGTGACACCAAAAAAGGTCGTTAATTTATTTTATGGGCCATTAATTAATTTTATGGTTTCTAAAAATGGACCAATGTTTCTCAAAGCTGTGGATTGTCCAGATAAAGTGAAGGATAAATATTTCATTACTTAACTAATGAGAAAGGTAATCAATGAAGTAGTGATGAAAATGTAGTTCAAATAATTACTAATAATGCTATTAATTGTAAAGGTGCTAGAAAAATCATTGAAAGTATATTTCCACATGCTTTTTGAACTACTGGTGTTTTTCACACATTTAATCTTGCATTAAAGAAGATATGCATGGATCACTCTTATGCATGGAGATGCTTTCTAATGAATGTGATTGGATCACTCTTATGCATGGAGATACTTTACAAATAAAAAAAAAATATAATGAATAATTCCATGAGGTTGGCTATTTTCAGTTGGTTTAATCTATTGAAATTGCTTCCAGTCGCAAACACTCATTTTGTGACAATTGTTGTGATATTTAAAAGATTCAAACTTATAAGACGTGCACTTGAAATGATGTTAAGGAGTGACCAATGATCACAATATCGAGATAATAATCAAGGAAAAGTAAGATTTGCTCGTGAGCTAGTGGTAGACGAAAATTGGTAGAAGAAAGTAAATAATCTCATTGCATTCACTGCACCCATTTATAATATAATTAGAGTTTGTGATACAAATAAACAATGCTTTCATTTAGTTTATAATATGTGATATTCTATGATTGAGAAAGTGAAGATGGCTATTTATAAAAATGAGCAAAAGACAGTATACGAGTTCTTTTTTTTCTATCATTGGTGCATTAGATTCTTGCTGCTTTTTGGGCAAAGAATAAAACTCCATTACATTGTTTCATTCATTAATTGTATTCAAGGTAATCATTTATTTAAATTTTTTTATTTTTCTAATTCATTTA
The DNA here is from genome assembly GCA_037126225.1 of Dillenia turbinata. Taxonomy (NCBI): domain Eukaryota; kingdom Viridiplantae; phylum Streptophyta; class Magnoliopsida; order Dilleniales; family Dilleniaceae; genus Dillenia; species Dillenia turbinata. Next base: position 1,064,957 of record JBAMMX010000012.1, on the reverse strand, counting down.
GTAATTTTTTAACCTCATTATACTGAAAAGTTTTCTCTAATATATTATTGATTTTCTTTTCTTTTGAAGATTTCATGATAATGAGTGACTTTAAGAAAGAGAAAATATAATTGCTCCTCATATGGATGAAAAAGTCTCAATTGAAAGAAACAAGCGCTTTAGAAGACTTTTTCCAACTGAAAATGAAAGTGTTTGCACCTATAATGAGTTTGCTGATTTTTCTCTAAAAGTGGATCATTTGGAGACTCAAATTCAATTGCGAGTAGGTATAAAATGGATTCAAGAAAGTGGTGGGCATGTTATGGTTCAAAGGCACCTTTGTTTCAAAAATTGGCATTTAAAATACTTGGCTACCTAGTTCCTTTCTTGTTGTAAAAGGAATTGGAGCACTTATTCTTTTATTCATTCATTTAGAAGAAACAAATTAAGTCCAATGTGTACAGAAGACTTAGAATTTGTTCATAACAATCTTCGTCTTTTGTCAAGAAGCATATCTCAATATCATGATGAGAGGACCAAATTGTTGGATATTGGAGAAGATCAATTTGGGAGCATGGAAGATGTTGGTATTCTTGAAATTGTAAATATAATATTGGATGAACCTAAACTAAAGAGCATATTTTTTGATGAAGATGCAAATACAAGTAAGGAGTCTTGTTTAAGTATAAAATATGTTTGGTTTAATTAATTAATTAATTATTTAATTTTAACTTTTGTTTTTGCTTTTATTTATCTTATAATTAATGATTACATATTTGATAATTTTTATTTTTATTATAAAAGATGATTATTTTATTATTTCATTAAAATAATTAAGACTTATATAAAAGCTTTTATATTTTTAATATATATACATTCCCCACACGTTTCCGTTTCTTATATTTTTAAAAAATATCATTTTTCCATATTGTTTCCGTATCTATTTTCATTTCCCCTTTTTATTTCCGTGCAACATAGACCTCTGTGCCACAACATGTCTTATTACTTAAAACTTAATCGTATTTTGTGATTGTGTGCATATGTGCTTCATGAGATTTGTTGAAGGTTTAGGGCCTAGATCTTTGTTATGCAAGTAGGTAATAAGAATGAGTAAAGGGAAGAAAAAATGACTAAGTCTATTCTTTAGCAGCTTGTTATGCTTATAACTTGTAATAAGATTGGCTGTGCCCATATCTAATTTTTTATTTACGTATAAGTGGGATGCAGTTGCTTCCAATTTGCAGGATAAATTTTTTGACAACTGGTTACTTTAGTAGGACTAGCCCAGAACTTCAAGTAAATCCTATACGAATACTCTTGTTTGTGATTAGTTTTTCTTCCTCTATGATTTGGTTGAGTCTCTATATGTGTTCATCAGTGCGTGCGTGCATGTGTGCATGCATGCCTATAGGTGTAATATATGGTAGATTACATAACCATGCCATTGGGTTTTTCTTTCCTCATCCGTGTGCTATGTGGAAAATTTTTATATGTTCATAGAGAAATGTTTTGGCTTACACTCGAAAGACTTTTCTAATTTAGGATGTGTTTAGATACAAGGTGGAGAAGTTCTTATAGGAGATAAATTATTTTGTGCATGTAAATTTTGAATATTCTGTAAGTAAAATTTCTTTAGGATATAAATAAAACCTTAATATTTACATAATCATCATGGCAAGATTTTCGAACTATATGATTTTCATAGAGATATAATAGAAAAAAACATATCTTGATCCATGACAAAACCCTAACAACAATGATCAATTAAAAGAAATTTGTGTTTCTCTCTCTTTAACCCTCTTTGATTTTGAAAGAGTGCTTTTCTTGATGGTTAGAAAAGCATTTACATGGGTTGGAAAGAGGACCAATTTTCTTAGGGTTTTCTTTTATATGCAGGTACGATCAATGTGTAATTAATAAAATAACTCCCTCCCTTATGACTAATAGAAGTCTGAACGTGGATCATAAATATCCAACATTCTCCCACTAGGTCCATGTGACATAATTTATCGTTTTGGTCTAACAATAAAACATAATGTGTAAATTGTAACCAAAACATTTTATTATATTGATCAAATCGTAATTTGGTATTAATTGAGAAATTAATAAGGATCATATGGACCATATGTCACTAGATTGACATAGTCACTTATATGAATCACAATATCAGCTCTCTACTTAATATGACCTATAATTAGAGATGTACCATAATGGTCCAACTATATGTCTTTGTTAGAGACAACTTCTATTCTAGTAACATAATTTATTCATATATATATAGTAACTAATATAATAAATATGATGCACTAAAATATTAGAAACATAAATTAAATGAGCTCAAAGTGTCAAATATATAAATAACACAAAACATCATCATAATGTCAATAATGGTATCCAATAATGCCCATTCTTTCAATATGTTCATTAAATGTCTTTGGTGGCAACCCTTTCACTAATGGAACCACAATCATGAGATTTATGCTAATGTGATCAATTAACACTCTTTGTTTTTGAACTTCTTCTTTAATAGCAAAATGTGTTTGGTACCTTTTGAATACATGCCATTTTTAGAGAAAAATATTGTTGCAGTATTATAACAATGAATTTTTAATGACTTGGCAATACTTGTGGTTATAATCCATGTACAGTGTCCTCAAAGCATGCCACAAACTCAACCTCCATAGTAGATACAGTGATGATAGACTACTTTACACTTTTCCATGAGACTGCTGCTTTAGCTAAAAGAAATAAGTAGCCAAATGTGGGTTTTTTTGTATCCACACATCCATTATAATCTAAATCTAAATATCCTATTACATCAAGATGATTGGATCTCCTACGACTGAGTATATAATCTCTTGTTTCTTGCAAATATCTTAACACTTTCTTTGCAACTTTTTAATGATCCAATTATGCATTACTTTGATATCTATCGAGTATTCCCATGATAAAACATATGTCCGACCTAATACAAGTCTGAGCATACATGAAGCTACCTATGATAGAAGCATAAGGATTCCATTTCATTTCTTTACATTCCAATTCATTCTTTGGGAATTGCATAAGGCTTAATTGTCCCCTTTCTAAATTGGAACAACAACACTTGCAGAGCACCTTTCTATCTTAAATCTCTCTAGAACTTTATTAATATATGCTTTCTGAGACAATCCTAACAATCCTTCTGGTCTATCACCAAATATTTCAATTCCAATCACATAAGATGAGTCACCCATATCTTTCATTTCAAAGTTCTAAGAGAGAAATTTCTTAGTCTTACATAATAAGCCAAGATTATTAGTAACAAGCAAAATGTCATCAACATACAGAATCAAAATTATTAGCTTACACCCACTGACTTTCGATCAATAATATTCTCTTTAAATCTAAACAAAGTGAAGGTATCATTAAACTTAAGATACCATTGTCAAGAAGTTTGTTTAAGTCCGTACATTGATTTCTTAAGTTTACACACCATGTGTTCCTTTCTCTTAATGACAAAACCCTTGAGTTGATCCAAATAAACTCTTCATTTGAATTCCCATTTAGAAAAGTAGTTTTATGTCTATTTGATGAATTTCTAAGTCATAATAAGCTACCAACATTATGATAAATTTAAACGAGTCCATTTTAGAAACAAGAGAAAAGGTATTTTGTAGTCAACACCATCTTTCTAAGTGAAACTCTTGGCAACAAGTGAAGTCTTCAGTCATTTGATATTGCCATTAGAGTCACATTTGGTCATAAAGATCCATTTACACCCAAACCTTTGATATCCTTTAGGCAATTCAACAAGATCTCAGACTTTATTGCAATCCATTAATCTCAACTCTTTTTTATGGCATTTAACTACTGAACAAAATCATTACTTTTCATAGATTGTGAAAATGAAACTGGATTATCGTCAATTCCCAAGTCACATTTTGACTCTTATAGATAAAATTACATAATCATTAGAGATAGCAGGTCTTCTTTATCTTTAGCCCCACTCTTCCACCTCCTTTTCCTTAGCCTATGCTACATATAATGCAAAGCTACACACATTCCCCTTCATTGTAGTACTATATTATTGTATTAAAATTATTTCTATATCTGACCTTAACTCAGTTGGTAGAGTAGAGGACGATAGTGTGTTTGCTGAAATCCATAGGTTACTCATTTAAATCTGGCAAATCAGAATTAACTGTTTCATTTCTACTTTTTGCCATTTCACTTTTATTAATTATAAATGTATATTTTTGCCCCACTTGTCCTCCTCCTTTTCCTTAGCTCTCACGACATATAGCGCATGATAAGACCTATTTCCCATTATTGTAGTGTTATATTATGGTATTCAAATTATTCTTGTGTCCGACCTTAGCTCAGTTGGTAAAGCGGAGGACTGTAGTGTGTTTGCTAAAATCCTTAGGTCGCTAGTTCGAATTCGGCAAGTCGGAAATACATATTTCTTTTCTAATTTTTGTCCTTTCATTTTTCTTAATTCTACATGCACGCTTTAGCCCCACTTTTTCTCCTCCTTTTTCCTTAGCCTGCGTAACATATAGTGCACTGTAGCACCCAATCACTCTCATTGTAGTATTATATTATTGCATTCAAACTATTTCCATGTCCAACCTTAGCTTAGTTGGTAGAGCAAAGGCTTGTACCGTGATTGCTAAAATCATTAGGTTACTGGTTCAAATTCAAGAGGTCAGAGTTACCTACTTCTTTTCTACATTTTGCCTCGTCACTTTTATTATTTATATACATGCATTTTAGGCCCACTCTTCCTCCTCCTTTTACTTAGCGTACGCAACATATCCATGGTTACACCTATTCCACCTTATTATAATATTATATTATTATAGTGGAACTATTTTTGCATTCGACCTTATCTCAGTTGGTAGAGCAGAGGACTATAGTGTGATTACTGATGTTTTGTCCCTGGTTTGAATCCGATAGGTCGGAATTACCTGTTTCTTTTCTACTTTTTCCCCTTTCATTTTAATTAATTATGCATGCGCATTTTTGCCCCCCTCTTCCTCCTTTTGCGTTGCCTACGAAATATATCAAACAGAAGCTCCCCTTCCTCTTCATTCTAGTATTATATTATTGTATTCAAATTATTTTCATGTCTAACCTCAGCTTAGCTAGTAGAGTGAAGGATTATATGTGATTGTTGAAATCCTTAGGTTGCTAGTTCGAATCTAATAGGCAGGAATTACATTTTTCCTTCGTACATTTTGTCCTTTTACTTTTATTAATCATACATGTGTATTTTAGCCTCACTCTTTCTGTTCCTTTTCCTTAGCCTGCAAGATATATAGCACATGATAACACGCATTCCCCCTCATTGTAGTTTTATATTATTGTATTCAAACTATTGTCTAACCTTAGCTTAGTTAGTAAAGTGGATAACGTTAGCATGATTGCTAAAATTCTTAGGTCGCTGGTTTGAATCTGGCATGTCGGAATTACCTATTTCTTTTATACTTTTTTCCCTTTCACTTTTGTTAATTATTCATGTGCATTTTAGCCCCACTCTTCCTTCTCCTTTTCCTTAGCCTACATAATACATAGCACACGGTAACACCCATTCCCCTTCATTGTAGTATTATATTATTGTATTCAAACTATTTTTGTCTCCAACCTTTGCACATGTGTTCCAGTCGTTCTTCATCATTAGCTGCCATTAGCATTATTGCTTGCATCTTCTATAATTTTTGTTAAGGTGACTCACAATCCCATCTTTGATGGCTAAGAGACTACCCTGAAGAGAGAAGGAGCAAAGGCTTCTTCCCTTTACTTCTTCCCCTTTCAAAGTAAGTTGTCCAAATATGTCTTATAGAATAAGTGTATCTTCGAGAGTACGTGCTGTCTTTTCAAATGTGTCTTCCAATTGCATTAGCCTTTAATTTCATTTATGACAAATTTGCATTTACTTTGCATTTCCTTTGCATTTACTTCAAAATGGGACACATTAAAATCAGGTTAATTTGATTAATACTGAAATTAATTTAGGATGTGTTTGATTATGGAACTTTATTTTATTTTATGTGCACTGCTTTTATTATTTATAATATAATTATAGTTTTTTTATGATCTTTTTCTTGTAGATTTTATATTTTATATTTTATACTTTATACTTTATACTTTTAATTTTATAAGTTTTGATTTAATTTTAGGAAAAAATAAAACTTTTTATAATTAATTTAGGTTTTAATTAGATTTTAGAATTATTAAGATTAATTTTAAGGTTAGTAATTAAAGTTAGAAATTATTTAAAATTGTTATTATATTGGTATATTAATGGTTCGTATTTTCTATTTGCTATTTAATTTTCTTATTTTAGTTGTTTAATTTCTTTTTATTAGATTTATTATGAACAATTTTTGTTCATATTTTTTAAACAATTTAAATTTTTGAATCTTGATATCTTATTTTTGGTTTTTTTTATTAGATTATAATTTATTCCATGGCATCTTCAAATTCCAATAGTAGTAGTGTGCTTTCCTTGGCATTGAGAGATGAAAAGAGTAGTACTTTATGGAAATATGTGACTTAAATTGAAAAAAAGGAGATTGTGGTGGTTAAGTAGTTTTTGTAATGAAGAAAAACAAGAGACATACATGAAAATAACTGTCATCTTCTAAAAATTAGTGGAAAAGGGACTAGTGTTTGCAAGAAGGTGACACTTGAATATATTTCAAACATGAAAAAGCTTAAAGATGAAGTTACAAAAAATTTCACTCTCATATTCTAAGCAAGGGCCTTTGCCCTATACATCTAGTGATTTGAGACTTTTGTTAAATTTAACTAAATAGGGAGATTTGAAGTTTTTAAAAAGAGAAGAGTTGATGATTCACCTATAGGCAAAACTTTTGACATGCAAACTCAAGCAAAATTAGATGCTGATATTTAAAATATTCTATACTGGGGGTTTATCATTTAATTTTGCTAAAAATCCATATTGTTTAAGTGATATTACATTTGCGGCTAATCAGCCTCTAGGTGGATTTTTGCAACCAGATTATAATAAATTGAGAACTACACTTCTTCAATAAGGCAAATGTAGAAAAATTGTTAGAATCAATTAAAAGTACATAGTTGGAGAAAGTTGTTATCGTTGTTAGTGATGAATGGAGTGAACCCCAAAGAAGTTAGGTTGAGTTTAAGAATAATCTAAGACAAAAATATGAAACTCACATCTAGACTAGTCGACTCACCTTTAAGCACACTTAAACACAAGTCAACTCACTAAGTTTAGGAATGCCCTTAAGATTAGAGAAAACATTAGGTCAATCAACTCATAAAGGAATACAGTCGACCAAAAGTATAAGTCAACTCATACGTTCAATGAAATAGTAGAATCAAATATTAAAAGTTGTAATGGTGGAATATTTAAAAGAATAATGGTTAAAATGAAAAATAGAACACACAATGAACAAGTCAAGTCAACCTACTATAAGTCACAAGTCGACTAGCACATTATACACTTAGAAAAATTTGTGAAGAAAAAGTTGACTCACATATTATGTCATAGAGCACAAGGCACCAAGAACATGTCATAAGCCATAGCATGTCTCAAGACATGGGTCAGACCTTAAATCTAAGTCATACACTAAGCTAAGTCAACTCACATGGTATATCAAGTCGACTCACACATTAAGGACTTAGAAAACTTTATACTATTTGCCAGCAACGATATAGACTTATTACATGCAACCAAGAGATTTCTATCAAGAAATTTGAGATGAAAGATTTTGGTAAAGCCTCTTTTGTTTTAGGAATATAGATACATCGAGTTCGCTCTCAAGGTACTCTCAAATTGTCATAAAAAGCTCATATTGAGAAAGTCCTTCAAAGATTTGGCATGTAAGAGTATAAACTAGCTGATACCCATGCTACAAAAATAGACAAGTTCAGTCTCAATCAATATCCCAGGAATAATTTCTAAAATAAAGAAAAGCAGAAGGTTCCTTATGCTTTAGCTATAAGGAGCGTGATGTATGCCAATGTTTGTTTGCGTCTAGATATAGCATATATTGTTGAGATGTTGGACAGATATTTGAGCAATCCAAGAATGGATCATTGTAAAGCAGACAAAATCCAAAATTTTCAAAGAACAAAAGAATACATGATCACATGCAAGAGGTTATATCAGCTAGAGAACATTGGGTATTCTGATTCTGATTTTGTAAGATGTCAAGATAGTTATAGATCCATTTTAGTCTATTTCTTCATTGTTCGGATGCTATTTCCTGAAAGAGTGCTAAACATACATTCATAGCCTGTAGTAGTTGAATTTATAGCATGTTATAAGAAATCTAATCATAGAATGCGTCTATCGAATTTTATCACTAGGTTGCAAATTGTGGATGGTATTGGTAGATCACTAAAGTTATTCTATGATAATAAATCAGCAGTGCTATATTCTAATAACAATATGAGCTTATTAAAGTCAAAGCACATAGACATTAAATTCCTAATTATTATGGAAAGAGTTCAATGTGGTCAAATATTTGTATAGCATATTGGGACAAATTCCATTATTGCAAATCCACTTACTAAGAGTTTACCACCGAAGGTCTTCCTCAAGCACAACATTCATATTGGTATTGTATCACTTGACAATATATTAGTTTAGTAAGAGTTTGTATTTATGTTTGTTTTCATGGATATCATTTATGGATATTTTATGAATATTTACTGTAGGATAAAGATTAACTTCATATATCTACACTTTGTTTGACTAAACCTCACTAAAGAATAAGGAAAACCAGTTGGAAATAGACATTTTTTTTTGTTCCAGACCACTGGTATCTGGAAATCCGATTAATCCAGTTTTAGCAGCTGTTGGACCCAATTTTGAGGTTGGTACTCCTAACGCCTGTTTTTCCATTTCTAGAACTCGAACTCGAGATCTTGGTTAAGGGTGTTTAGCTCTATACCACTAGACCTACAAGACATTGATTGAAAACAGACATGGTAAGATTACATTGCTTTAAATTTCCGTACCATATATTCATGCTTGATACATGCCATTCGTTATATTAATATACGTGATTATTGAGGGATCTAGTTACAATAATTATAATGAAAATTTCTTTCAACCTATACTAATATAATTGATGGACCGGATTGATAAGAGATAATCTTGGTAATGACAACAATTTGAGCTCATAAGATTATGTTATGATATACGATAATAAGATATTATGTGAAGATATAAATATATGTATATCTATATGTATTCTAAGTATGAGATTGTTAGACTTTCTTATGGACTTATATTGTATATATATAAATAATAATTGCATATTATATGCCTTGAACTCAACACATTCTATCTCTTCCCCTACACTTACCTCACCATGATTCATATAGTAATAAAGCTAATTTGAAGAATAGAAAATAAGAAAGCAAATAACTTAATAGAGCTCTGACATATAAATTCTAAGTAAGTCTTGCTTGTATTTCATATGGGCATAATGATGTCTAGAACAAGAAAGCAATTTAAATGTTTTCCAGTCATGTTTATTATTTTTTTTCTACATAAGCATATGTCATGTTAAATTTATACTTTAATGCATTAAAGCGATGACTAAAGAACTACAGGCTCTCACCCACACAAATATTTAGGACATAGTTGACTTACCTCAAGGAAAGTCTACCGTTGGGAGCAAATGGGTTTATAAAATCAAGACTCAAGTTGTTGTGTCTGTTGATCGATGCAAGACACAACTTGTAGTGAAGGGCTTCATATAGGAGTATGACATTGATTATGAGGAGACATTTGCCCTTGTAGCTCGCTTAACCTTTGTCCATAGTCTCATTACTGTTGTTGCTTGTAAATGTTGGCCATTATTTCACATGGATGTCAAGAATGCCTTCCCTAATGATGATCTCATCGAAGTACATTGACAACCCTAGCAGGTTATGATTATACACCAAAAAAGGTTTGTCATCTTTGCAAAGCCTTGTATGGTCTTAAACAGGCACCTCATCTATGGTTTGCCAAATTTAGCACCACCATTGCCTACCTTAGTTTTTATTCCGATGCTTGTGATCATGCCATGTTTGTTCGAAAAACAAATCAAGGGATTAATTTTCTTCTTCCCTATGTTGATGACATAATCATTACCACAATAATACTAATGACACCTCCGCTATGAAATGAAAATAATATTTTTATACACTTGAATTATATTATATTATTTTATTTTATTTTATTTTATTTTATTTTAGGCTATATTTATTTTTTTTAGAACTGTCTTAAGCCTTGTTTCATGATTTTACACTAATTAAATTCGTGAGTTTTATTTTAGGTAATTTTTGAGCTTATTTAAAGAAATTCAGACTGTCACACCCCGACTCTTGGGTCGAGTACGCGACAACCGCCGCGATATCTCGGCATACAGGTAGAACCTCCTCATATATCACGGCACCGCAAGGCTACAACCTTGTGTAAACCTATTTAAAACCAGTTTTCCTCAAAAATATAATTTCCCAAGTAACCGAATATAAAATACAACACTTTGTCTCAATGCATAATATACAACAATTTTAAGAGTTTCAAAATTTACATTTACAAAATATGATTACAATCATCCCAATAAGATGTACAATGGTCATTCTATGAACCTCAAATATATATATCTCGTCAAATCTCATCGCGGAAGAATGGCTGGTACCATACCTAAGGCTCAATGTCTCCAAAAGTATATCAAGAGTGCTGAAAGTCTCTCTACACGTCTTCCTGTGAAATCTATCTCTGTTATCATGAAAAAATGAGGGGTGACTATTATGAGAAAATACTCAATGAGTGAGAGAATCGATGTTATGTTATTAATAGCATGTGTGAGCACTGAGTGTCAAAGCATAAATTTAAATCGTAATGACATTATAAATCAACATGGCATTTCCAAAAATCAAGTGATCATGAATCATACATCATAATATCAACATATGCATCCATTAACAGTTCGAAATCATTAAGAGCTTGCCAATAAAATATCCCCGACAATGGTCTACCACGACCAGTGATGGGCGCATTGGGGGTTTTTCATATGCAAGTACAAACATTTAACTTTCTACCCCAACGTTGGCCATGGACTTCACCAACCAGCTAGCCCAAGTTTATGCACACATAAATAATCAACCATGTATAGAACTCTGCTCGGTGCTAGACAATGGCGTCACACACGTTCTCCCCGATTTGGTTTAACCGGTCGTGACTATACATTTGACGTTTGGAGATACCTCTTGTAAAAACGTATTCGGACACAATGGGTGCCTCTGCAAACGCCCTTTGTAGCTACAGTAGTCCATCATGGACAGCATCACAATATCATATCACAAGTAGGCATCCAGTCCACACATTTCATTAAAACCATTTCAAATCAGTGTGCCAATGCAATTGAAGCATATAAATCATATCAAGTTTTCAAAGAGTGGCACGATGTCATTTCAACACAATTCGTGGATGTATATCATTTGAATCAATCGTTTGAGACACTTCAATCATCACAAAAGAAGCATTTATAAAACATAGATCAAATCTTATGTTTTCACACACGTCATAAAATATGTCATTTTGAAAAGCTATAAAACATAGATTTTGCTCAATCAAGAACATAGTATCAAAGTCCCACTCACAGTATATTGAAGGGTATGACACTCCCTAAAATGCACCACAATAAGTAAGAAATGTGCTCCCCTCGATCGATTACCAAGCATGTCACTACAATGGTAACATATATCATATATAAAAATGTCATAAAATTAAAAGCCATTATGTTAAATTTGTATTACAAATAAAGCCTAAATCTAGGATCAAAACTTAGGGCAATTATAGATAGGTTTCTAACGTCTCCCAGACCATTTTAACAAGACAACACCACTTTAAACCACCAAAACCATCACTCCCATATTCTACCTCTTTATATAGCCCAAAACTATCTGCAACTTTTTGAATTTAGCATGCTCAAAACCTCACCTCCTTTTTGCATAAATAGCCCACATTCACATTGAATAATATATTTATAATTCATCCTTTAAACTCTACATGCTCTTACACATTCTTTACAAATACACATTTTATCACAATACTTTAGTACACCAATACTAACTATACATGCATATACGTTTCATTTATCACAACATACACATATAGGCCGCCAATTTGCATGCCAAATTCATTCCCAAATCACTCTTGGGCAGCATGAAATTTCTTATTCTCTTCAAGGCTCTTGGCCAAGATACATATGCACACACATGCACTTAAATTTGTTCCCAAAATTCTGCATACACACACATATAATCCCTCACTCTCTCGGCCTTTAATACACACACACTTTCACCATCTCACCACAAAATTTTGCACACAACTTACTAAATGCACGCCAAGTTTTCATGTCACAATTACACCTTTCTCTCCTCCAATTCCTTGGCCAAACACACACAAAATCTGCATACTTTTCCTCATCATTTCAATCAACATTCTTACACATATTTTTATCATTTTTTACACTAACATTCTGCATATATGTTTTGCATTTGAAAACTAAATTTTTCAGCACACCAAAACACATTAAACTCATCCAAATTCTCAGCCACAAAAAGCTGAAATTTTTCCTGCACACATTTCTTCATGTTCTATTGGGTTTTACCTAAGTTTTATGTTACATAATTATGCTAAAACATCATATGTAGCCTACAGAAAATTCCAGCAGGTGCAGAATTCAGTTTACCTACTTTGATGTTCCAAGCTCAAAACAAGTCCACTCTTCAAAGAACTTCTTTCCCTCCTTGCTCCTTGTTCTCGGCCACCTTAGATTCACAAAGGTAAGTGTCTCCTTTTGACTCCAAAATTAGATATGTCACACTAGAGGGTGAAAGAAAGTTCCTTACTTAAAAATATTGAATGAATCTTGAAGAAAACCTAGACTCCCTTCCACTTGCAACTCTCGGCTGTCCCTTGAAGTTCACTAAGCGATTCTCCTCATTTTGCTTCAATTTTTTGGATATGTTATACTAGGGTTTGTGAGGATTTGATTTAGGTAAAAATATTTGGGTAGTATAGTAGGAAAATTTTGAGTTTCCCTTCCTTGAAGCTCACGGCCATGGAGGAAATGGAAAGAGCTCTTTGTGTTTGCCTTTTTCTTGGCTTCTCATGGTTTTGGGAAAGAAGAAACACAAGTGTTTTGCCTTGTTAATAGCTCCAATTAATCTTAGCCATTAGTCATTTTCAAGATCAATTCTTAACCCTAGGATTACTTGTCTCATACTACGGTTTCCTTCTCTTTCTCACTCTCTACAACTCACACTTTCATTAAATGCATGGGTCCCACCAACTTAATCCTAGGGTTCAAATTAATTTCTTCTCTCTTCTGATTAATCTCCACCCTTGAATTAATTCCTCAAAAGTCAATAATTTCTCCTCCCTTCACACACCTTTGGCCAATCCCACTTCTCTCCCTCCCTACACTTGTTTGCTCACAGTTTGGAGAAGAAAAGAGAACATTTGTTACATTTTTTTTAAGTTTTATAAATTTCAAATAAGTCCCTTGACTTATAAAAATTATAATTTGATCCCAAAGATTTTTAAAATTTCAAGTTAGACCCAAAATCTCATATTAGGCCTAATTTAATTTATCCCACGTCAACACGTGGTTGATTAGCCTTACCAAGTCACATTCAACCCGGTTGAGGTTTTATCGGTGATTTTTTGAAAAATTTATGATTTAACTCTACGAAGTAAAATTTACCCAAATTTGAGGTTCTTATACATTCTAGAGTCATTTTTATTATTATTAGACCATCGGTAGTCATTTTGGAAATTTTTGAATTACCGGCGATTAAGTCAAAATTTTCAGGAACAGTTTTAGCAGAAAATTTTCTTAATGGATTTTCTATATTAAAACATGAAAAATTTCATATATAAAATGAAGAGAAGTACAAAAGTGAGTACACCGAGGTATCGTTGTTACACAGACTGCATGAATAGTTGTTAATATTTTGGACATAACTTTCTGTTTTGATAGTCGATTGACCTGATTCTTATTCGTTGGAAAGAAGACTTCAAGATCTACAAGTCTTGTGAAGAGTCCAGAACCCATATAGATTTTAGGGTTTTATTTTCTTATTTTTCTTTATTATGCTTAGTTAGTTTTTTTGTTCCTAAAACTCAATGGTTTCTGTTTTTTGTTTAATAGTATGATTTGAATTTATTTTTTCTCTTAAATTTTTATTGGTATGATTATTGTTTGATGAGATTTTATTATTGATCTTAATACTTCAAAATGTTTAGCCCTGTGTTTGGTATGATTTGAGATCAAATGCATGCATGACCAATATAATTATAGAAATTTAGTCCAATACAATTAAATTCATATAGGGTTATGAGATCGACGGATGATTAATTTTGTGAGTGTGGTTTTAGGGGAAACCTTAAATTACAGATATTTCATAAAATTTAATGCAATTCGGTCTAATCAAAATTGTAAAACCAGTGGATTTTGGCTTGTAACACCGACAACTCGGTGTACTCACTTTTGTACTTCTCTTCATTTCATATATGATATTACTCATGTTTCTATGTAGAAAATTCACTAAGAAAATTTTTCCGCTAAAACCACTCCAAAAAATTTCGCCTCAATCGTCGACAATTCAAAAATTTTCAAAATGACCACCGATAGTCCAATAATAATAAGAATAACTCTAGAATGTATAAGAACCTCAAATTTGGGTAAATTTTACTTCGAAGTGCTAAATCACAAATTTTTTGAAAAATCGTCGGTAAAACCCCAGTCGAGTCGAATGTGACTCGGTAAAGCTAATTGATCGTATGTTGACATGGAATAAATCAAATTAGATCTAATACGAGGTTTTGGGTCTAACATGAAATTTTGAAAATTTTCAAGGTCAATTTATAATTTTTATAAGTCAAAGGACTTATTTGCAATTAACAAGAACTTAGAAATAAATTGGCAAATGCTCTCTTCTCCAAACCATGACCAACAAGAGGTATAGAGAGTGAGAGAATGTGAGTGGCCGAATGAGAGGATGGAGAGAAGAAAATTTTGTTTATCTATTTTATTACTAATTTCCTTTGAGAAGTTAAATCAAAGGTGGAAATTGAGTTTGAGGTAATATGAATTAATTTAGACCCTAGGATTTGTGTTAGTGGGAGCCAAGAGACTATTCATTGAGTGGAAGTGTTTGGCTTCTTGGAAATAAATCAAGGGTGTGGATTTAACTTAGAATTGAATTTAAATTGTGGGCCATTGGATCTTGGTTGGTGGGAGACAAGCATTTAATGAAGACTTGTGCTTGTAGTGAGTGAAAGTGAACTTGTAGTGTGAGAAGGAGAGAGAAAATGTGAGAGAGAGAGAGAGAGTTCTTACTTATGATCAAGAAAATCCAATGGCTATGAATTAGTTTAGAGAACATTGGATGGCTAGGATTTAATAGAGCTAATTAATAAAGCCAAAAAAAAAACCCTTGCTTTCACTTTCTCAAATCGTGAGATGCCTAAGCAAACCATAAAGAGCTCTTCCTTTCTTCTCTCTAGGCCGAGACCACCTTCTTGAAGGGGAAACTTGATTTCTTCAAACACCACCCCAAAATTTCTACCTAGATCATCTTCTCTCAAACCCTAGAACAACATATCCAAAAATTGGAGCTAAAAAAGAACCCTAAAGGGTTCTTTTTTGCTTGGTGAACAAGAGGAGGCCGAGAGCTTCAAGAGGGAGGAGAAATTTCTGGTTTCTTCAAGCTTTATCCGGACATCTCTAGGTAAGAAAGTTTTCTCTCCACTCCTAGTATAACATATCTTGTTTTGGAACCAAGAGGAAAAAGTTTAGTTAGTGAACCAAAGTAGCCTAGAGTTAAGAGGTTGGAGGAAGAAAAAGATTCCGCACTTTCTTTGAACTTGAGGACCTTGTGTGAGTGTTTTAATATGTTGATTTTAACTTAGATTAGGGGTGAAAACAAAGAGGCTGAATCCTAGATGAGTGCAGAATTTTTCTGGTTTTGAGAAGATTGGTCCAAAGCTGTAATGATCACATTTGGAGGTAAGAAAACATGAGGAGAGGTGAGCAGAAATTCAGACATTTGTGGGCCGAGAACTTGAATGAGAAAGGGGTGTAAGTGTGCTGAAAAATTGTCCTTCATGTTGTAAAGTTTGTGTGCAAAATTTTAATACCATATTTATGAAAGTTGTTTGTGTTTGGCCATGAAATTGGGGGAGAGGAAAGTGTAATTGTAACCTGAAAAATTGTCCTACTTTTGGTACATTATGTGAGCAGAAAATTGAATGAGGATTGTGAGTTTGTAATGTGTATTTGAGCTGAAAAATAGGGGAAAAACAGGGTGGTTGTTGGCTGAAAAGAATGTGATGTAATTGTGCAAGAAAGTTACTTTAAGGGCCAAAGAATGAGGTGCATTATGTGCAGAAATTTTTTGCACTAAAAATGAGTTAGGTGAGGTTATTTCTATGCTAACCGTGGAGTGTATGGTGAGGGAAAATGGATCCTAATGTGTGCAGGAAATTCTAGTTTATGGTGTTGAGGAAGCAAGGAAGTGAAATGGCCGAGAGTGTGAGGAATAAATATGTGTGTGTGCATGTATAGTTTGCATATGTGTGCTAAGTAATGTGATAAAGATGTGTATTATTTTGGTGTGTTAGCATGCTGAATTTTGAAGAATAAATTATACAATGTGCAATGTGAATGTGGGTTGTTTTGTGCATAAAGAAGGTGAGATTTGAACACACTAAATTCTGAATTTTGTTGACTGTTTTAAGTGTACAAAGAGATAGAGTGTGAGAGTCATAGTTTTGGTAGTTTAAAATGGCATTGTTTTGCTAGAAAAGTATGGGAAACATTGAGGTCAAGAAGACATGCATGAGGAAGTGCACATTTTAAGGATTATGGAATGCACAATATGTAAAAGGGAACTTGAATCTTAAACATGTAGAAAATTGAATCTTGCGGACTGAATTGTATGTCTTTGGAAATGAACAATTGAAGTTACCTATTTGGTGATGGAAAAAGGGGACAACACGTGTACAACCTTGGAAACCTACATATGTAACCCTAATTCCTAGTCATGAATAAGGAATTTAGTAAAAATTTAAAATGAGCCAACCATTTTCAACTCTATGACACCCAAATTTACACATCCATTATATTGTCCTCGTAGGACACACGGTTTGAGACGTATCGAGGGGCAACATTTTCGCATTTTGAGATCATTCTAGGGAGTGACAAACCCTCCCATATACAGTGAGTGGGACTTTGACACTATGTTTTTGATTGAACAAAAATCCATATTTTATAGCTTTTCAAATGACATATTTAATGATATGTGTGAAAACATGATATTTGATTTAGATTTTATAAGTACTTCTTTTTGTTATCATTGGAGTGTCTCAAATGATTGGGTTAAATGATATGCATCCATAAATTGTGTTGAAATGACATTATGCCACTCCTTTGAAAACCTCATATGATTTATATGCTACCATTGCATTGGCACGCTGATTTGAAATGATTTAATGAAATGTATGGGTCGGATGCCTACTTGTAATGTGATGAAGTGATGATGTTCCTTGTGGATTCTATAGCTACGAAGAGCGTTTGTAGAGACACCCATTGTGTCCGGATACGCTTTTGCAATAGGTATCCCTAAACGTCATATGTATAGTTGTAGCAAGTTAAACCAAATCGGGGAGGACATATTTGACACCTCTGTCTAGCACCGGGAGGGATTATATACATGATTGATTATATATATGCGTATAGACACGGGCTAGCCGATTGAACTATAAGGGAAGGACGTGTGTGACGCCACTGTCTAGCACTTGGTGAGACCCATGGTAGACCTTAGGGATATTTATTGGTAAGCTCTAAATGATTCTTTTGAAATGTTAATGGATGCATATGTTGATGTTACGATGTATGATATATGATCACTTGATTTATGGAAATGTTATGCATAATTTTAATATCCTTATGTTTTAAAATGTATTTTGACACTCCGTGCTCACTCATGCTATTGAAAACATAATATCGATCCCCTAACTCACTTAGTATTTTTCTATAATACTCACCCTCATTTTTCCATGATGATAGGTATAGATTTGGCAGGGAGACGTGTCGAGAGACAGTTGACACACTTGACTTATATTTGGAGACTTCGAGTTTTGGGTATGGAACCAGTCATTCTTCCGTGATGACATTAGATGATGTATATACTTGAGGTCTATAGAATAAACATGTACATATTTTATGGGATGACTGTAATTGTATTATGCAACTTGTAATTTGAAACTCCCAAAATTTGTTGTATATTTATGCATTGAGACAAAGTGTTATATTTTAATTTTCTTTTACTTGGGAAATTATATTTTGAGGAAAAACAGGTTTTAAACAGGTGAAAATGTTAGCCTTCGTTGCCTCAGTATATGTGCCATGTGATAGGTAGCATAAGGGGTAACAGACGGCAGTTCACGGCTTTCGATTGTGGATCAGGGTGTGACAGTTTGGTTGATATCAGAGCTCTAGGTTGAATGCTATGTTTTTTGAAAAGAGTTTTGAAAATATTTCCAAGTACATTTTAAAAGTCCTTAATGCATATGAGAGTTTCTTTACAGTCATGAGATCCCGGTACATGGTCTTAGGCATATGAGTTCCAGGGGGTTAGATATGGTTCGTATCTAACCTAACATATCATTTCTATCAGTTCTTAAACCGATAACTTCATCTATTTTAGGGGTTTAGTTATTTCGTAACTAACCCTAATTCTTGAATCATACCTAACAAAAATTATTCCTTTGCAGAACTATGACGACTAAGTGGGGCGCTAGATTTGCACCCCCTGAGCCACCTAGAGTGCCCGACGATACATCCTCATCACGTATGCCCCCTCCAGCACCTTCTCAGTTGGCTACTGCAGCCGCGGTTCCACCATCACCACCACTCGATGCATTTAGGTAGGTGTATGAATGGTATAGCACACACGGGGTTCAAATGCCACCCCCACCACCACCGATAGTCGTGCTGACTCCTACGGCAGTGCCTACTCCTACAGTAATGCCTACTCCTGCGGCACCGAATCCTCTACCGGTGGCGGTTCCTTTTTCAGTATCTAGTCCGAGTGACACCACATCATCCACACTTAGGCGCATCCATGAGCTGACTCGGCTAGTCAAGGAAGCTCGGCAGTTGGGATGCATAGACTTTGCGAGACTCAGTGATACCACTGTGGCTAAACACTGGGTCAATAGGACACGTCGGATCTTGACGAATTTGGGGTTGAGTGAGGAGTACAGGTTGCGGGTAGCAGAGAGGTTACTAAATGCTGATGCCCTCACTTGGCGGGAGGCTATTTGTGATGACGCTACCGAGCCAATACGGTGGGAGGACTTCTTGAGGGAGTTTGACCGTAAGTACTTCTCAAAATTTCAGCAAAATCGCAAGAAGGCAAAGTTCCTCCAGTTACGGCAGGGGACTAGATCAGTTACGGAGTACATGACAAAATTAAGGAGATTAGCAACTTTTGTCCCTGATTTAGTGACACCAAAACAATTGAGGTTCAAGTTTGAGGACAGCCTTATCTTGAACATTAGGAGGTATATGGTGGTCACACATAGCTTCTCCCTCGCGAAGATAGTTGATTCAGCCTATCATGCAGAGGAGATTGTCCGCGCCGAGGGTAGACAAAGGGAGAGTAGGGATCAGAGGAAGAAGAGGGCTGGGACACAGATGAGTCAAAGCTCAAAGAGGGCACCAGTCCCCAGTGCCACGAGTCAAACCACAGTACAATGGCACCCTCCTTGCCGCAGATGTAGCAGGCACCACCCTCCGAGAGCTTGCAGGGTACCTATTACGTGCTTCCAGTGTGGGAAGTTGGGACAAATCAAGAGTTCGTGTCCTGATTTAGGACTTGGAGGTCAGGTGACTTCAAGTCATCCGAGTGGTCCGTGGGTAGGACAACAGGGAGCACCTTCACATTCGAGTCACACTGCTCCACGGATGATAGTCGAGAGCAACACTGTACCTGGTCCTTCACGACAGCAACTGAGGGCACAGGCTTGCATATATGCTATGATGCAGGAGGACGCTTAGGTGAATCCAAATGTGATCATGGGTAATCCTCCCATAGATTCCCCTGTTTAGGAGCTTTTAGTACTTTTATTTTTGAAAATCATGTGTACCATGATGATTATGTATAGTCATGACTAGTTAAAGCTTTAGAGGCTTAACTATTTTGATATATATATACATATATCTTTTATGCACCCTAAATTGATTTCCCTTTAAATTTCTCGAATCTAGGTACCATAAAAATATTTGGAGTCGACACTCGTGTTCTTATAGATACTGAGTCGAATTATTCTTATGTGAGAGCTTCTTTCACTTAACAGTCGGGTAGGCCATTATCGCCACTAGATGAGGAGCTAATGGTTATCACTCCTCTTGGTTAGCAATTGATCAAGGATTCCGTATACAGAGGGAGCGATGTCATGATTGGGGAGATAGTGTTGGAAGCAAACTTGATTCCACTCAACAAGATAAACTTTGATGCCATCCGAGGGATGGATTGGCTGAGTATTCAAAGGGCTTCCATGGACAGTTTCACCAAGGAAGTAGAGTTCTGGAGGTCTGAAGGGCCACCACTGACGTTTGTGGGTGAGAGACGGGTATTACCCCGTTGTGTAGTGTCTGTGATGAAAGCCAGACGGATGATACACCGA
This sequence comes from Dillenia turbinata, assembly GCA_037126225.1. Taxonomy (NCBI): domain Eukaryota; kingdom Viridiplantae; phylum Streptophyta; class Magnoliopsida; order Dilleniales; family Dilleniaceae; genus Dillenia; species Dillenia turbinata. The sequence continues at coordinate 1,044,241 of JBAMMX010000012.1, read as the reverse complement.
GGATGCACAACATATCTGGCCCACATAATAGATACCACCATAGAGGGTCTGAGGCTTGATGAGGTCCCAGTGGTACAGGAGTTTCCCGACGTATTCCTCAAGGAGCTACCCAGATTACCATCAGTTTGGGAATTTAATTTTGAGATTGATTTGACTTTGGAGACTACTCTTATCTCTATTCTGCTATATAGGATTGCACCAGCCGAGCTGAGAGAGCACAAGGTTCAACTGTAGGAATTGCTAGATAAGGGATTTATCCGTCCGAGCACTTCACCTTGGGGTGCTCTGGTGTTATTTGTGAAGAAGAAGGACAGTATCCTCTGATTTTGTGTGGATTATCAGCAATTGAACAAAGCCACTGTCAATAACCGATATCTGTTGCCCCGTATTGATGATCTGTTTGATCAGCTTTAGGGTGCTAAAGTCTTGTCAAAGATAGATCTCCGATCGGGTTATCACCAGTTGAGGATTAGGGCCGAGGATGTACCCAAGACTGCATTCTGCACCTGATATGGGCATTTCAAGTTCTTGGTCATGCCATTTGGGCTGACCAATGCACCAACCGCATTCATGGACCTGATGAATCGGGTCTTCCAGATTACTTGGATCGGTTCGTCATCGTGTTTATTGATGACATCCTAGTCTACTCGCGGAGTGATGAGGAGCATGCTCAACACCTTCGGGTTGTTTTACAAATCCTTCGCGAGAGACAGTTATATGTCAAATTCACCAAGTGTGAATTTTGGCTGCGGCAGATTGGTTTTCTGGGGCACGTAGTCTCTGCGGAAGGTATTTTCGTTGATCCGCAGAAAGTCAAAGCTATATTGAGATAGGAGCAGCCGCAGACTGCAACTGAGGTCTGGAGTTTCCTTGGTCTTGCAGGTTATAATTGACGGTTTGTAAAGGGATTCTCTCGGATCACTACTCAACTATCTAAGTTGACATGGAAGGACGTCAAATTTCATTGGGATGATCGTTGTGAGGAGAGCTTTCAGGAGCTCAAACAACGATTAACATCCACACCGATATTGACCATTCCCACTAGTAGTCGAGAGTGTGTGGTATACAATGATGCCAGCCGACAGGGATTGGGTTGTGTGCTGATGCAAGATGGTCGGGTTATTACATATGTCTCTCAACAGTTGAAGAAACACGAGTTGAAATACCCAACACATGAACTCGAGTTGGCCGCCATGGTCTTTGCTTTGAAGATATTGTAACACCGACACAGCGGTGTCCGTACTATTATATTTTTTTTAGGAATTAAATAAAATATTTCTCAGTTTATATATATATTAGAGAATTTTTATTATTATTATTATTATTTATTTATTTATCTTGATTTTCGATTTTGGCGTATCGAAATTGAATTTTTGGTATAATTTAAAAACCGTGTCCGTAATTTGTAGTAAACCTCATTTTAGTAGAAAGTGGATAATTTACTTATTAAATTATTTATTTATTCATATATTATAAAAAAAATTAAAAAAAGAGAGAAAAGAGGTGCTGCGTTTTGGAGTGAAACGCAACACCTCCCACAATTTCAATTAGGGTTAGAAAACCCTAATTGATTTCTCTCTCTTCCTCTCACCCTCTTTCTCCCGCGGCTCTCGTTCTCCCTATAGCCACTCTCTTTCTCGCCTTCCTCCACCGCACGCCGCCGCTGCAACCTCAACCGCCCTTCCTCCACCGCGAACCACCTTCCTCCGCCTTCAAACACCAACCGACATCTTTCTCTCTCACTGGTTCTCTCACTTTCTCTCTCACTCCCTACTCTCTCCCTTTCGCGATCTCTCTCACCCTCACCCACATCCTCTCCGCCGCACCGCAACCACCATCGTGCCACCCACAGCCACCGCACGCACCACCACCCCCACCGGTTATCTCTCTCTTCATCTCCCTCTCAGTTTTCTATCTCCCTTTCCCTCTCTATCTCTCGCGACTTTATTTCATCCTCACTGTCGTGCTCTCTCTTTCCCTCCACCTCTCACGAATCCCCCTCTCTCTGTCTATCTCCCTCCAATTCGTCCCTTCTGACCCTCAATCTCTCTCTTAGTCTTCTCTCGATCTCACTATTTCTCTCTCCCTCTCTATCTCACAGTCCTCTCTCTCACTCTCTTTTCCTCCTTGGCTTGCTCGTACAGTGCTCGCAGTGAGCACTGATTCCACCTTTACTGAAACCCTAAACGGACATGAGTAGGAGACATTCGAAACCCGAGGCTGTGACAACACTTCATCCTCTATGCAGGAAGCACCGCAGATTTTGGAGTGAATTGATGAGACATTCGGACAAAAGCCGTGAACCGAGAAAACCCTAGGTGAGGTAAATATTAATTCTTTCAATACATTGGATGAAGTTAGGGTTAATTTAGAGTAAGAAGTATTGTATATATATTAAGATGTATGTTAGATTAGAATTGAATGCGTTATCCGACATTCTATGTAATTATTTATGTTAAATATAGGATTTTATACGAGTCGAGCTGTTCCGGATGATAGAATCATGTTTAATTGATTTAAATGGTTTCTCTTAGAGTTTAATTTGATGAATGCATGAAAACAGTTGAAATTTGGAATATGAGTTTAAAGATTTATGCAATCTTTTCATTATAAATTATCATGCATATAGAAAATCAAAATACAACTTCTATACTATGAAAATAGGTTTCAATACCTTTAAAATGAGATATGGTTTGAAGAAATCGGATGAGAATTTAAAAGTGTATGATTTTTTTCAAAGCTTTTTCTATTTTGTAGACAATTTATTAATTTACGCATGTTTTCGACTTCGAGTGGTTTTGGAGTTGAATTAGACTTGGTTTGGATCGTGTTATTTATTTATAAATGAAATGTAATTGATGAAATTAGAGTTTATTCATAAATTGGAGAATTGAGATTTGTACAAAATTAGGGAAAATAGATAAACCCTAAAAATATTTGAAAATTAATGACGAAATTGTGATTTTGTGTTAGGAAAATATGAAAACCCTTGTTATAGGATTTTATTTGATGATAATTGCGATGTTTAATTACGCTAATCTTTTGGGGGACTTGAAAGGACTCAAATTGAATTAGATCCGATATGTGTAGGAGAAGTTACATCAATTTCTCTGTGGCTGTACAAATGCAAATTTTGAATTATTTTAGAAAATGATTTTAAGTGGAATTGATGTTCAATGCCTTCTTAGGATAACATGTTCGGCTTCAAAGGAGGAATTTGATTTGGTTTGGTTTGGAATATGGGAGTTCACACCGTCCCGTATACAGTGAGTGAGACCCTAATCTCTTGCATGAAATAGTGAAAATCTGATTTTATCGTGTTTTAAACAAAACATGCTTTGATATGCATTGATTCGACGTGCGATATTAAATCTCAAATCTGTTTTGTGATTATTGGAGTGTTTTAAACTTATGTTTTCCATGACTATGCATCCATATTTGAAATGAAACAAAATTGTGCCATTACTTGAAAATTTGATAAGTTTCCTTTTCTACCGTTGTATTGGTATACTGATTTGAAATGATTTGATGAATGTATCGACACACGGATTTGAAATGTTTTAAGATCTGTGAGGGCACTAGGATGCCAACTTGTGATGATATGATTCTTACCTGCGGGACGTTGTGCCCTTGTGATACTATGATGATGACATTGATGATTCCGTAGCTACGAAGGGACTTTACAGAGGCACGGGTTGCCCGGATATGCTTCTGCAGGAGGTATCCGTAAACGTCCAGTTTATATTTATTCATAGGTGCGGCCGGTTGAACCCACATCGGGGGAGGACGTGTGTGACGTCACCGTCTAGCATTGGACGGGGTCCTATTTGACGAGTCTGGGTAAGCAAGGAGCTAAGCCCATGGCCAACGTCGGGGTAAAGAGCTACTTTTGAAACACTTTGTATAATAACACCCCTGATGCGCCTGTCCTTGGTCATGGTTGACCTTTGCCTGGATCCTTTCGGCTTACTCTATGATCTACTTGATTTTAAATGGATACATGTATGTATGATATCATGTGAATGATTAAATGAGTTCATTTTAGCGAACATATCATGATTTACTGCAAAAATTTGAATTATTGGTTATGAATGATATTATTTGACACTCCAATATTCACTTACACTATTAGTACTTAAGATTAATCCCCTCACTCACTGAGTATCCTCCCATAAATACTCACCCCTCTTCTTTCCTCCCTCAGACAGGATTGTTGTGCTGGAGCGATACTTCAGAGTTTAGAGATTTTGACGGATCTAGTTATTCTGGACGATGATGTTTTAAGTTTAAGCTGAAACTTAAATTACGTATTATATTTTCAACCCTGCGAGGTCTTGTTGAGGTCCGTAGTTGGCCGTTTACTTATTTTGGGATGACTGTATAATTTATGTATATTTATTTGCGAAACTCTCATATTTCATTTGCATTGAGGCGATTGTATATATTTAAATGTTAATTGGGAAAAAGTATTGTATATTATATTAAAATTTTAGATCCGCTCGGTATAGCGGCTGCTCATGCTCTAGTTGGGCATGACAGTAGAGGTCTGTGGCTAGAATTGCTGATAATTTATTTAGCCTTGCATTGTTCTGGATGTCGGTTGTGGGATTGGTTGATTTTGGAAAGGTCGGGATGACCATTTGTTTTTTTTACAGGATGAATGTTGATATACATGTGAAATTGTACATGGGAGACCTCCGATTTATGGGGAGATTCTACTCGATTTTCTGTGAAAATACAGCCGACATTCAGGATAACGGGCGGCTGTTCACGATCCCGGTTCGGGGCGTGACAGTTCGGTTGGTATCAGAGCCCTAGGTTGAGAGTTGTGTTTGATAAAATAGTTTGAAAGTATTCCCAAGTATGATTTAAAAGTCCTCAATGCATATGAGAGTTTCAGGATCCCAGTACATGGTCTTAGGCATATGAGTTATTCTTTTTAGGGGGTTAGATACGGTACGTATCTAATCTAGCATATTGATTTTATGAGGTCTTAAACTTATAATTTTATTCATTTTAGGGGGTTAGTTACTTTGTAACTAACCCTAATCTTTGAATCATATCTAATTTAAGTTCTTTCTTTGTAAGGTTATGATTACTAGACGAGGTACTAGATTTGTATCTGAAACATCTAGAATACTCGAGGATGTTTCCTCGTCAGGTGTACCCTTCTAGCACTCTCTCAGTCAGCTATTATAGTCACAGTTCAATCACCATCATTAGATGTATTTAGGCAGGTGTATGAGTTGTACACCTCCCATTGGGTGCAGATGCCACCACCTCGACCACAGAGTTTTGGGGCACCAGCCTCTAGTGTCACTACATAGTTTATGACATAGAGATAGTCTTTCTGCCGCAAATGCGGCAACCACCATGCATACGGGGCATGAAGAATACGGGTTACTTGCTTCCAGTGTGGGAAGCAAGGTCACATTCTGAGTACCTGCTTGGATTTAGGTCGAGGACCGACTTTACAGAGTCGTACTGGTACTTCTGGCACAGGCTAGCAGGGGGTACCTGCGCACTCAGCTCTTACCGCTCCTCGGACTGCAACTGGGAGTAGTACAGTGTCAGGACCGTCACGACAGCAGCCTAGGGCCCAGGCTCATGTGTTTGCGATGACCCAGGAGGACGCACCGGCAAACCCTAGTGTTATTATGGGGGATCCTCCCGCGGACCCCTCAATATAGCGCTTTTGTTGTACGCTCTTTATGGGATCTAGTATATCACGATATTGATGTACAATTTTGACTAGTTAAAGCTTTTGAAGCTTAACTAGTTTGATATATATATGTCTACTTTTCTTAGTATTTTAAATGTTTTAACCTCTTCTTATCTTTAAGTACCATACGAATATTTGGTATTGACGCCCGTATTCTCATAGATATTGGGTCGAAGCTTTTATATATGAGCGACAGATTCGCTAGCCATTCTGATAGGCCTCTCTCGCCACTTGATGGGGAGATTATGGTAGTCACTCATTTTGGCAAGCATATCATTCGAGATACAGTCTATAGAGGCTACGAGTAACAGAGAGATTGTTATATGGTGATGCCCTCAATTAGTGGGAGGCTATTGGTGATGAGATTACAGATCTATTGTGATAGGAAGACTTCTTAAGGAAATTCGACCACCGATATTTTATGAAATTTTAGTAGGACTTTTGTTCAGTTAACATATTTCAGTCCTAGGATTCTTGTATATGGTATACTCATGGATCGATGGATCCCCTTGGAATTAAATAATGAATACCAAATGGTTTTCTAGATTGCTAGTGACATTTTCTTGCTAAAGAGGCTTTAACTTTATAAATTGATGAAGAAAATTATGGGGATAGTAGGAAAAGATTACAAGTTTGGTAGTTAGGTCTATTTTACTTTTGAAGGAAGCAAACTACATATAATTTCAGAATTGAAACATCTCGAGGAATTCGTGTGTACAAAACTTGAATTAGTGTTGCGTATAAATAAAATGGAAATGAGGTTGTTAATAAAGGAGTCAGAGATACTTAGTGTGTGTGTATATATATATTTAATTGTGATTGAAGATTTTCCTTGGATTGTTTGGCTGAATGGTAAGTACCCTTGTAGTAATCGTTTTAGATTGACATTTGATGTTAAACGTTTGATATTTTGTGTAATAGGCATGACAATATAGGATTTTTATGATTAAGATATAGGGTGAAATGCTCTTAAGAGATTGAAATTGTGAGTAGATATTGGGGCTTAATGAATGTTCTCTTGTTTTATCTTGTTAGCTACGATGAATATTTTTGAGTTGATTACACGGGTGTTCATTTTCATGGAGTTTAATAACTCGTTTATAAGTATGGAGCATGTTTAGCACTTTAATCGATTCTTGACTTCTCTTGACAAAGGACTTTTGAATGTCATTGCATTGGAAGAATATGAGAGTTAAGATTATCCCCTCTTATTGAGGAGAATTTCTTAAAGTTTTCAAATCAGTCCTATAGGGACCAAAAGAAAGTAGGAGTGTAATTATTGATGACACTATTATAGAACTCATCATATCTCTTTGATTTGTATATATTATTTGGCGAGGTTAACAAATTTTGTGGTTCAAGACTGTAATTGGATTTTAAGATGTGTAAATTTAGTTGGAGAAGAGGACAAAATTAATGAATAGTATCTACATGCAGATAAAATCATAAACATTCAACTTATGATAGAAATTAAAGCATATGTGCATTTTTTTATGTGTTTTATATGTTTAGTTTGAGCATGCTTCTTGGTGGCCTGATATTTAGTGGGTGATGCTTGCTTTAAGGAAAGTAAATTTGAAGTTAGGCATATGTGATAGAAGAATGAAATCCCATATGAAAAGGTATTGTGATATAAGGATTATATTGTGCAAAACTATGAGTAAGATTACGTATACCTTGACTTCGATATTTCTAAATTTCCCACTGAGGAATTATTAGCCCTTAATTATATAATATTACTAGAAACTGGAGAAAATTAAAGAGGTAGTGAAACATTGTGCATTAGCTGCAAAAGCAAAATTTTAAAGTATTGATGGTCGTGTATTTATAGACACGGAGTTCATGGGTTTGATAGAAAATTGAACAAAAGGTGGCTTGTGCTCTATTATTGACTTCCAATGGAAATGGGAAACTTAATATTTAGTTATTGGATTCTTCTGTTTGGAGGTTAGTATTCTCGTTATTTATTCATGTTCATTATTATGTGGATCATTAAATAAAGTAATATAGAAAGAGTTTGAGTCTATGTCTTTTGGGTCTTGAAGTTGGAAATGATGTCTCTTGTGACAATAGAGTTAGATGTAATGAGGTATATATTTCTTATCTCTAAACCTTGATAAGTTGGGAGTAGTAATGCAGACACCAGGTGATATATAGTTATATGTGCTTGATTTGATGTGCATAGAATATCAGTGATATTGCATGATACTAAAGTTGATTGAAAATGATCATGATAGAAGTACCTTGATTGAAAAGTTATCCAACTAAGGATTTGAGATTTAAAACTTGGAAAGGTTCAAATATTGAAGGTGGATTAAGTTTTCTTACTTAGTTTAGGCTATATTGGTGTTGATCTACAGTTCATCATACACAAGTTTAATGATATAGGGAATTGTATATATCTTACACTAAGTCTTAAGACTGTGGCTACTATATGCACCATCTTGACGGAGACTATTGAGTTTTGACTAATATTACCTCTAGGAATATATGTATTTTGGTTGCACTCGTAGTTCATGTAATTAAATTTTGGATTGTAGGGCTTTTACTTTAAAGCCCTAAAAATAGTGAAAATATTGTGTTTATAACTAAGGCAATATTATTGAAGAAGGGTTGAAGAACCATGGAAAGGGTATTACATGGTCAAATGATAAGCATTAAGGATAGCTATCGCAGCGCGAATGAGATCCACGTGGTTCAATATTTTCCAATAAGAAGTTATCCAAGATTAAGGAAAGAAGACTAAGACATAAGTTGGTAGCTGTATGAGGAGAAATCTTAGTTGATAGTCATGTATAAATGACAAGGAATGAAATAATGGATCCAATTTTATAAAAGAAAAGTATTGCTAGGTTATTAACCATATTTTTTCTTAACAAAGAAATTTGGGAGATCTAAGGAACAATGTGAAACAACACCCTCTATTTTTTATATATGAACTGCATTTGAAGTTTCGAGGACGAAACTTGTTTTAGGGGGTTAGAAAATGTAACATCAACACAGCGGTGTCCGTACTATTATATTTTTGTTCAAGAATTAAATAAATTATTTCTCAATTTATATATATATTAGAGAATTATTATTATTATTATTATTATTATTATTATTATTATTATTATTATTTATCATGATTTTCGATTTTGGGGTATTGAAATTGAATTTTTGGTATAATTTAAAAACTGTATCCGTAATTTGTATTAAACCCCATTTTAGTAGAAAGTGGATAATTTACTTATTAAATTATTTATTTATTCATTTATTATAAAAAAAAAAAAGAGGGAAGAGGTGCTGCGATTTGGAGTGAAACACAGCACCTCCCCCAATTTCAATTAGGGTTAGAAAACCCTAATTGATTTCTCTCTCTTCCTCTCACCCTCTTGCTCTCGCGGCTCTCGCTCTCCCTGCAGCCACTCTCTCTCTCGCCTTCCTCCACCGCACGCCGCCGCTGCAACCGCAACCACCCTTCCTCCACCACGAACCACCTTCCTCCGCCTTCAAACACCAACCGGCATCTTTCTCTCTCACTGGTTCTCTCACTTTCCCTCTCACTCCCTGCTCTCTCCCTTTCGCGATCTCTCTCGCCCTCACCCACATCCTCTCCGCCGCATCGCGACCACCATCGTGCCACCCACAGCCACCGCACGCACCACCACCCCCACCGATCATCTCTCTCTTCATCTCCCTCTCGATTTTCTTTCTCCCTTTCCATCTCTATCTCTCGCGACTTTGTTTCATCCTCACTATCGCGCTCTTTCTCTCTCTTCATCTCTCACAAATCGCCCTCTCTATGTCTATCTCCCTCCAATTCGTCCCTTTTGACCCTCAGTCTCTCTCTCAGTCTTCTCTCGATCTCACTATTTCTCTCTCCCTCTCTATCTCACAGTCCTCTCTCTCACTCTCTTTCCTCCTTGGCTTGCTCACATAGTGCTCACAGTGAGCACTGATTCCACCTTTACTGAAACCCTAAACGGACATGAGTAGGAGACATTCGAAACCCGAGGCTGTGACAACACTTCATTCTCTGTGCAGGAAGCACCGCAGATTTTGGAGTGAATTGAGGAGACATTCGGACAAAAGCCATGAACCGAGAAAACCCTAGGCGAGGTAAATATTAATTCTTTCAATACATTGGATGAAGTTAGGGTAAATTTAGAGTAAGAAGTATTGTATATATATTAGGATGTATGTTAGATTAGAATTGAATGCACTATCCGACATTCTATGTAATTATTTAGGTTAAATATAGGATTTTATACGAATCGAGCTATTCCGGATGATAGAATCATGTTTAATTGATTTAAATAGTTTCTCTTAGAGTTTAATTTGACCAATGCATGAAAACAGTTGAAATTTGGAATTTGAGTTTAAGGATTTATGCAGTCTTTTCATTATAAATTATCCTGCATATAGGAAATCAAAATAAAACTTCTATATTATGAAAATAGGTTTCAATACCTTTAAAATGTGATATGGTTTGAAGAAATCGGATGAGAATTTAAAAGTGTATGATTTTTTTCTAAGATTTTTCTATTTTGTAGACAATTTATTAATTTACGCATGTTTCCGACTTTGAGTGGTTTTGGAGTTGAATTAGACTTGGTTTTGATCGTGTTATTTATTTATAAATGAAATGCAATTGATGACATTAGAGTTTATTCATAAATTGGAGAATTGAGATTTGTACAAAATTAGGGAAAATAGATAAACCCTAAAAATATTTGAAAATTAATGACGAAATTGTGATTTTGTGTTAGGAAAATATGAAAACCCTTATTATGGGATTTTATTTGATGATAATTACGATGTTTAATTAGGCTAATATTTTGGGGGACTTGAAAGAATTCAAATTGAATTAGATCCGATATATGTAGGAGAAGTTACATCAATTTCTCTGTGGCTGTACAAATGCAAATTCTGAATTGTTTTAGAAAATGATTTTAAGTGGAATTGATATTCAATACCTTTTTAGGATAACATGCTCGGGTTCAAAGGAAGAATTTGATTTGGTTTGGTTTGGAATTTGGGAGTGCACACCCTCCTGTATACAGTGAGTGAGACCATAATCTCTTGCATGAAATAGTGAAAATCCGATTTTACCGTGTTTTAAATAAAACATGCTTTGATATGTATTGATTCGACGTGTGATATTAAATCTCAAATCTGTTTTGTGATTATTGGAGTGTCTTAAACTTATGTTTTCCATGACTATGCATCCATATTTGAAATGAAACAAAATTGTGCCATTACTTGAAAATTTGATAAGTTTCCTTTTCTACCGTTGTATTGGTATACTGATTTGAAATGATTTGATGAATGTATCAGCACACGGATTTGAAATGTTTTAAGATCTGTGAGGGCACTAGGATGCCCACTTGTAATGATATAATTCTTACTTGCGGGACACTGTGCCCTTGTGATACTATGATGATAACATTAATGATTCCGTAGCTACGAAGGGACTTTGCAGAGGCACGGGTTGCCCGGATACGCTTCTGTAGGAGGTATCCGTAAACATCTAGTTTATATTTATTCATAGGCGCAACCGGTTGAACCCACATCGGGGGAGGACGTGTGTGACGCCACCGTCTAGCATCGGGCGGGGTCCTATTTGACGAGTCTGGGTAAGCAAGGAGCTAAGCCCACGGCCAACGTCGGGGTAGAGAGCTACTTTTGAAACACTTTGCATGATACCCCCGATGCGCCTGTTCTTGGTCATGGTTAACTTTTGCCAGGATCCTTTCGGCTTGCTCTATGATCTACTTGATTTTAAATGGATGCATGTATGTATGATATCGTGTGAATGATTAAATGAGTTCATTTTAGCGAAGATCTCATGATTTACTGCAAAAATTTGAATTATTGGTTATGAATGATATTATTTGACACTCCAATGTTCACTTACACTATTAGTACTTGAGATTAATCCCCTCACTCACTGAGTATCCTCCCATAAATACTCACCCCTCTTCTTTCCTCCCTCAGACATGATTGTTGGTCTGGAGCGATACTTCAGAGTTTAGAGATTTTGACGGATCTGGTTATTCTAGACGGTGAGGTTTTAAGTTTAAGCTGAAACTTGAATTACGTATTATATTTTTGACCCTGCGAGATCTTGTTGAGGTCCGTAGTTGGCCGTGTACTTATTTTGGGATAACTATATACATTATGTATATTTATTTGCGAAACTCTCATATTTCATTTGTATTGAGGCGATTGTACGTATTTAAATGTTACTTGGGAAATAGTATTGTATATTATATAACAATTTTAGGTCCGCTCAGTGTAGCGGCTGCTCGTGCTCTTGTTGGGCATGACAGTAGAGGTCTGTGGCTAGGATTACTGATAATTTATTTAGCATTGCGTTGTTCTGGATGTCGGTTGTGGGATTGGTTGATTTTGGAGAGGCCGGGATGGCCATTTGTTTATTTTACAGGATGAATGTTGATATACTTGTGAAATTGTAGATGGGAGACCTCCGATTTATGGGGAGGTTCTGCCCGATTTTCTATAAAAATACAGCCGGTATTTAGGATAAGGGGTGGCTGTTCACGATCCCGGTTCGGGACGTGATAGATATGGCAACATTATTTATATGGGGTGACCTGCAGGGTATTCACTGATCATAAAAGTCTAAAGTATTTGTTCACCTAGCGGGAATTGAACCTCACACAGAGGAGATGATTAGAGTTATTGAAAGACTACGACCTTATTATCATTATCATCCGGGAAAGGCAAATGTTGTGGCAGATGCCTTGAGCTGGAAGTCATCATCTTCTCCTCAAATGACAGAGAGTGCTTATCTCTCTAGCTTAGTGGGACTTCGTGCATTAGGAGTCAGCTTGGCTAGTGATGATCGAGGAGCACTACTAGCCCGATTTGAAGTGAGGCCGACCTTGCTCGACAGCATTAGGGAGCTCCAAGGATCAGATGAGGACCTCTGAGGTATTTTTAATAGGATCCACAGAGGTGATGGCGGAGATTTCTGAATCCGTGATGACGGACTAGTGGTATACCGAGAGCGGGTTTGCATTCCCACCGATAGCGATCTTCGGAGAGCTATTCATGATGAGGCTCATTCGTCCGCTTATGCTATGTATCTGGGCAGTACAAAGATGTACAGAACCATCTGAGGTAGTTATTGGTGGCCCAGTATGAAGAGGGAGATCGTAGAGTTTGTTGCCAGATACCTAGTTTGTCAGCAGGTTAAGGCCGAGCATCAGAGACCCGCCGGCACTTTACAGCCTCTTCTCATTCTCGAGTGGAAGTGGGAACACATCACGATGGATTTTGTGTTGGGGCTACCATGGACTTCAGCACTGCATGATGCTACATGGGTGATCGTCGATATCCTCACCAAGTCCGCACACTTCATTTCTATTCATGGTGATTATTCCTTGGAGGTGGTGGCACGCCTCTACATCGACATCATTGTCAAACTTCAGGGGGTACCAATACCGATAGTGTCAGACAGAGACCCCAAATTTAAGTCTAGATTCTGGCCCAGATTATAGAAGGCATTGGGCATTAAACTAAACTTCAGCACAGCATACCACCCCCAGACCGATGGTCAGTCAAAGAGGACCATCCAGACTCTAGAGGACATGTTGAGAATATGTGTTATGGATTTTTCGGGTAACTGGGATCGGCATCTCCCATTGGTAGAGTTTGCATATAATAACACCTATCAGACCAGTATTGGAATGCCTCCGTATGAGGCATTGTATGGGAGGAAATGTCGCACTCCGTTGTGCTGGGATGAGGTAGGAGAGAGGCGACTCACCAGTATTGAGATTGTTAAGGAGACTAAAGAAAAAGTGAGGATCATCCGTGAGCAGATGAAGGTCGCCTAGGACTGACAGAAGGTTTATGCCGATAGGAGGCGGCAACCACTTGAGTTCGAGGAAGGAGACATGGTTTTCCTACGGATATTGCCCTGGAAAGAGGTGATTTGTTTCAGGCAGTGAGGTAAGCTGAGCCCCAAGTATATTGGGCATTTTCGTATCCTTGAGAGGGTTGGAAATGTGGCATATAGGATAGAGCTGCTGGATGAGCTTTCACACATTCATGATGTCTTCCACGTCTGGTACTTAGAAAGTACTTCCTGATCTATCACATATTCTAAAGCCTCTGCCAGTTGAGTTGCGTGAGGACTTGAGTCTACCAATTTAACTCGTGGCTATCCTTGATCGGCAAACTAGGAAGCTACAGAGCAAGGAAGTTCCTTTAGTCCGAATCATATAGAGGAGTGACTAGGTCGAGGAGAAGACCTAGGAGCTCGAGGAGGCCATAAAGAGACAGCACTCCTAGCTTTTCTCTGTATAGTCTTCTTTTAGTTTAGAGGACGAAACTTCTTTTTAGGGAGTTAGAAAATATAACACGGACACCTAGGTGTACTCACTTTTGTAATCCTTTTCATTTCATATATGATATTACTCATGTTTCTATGTAGAAAATTCACTAAGAAAATTTTTCCGCTAAAACCACTCCTGAAAATTCCAGCTCAACTGTCGATAATTCAAAATTTTCCAAAATGACCACCGATGGTCTCTAATAATAATAAGAATGACTCTAGAATATATAAAAATCTCAAATTTGGGTAAATTTTACTTCGTAGAGTTAAATCGCAAATTTCCTGAAAAATCGTCAATAAAACCCCAGTCGGGCTGAATGTGATTCGGTAAGGCTAATCAACCATGTGTTGATGGGGGATAAATTAAATTAGGCCTAATACGATATTTTGGGTCTAACTTGAAATTTTGAAAATTTTTGAGGTCAATTTATAATTTTTACAAGTCAAAGGACTTATTTGCAATGAACAAGAACTTAGAAATAAATTGGCAAATGCTCTCTATTCCAAACCGTGACAAACAAGAGGTATAGAGAGTGAGAGAATGTGAGTGGCCTAATGAGAGGCTGGAGAGAAGAAAATTTTGTTTATTTATTTTATTATTAATTTCCTTTGAGAAATTAAATCAAAGGTGGAGATTGAGTTTGAGGTAATATGAATTAATTTAGACCCTAGGATTTGTGTTAGCAGGAGATAAGAGACTATTCATCGAGTGGAAGTGTTGGGTTTCTTGGAAATAAATCAAGGGTGTGGATTTAACTTAGAATTGGATCTAAATTGTGGGTTATTAGATCTTGGTTGGTGGGAGACAAGCATTTAATGAAGACTTGTGATTGTAGTGAGTGAAAGTGAACTTGTAGTGTGAGAAGGAGAGAGAAAATGTGAGAGAGAGAGTGAGTTCTTACTTGTGATCAAGAAAATCCAATAGCTATGAATTAGTTTCGAGAACATTGGATGGCTTGGATTTAATGGAGCTAATTAATAAAGCCCAAAAAAAAAACCCTTGCTTCCACTTTCTCAAATCGTGAGATGCTTAAGTAAACCACAAAGAGCTCTTCCTTTCTTCTCTCTAGGCCGAGAACACCTTCTTGAAGGGGAAACTTGATTTCTTCGAACACCACCCCAAAATTTCTACCTAGATCATCTTCTCACAAACCCTAGAACAACATATCCAAAAATTGGAGCTAAAAAAGAACCCTAACTTGGTGAACAAGAGGAGGCCGAGAGCTCCAAGAGGGAGGAGAAATTTCTGGTTTCTTCAAGCTTCATCCGGACATCTCTAGGTAAGAAAGTTTTCTCTCCATTCCTAGTATAACATATCTTGTTTTGGAACCAAGAGGAGAAAGTTTAGTTAGCGAACCAAAGTGGCCGAGAGTTAAGAGGTTGGAGGAAGAAAAAGATTCCGCACTTTGTTTGTACTTGAGGACCTTGTGTGAGTGTTTTAATATGTTGATTTTAACTTAGATTAGGGGTGAAAACAAAGAGGTCGAATCCTAGATGAGTGCAGAATTTTTCTGGTTTTGAGAAGCTTGGTCCAAAGCTGAAATGATCACATTTGGAGGTAAGAAAACATGAGGAAAGGTGAGCAGAAATTCAGACATTTGTCGGCCGAGAACTTGAATGAGAAAGGGGTGTAAGTGTGCTGAAAAATTGTCCTTCATGTTGTAAAGTTTGTGTGCAGAATTTTAATACCATATTTATGAATACATGTGTGTGTTTGTTGGTTGAAATGAGGATAAATGATGTGCAGAAAGTTGTTTGTGTTTAGCCATGAAATTGGAGGAAAGTGTAATTATAAGCTGAAAAATTATCCTACCTTTGGTACATTATGTGAGCAGAAAATTGAATGAGGATTGTGAGTTTGTAATGTGTATTTGTGCTGAAAAACAGGGAAAAAACAAGGTGGTTGTTAGTTAAAAAGAATGTGATGTAATTGTGCAAGAAAGTTACTTTAAGGGCCAAAGAATGAGGTGCATTATATTTAGAAATCTTCTGCACTAAAATTGAGTTAGGTGAGGTTATTTTTATGCTAACCGTGGTGTGTATGGTGAGGTAAAATGGATCCTAATGTGTGCAGGAAATTCTGGTTTATGGTGTTGAGGAAGCAAGGAAATGAAATGGCCGAGAGTATGAGGAATAAATATGTGTGTTTGCATGTATAGTTAGCATATGTGTGCTAAGTAATGTGATAAAGATGTGTATTAGTTTGGTGTGTTAGCATGTTGAATTTTGAAGGATAAATTATACAATGTGCAATATGAATGTAGGTTATTTTGTGCATAAAGGAGGTGAGATTTGAACACACTAAATTCTGAATTTTGTGGACTGTTTTAAGTGTACAAAGAGATAGAGTGTGAGAGTCATGGTTCTGGTAGTTTAAAGTGGCATTATTTTGCTATAAAAGTATGGGAAACATTGAGGTCAAGAAGACATGCATGAGGAAGTGCACATTTTAAGGATTATGGAATACACAATATATAAAAGAGAATTTGAATCTTAAGCAAGCAGAAAATTGAATGTTGCAGACTGAATTGTGTCTTTGGAAATGAACAATTGAAGTTACCTATTTGGTGATGGAAAAGGGGACAGCACGTGTACAACCTTGGAAACCTACATATGTAACCCTAATTCCTAGTCATGAATAAGGAATTTAGTAAAAATTTAAAAGGAGCCAACCATTTTCAACTATTTGGCACCCACATTTACACATCCATTATATTGTCCTCGTAGGACATACGGTTGGAGACATATCGAGGGGAGCACATTTCCACATTTTGAGATCATTCTAGGGAGTGACAGACTCCCATATACAGTGAGTGGGACTTTGACACTGTGTTTTTGATTGAACAAAAATTCATGTTTTATAGTTTTTCAAATGACATATTTAATGACATGTGTGAAAGCATGATATTTGATTTACATTTTGTAAATGCTTCTCTTTGTGATCATTGGAGTGTCTCAAATGATTGGGTTAAATGATATGCATCCATGAATTGTGTTGAAATGACATTGTGTCACTCATTTGAAAACCTCATATGATTTATATGCTACCATTGCATTGACACTCTGATTTGAGATGATTTAATGAAATGTGTGGGTCGGATGATATACATTTGAGATGATTTACATTTTTTCCGATTTAAACTTGTTATACACAGGGTTAGGGTCTTGGAGAAGTCAAATTGGTTTCGGGGAAAATTGTTCTTGCTTGAAAACAAACAAACATTCAAGTGTGAGGTTATTTGATAGCAACATTTTTATACACTTGAATTATATTATATTATTTTATTTTATATTAGTGCCTTGTTTATGATTTTTAAGACTAACTTAAACCTTGTTTCATGATTTTATGCAAATTAAATTCATGAATTTTGTTTTAGATAATTTTTTGGCTTATTTAAAGAAATTCAGACTACATAAATAGTTGTTAGTATTTTGAACATAAATTTCTACTCCAATATTTGATTGACTTGATTCTTGTTAGGTTGGAAAGAATACTTCAAAACCTACAAATCTTATGAAGAGTCCAGAAACTAATTCAGGACAGAAAATGTCCAAAATTTTGGATAAATTTGCTACAGTGCAGGAAATCTAGATAAGAATAAAGTTTCCAAATCTTGGGAAAATAGGAAAATAAAGTCTATCACAACGGCAAGTTTCCAAATCAAAGTGAAAAACCCAACTTTCGAAGAAACTCACGAATACTTGTTGATCTAGAATTTTAGTCCTATAAATAAGAGGCAAACCTCCAGGGCATTCATTCCTCCTCCCCCACTTATATACACGTCCACACATATTTTAGTATTTTATTTTCTTATTTTTCTTTATTATGCCTAGTTAGTTTTCTTATTCATACGACTCCATGGATTCTGTTTTTTGATTAATAATATAGTTTGAATTTATTTCTTTCTCTTAAATCTTTATTGGTATGATTATTGTTTGCTGAGATTTTATTTTTGATCTTAATGTTTCAATATTAAAATCCACATAGAGTTTTGTATGTTTGTTGGGTGTTTAAATTATAAAATACAATAAATTATAAAATCAAATTAAATTAAATTTTAAACATATTACGTGTATCGCAAATGCTAGTTGTTCACAAATCAAATACAAATGAAAAAAAATATAAATTATCACTAAAAATTTTATTTATGAAAAAAATTACACAAACTACTTCCATCCACTTTTCCTCCTTTTCCCACTCATTATAGTATTATATTATTACTCTAAAACTATTTCCATGTCCCACCTTACTTTAGTTGGTAGAGTGAAGGACTATATTGTGATTACTGAAATCCATAGGTTGCTAGTTCAAATTCGGCAAATCAGAATTACCTGTTTCTTTTTTATTTTCTGCCCTTTCACTTTTATTAATTATACATGCATATTTTAGCCCCACTCTTCCTCCTCTTTTCCCTTAACCTGCACAATATATAGTAGACAGAAGCGCCCATTCCCACTCATTCTATTACTATATTATTGTATTCAAACTGTTTTCGTGTCCAACCTTAGCTCAGTAGATAGAGCCAAGGACTGTAGTGTGATTACTGAAATCCTTTGGTTACTAGTTTGAATCCGATAGATTGAAATTACATTTTTATTTTCTTTAGCCCCACTCATCCACCACCTTTTCCTTAGACTATGCTACATATAGCGCAAGTTAACACACATTCCCCTTCATTGTAGTACTATATTGCTGTATAAAAACTATTTCTGTGTCCGACCTTAACTCAGTTGGTAGAGTGGAGGATTGTAGTGTGTTTGCTGAAATCCCTAGGTCACCAGTTTGAATCCGGCAAGTCAAAATCGACAGTTTCTTTTCTACTTCTTGCCATTTCACTTTTATTAATTATAAATGTATATTTTAGCCCCACTCATCCTGTTCCTTTTCTTTAGCTTCCGTGGCGTATAGCACACAGTAACACCCATTTCCCCTTATTGTAGTATTATATTATTGTCTTTAAATTATTTTCATGTCCGACCTTAACTCAGTTGGCAAAGCGGAGGACTATAATGTGATTGCTAAAATCCTTAGATCACTGGTTCAAATCTGACAGGTCAAAAATACATATTTCTTTTCTACTTTTGCACTTTCATTTTTATTTGATATACACGCGCGTTTTAGCCTCACTTTTTCTCCTCCTTTTTCCTTAGCCTGTGTGACATATTGCGCATGGTATCACCTGTTCGCCCTCATTGTAGTATTATATTATTGTATTCAAACTATTTCCATGTCCAACCATGGCTTAGCTGTTAGAGCGAAGGCCTATAGTGTGATTACTGAAATCCTTTGGTTGCTAGTTCAAATCCAACTACAATAGGTCAGAATTACTTGTTTCTTTTTTACATTTTGCCCTTTCACTTTTATTAATTATATATGCACATTTTAGCCCCTCTCTTCCTCCTCCTTTTCCTTAGCCTATGATATATAGCAAAAGGAAGCATCCATTCCCCCTTATGCTTATATTATATTATTGTACTCAAATTATTTTCGTGTCTAACCTCAACTTAGTTGGTAGAGCGAAAGACTATGGTGTGATTGTTGAAATCCTTAGGTTGCTAGTTCGAATCCGATAGGTCGAAATTACATGTTTATTTCTTACATTTTGCCCTTTTACGTTTTTTAATTATACATGTGCATTTGGCCTCACTCTTCCTTTTCCTTTTTCCTTAGCCTCCAAGAGATATAGCACATGATAACACACATTCCCCCTCATTGTAGTATTATATTATCGTATTCAAACTATTTTCTGATCTTAGCTCAGTTGGTAAAGTGGAAGACATTAGATGATTGCTAAAATTCAAAAGGTCACTGGTTTGAATCTAGCATGTTAGAATTGCCTATTTCTTTTCTACTTTTTCACCTTTCACTTATTAATTATTCATGTACATTTTAGCCCCACTCTTCCTCCTCCTTTTCGTTAGCCTGCATGATACATAGCACACGGTAACACCTATTCCCCTTCATTGTAAAATTATATTATTGTATTCAAACTATTTTTGTGTCTGACCTTAGCTTAGTTGGTAGAGCGGACGACTGTAGTGTAATTACTGAAATCCTTAGGTCACTGGTTTTAATCCGGCAAGTCAGAATTATCTATTTCTTTTCTAGTTTTTGCCAACAACCATTTCCCCTTCATTTAGTGTTATATAACCATACGACACAGTTGAAACATCTCCATCGCGTATCACCCCATGAGCCGCAATTGCTAGATAATTTCCAACTCCAACTAAAATTCTACTTACAATGTATTATGTATTTAAAGACAAACACAAGAAAGAACAAAGTTAGAATTTCATTACATTTAGAGGAATGAACCTTCTACAAATTCAAGGTATGTGTTTCAGCCATTCTTCATCTTTAGCCGCCATTGGCATTATTGCTTACATCTATTACAATTTTTGTGAAGGTGCTTCACAATCCTATCTTTGAAGGCTAAGAGACTACTCTGACGAAAGAACGGGCAAAAGCTTCTTCCATTTTCTTCTTCCCCTTTCAAAGTAAGTTGTCCAAATGTGTCTTACAAAATAAGTGTATCTTCGAGAGCACGTGTTGTCTTTACAAATGTATCTTCCAAATGCATTTGCCTTTAATTTCAAAGTTAATTTAATTTATGACAAATTTGCATTTACTTTGCTTTTGCTTTGCATTTACTTTGAAATTGAGCACATTAAAATTAAGTTAATTTGATTAATACTGAAATTAATTTAGGATGTGTTTGATAATGGAACTTTATTTTATTTTATGTGCACTACTTTTATTATTTATAATATTATTATAAACTTTTTATGATCTTTTTCTTATAGATTTTGTATTTTATATTTTATTTTATAATTTTAGATTTGATTTTATGAAAAATAATTTTTTTTATTATTAATTTAGGTTTTAATTAGATTTCAGATTTATTTAGATTAATTTTTGGTTTAGTAATTAAAGTTATAAATTATTTAAAATTATTATTATATTGCTATGTTAATGGTTCATATTTTCTATTAGTTATTTAATTTTTCTTATTTTAGTTGTTTAATTTCTTTTTATTAGATTTATTATGAACAATTTTTGCTTATATTTTTTTAACAATTTAAAATTTTGAATTTTGATATCTTACTTTGATTTTTTCTATTAGATTATAATTTATTCGATGGCATTTCAAATTTTAATTCTAATTCTAGCAGTAGTAGTGTGCTTTCCTTAGCATTGAGAGATGAAAAGAGTAGTGCTTTATGGAAATATGTGACTAAAATTAAAAAAGATGGTGGTGGTTACGTAGTTTTTGTACTAGAGAAAAACAAAAGACATACACGAAAATAATGGCTCACCTTCTAAAATTAGGGGAAAAGGGACTAGTGTTTGCAAAAAGGTGACACTTGAAAATATTTCAAACATAAAAGGCTTGAAGATGAAGTTGAAAAAAAAAATTCACTCTTCACATTCTAAATAAGTGCCTTTGCCCTATACATCTAGTAATTCGAGTCCTTTGTTACATTTAACTAAACAAAGATCTTTGAAATTTTTTAAAAAAGAGAAAAGTTGATGACTCATCTTTTGGCAAAACTTTTCCATGTGAACTCGAACAAAATTAGATGCTAATATTACTAAATTGATACTGGGGGTTTATCATTTAATTTTGCTACAAATCCATATTTTGTAAGTGATATTAAATTTTTTTTAATCAGCCTCTAGGTGGATATTTGCCTCCAAATTATAATAAATTGACTTCTTTAACAAGAGAAGGCAAATGTAGAAAGATTGTCAAAACTAATTAAAAGTACAAAATAGGAGAAAGTTCTTAACATTGTTAGTGATGAATGGAGTGAACCCCAAAGAAGTTAGGATGAGTTTAAGAATGATCAATGATCGAAATATGAAACTCACACTTAGAGTAGTTGTCTCACCCTTAAGCACCCTTAAGCATAAGTTGACTCACTAAGTTTAGGAATGCCTTTAAATTTAGACAAAATGTAAGGATAGTCGACTCATGAAGTAACATTAGTTGACTCACCATGTATCATAGGCAAACTCAATTTAGATAATAGATTACTCAAGTCAACTCACCCCAAAAGTATAAGTCAACTCATGTATTCAATGAAACAGTAAAATCAAATATTTAAAGTTATAATGCTGGAATATTCTAAAGAATAACGGCCAAAATGAAAAATAGGACACACAATGAACAGGTCAAGTCAACCTACTATAAGTTATAAGTTGACTAGCACATTATACACTTAGAAAAATTTGTGAAGAAAAAGTTGACTCACATATTATGTCATAGAGCACAAGGCACCAAGGACACATCATATGCTATAGCATGTGTTAAGATACCGATTAGACCTTAAATCTAAGTCATACACTAGGTTAAGCCAACTTACATGGTATATCAAGTGGACTCACACATTAAGGACTTAGAAAACTTTATACTATTTGCCAGCAACGAAATAGACTTATTACACACAACCAAGAGATTTATATCAAGAAATTTGAGATGAAAGATTTTGGTGATGCCTCTTTTATTTTAGGAATATAGATACATCGAGATCGTACTCAAAGTACTTCCGAATTGTCATAAAAGGCTTGTATTGAGAAGGTTCTTCAACAATTTGGCATGTAAGAGTATAAACTAGATGATACCCATGCTACTAAAAGAGACAAGTTCAGTCTCAATCAATATCCTAGGAATGATTTCAAAAATAAAGAAATACAGAAGGTTCCTTATGCTTTAACTATAAGGAGCATGATGTATGCTTATGTTTGTTTGCATCTAGATATAGCATATATTATTGAGATGTTGGGTAGATATTTAAGCAATCCAGGAATCGATCATTGTAAAGCAAACAAAATCTAGTATTCTTAAAGAATAAAAGATGATATGATCACATGAAAAAGGTTGTATTAGCTAGAGATCATTGGGTATTCTAATTTTGATTTTACAGGATGTCAAGATTGTTATAGATTCATTATAGTCTATATCTAGCTTGCTGGGATGTTATTTCTTGAAAGAGTGCTAAATAGACATTCATAGATTATAGCAACTGAATTTATAACATGTTATCAGACATCTAATCATGGAATGCATCTACCAAATTTTGTCACCGGGTTACAAATTGTGGATGGTATTGGAAGATCACTAAAGTTATTCTATGATAATAATTTAGCAGTGCTATATTCTAATAACAATATGAGCTTATCAAAGTCAAAGCACATAGACATTAAATCCCTAATTATTTAGGAAAGTGTTTAGTATGGTCAAATATTTATAGAGCATATTGGGACACCATTCATATTAGCATTGTAAATCCGCTTACTAAGAGTTTAACACCCAAGGTCTTTCTTGAGCACACCATTCATATTGGCATTGTATCACTTTAATATTAGTTTAGTGAGAGTTTGTATCTACATATGTTTTCATGGATATCTTTTATGGATATTTTATGACAATTTATTGTAGGATAAAGATTAACTTTGTATATTTACACTTTGTTTGATCTAATCGCACTAAAAAAAAAGGCAGACCGGTTAGAAATAGACATGTTTTTTTTTGTACTTGACCACCAGTATCTGAAAATCTGATTAATTTGGCTAGAGTAGTTGCGGGACCCAATTTTAGGGTTGGTTCTCCTAACGCTAGTTTTTTCATTCCCAAAACTCAAACTCGAGATCTTGATTAAGCAAGTTTAGTGCTATACTTCTTGACCCACAGGACATTGATTGGAAATAGATATAGTAAGATCACATTGCGTGAAATTTCCATACCACATATCCATGCTTGATCCATGCCGTTTGTTATATTGATATACGTGACCATTGAGAGATCTAGTTACAATAATTATAATGAAAATTGCTTTGAACCCATATTTATAAAATTGATGGACCGGATTGATTAAAGATGATTTTGGTAATTATAGCAATTTGAGCTCATAAGATCATGTTATGATATACGATTATAAAATATTATGTGTAGATATATATGTATATGTAGTCCAAGTAGGAGATTTTTAAACTTTCTTATGGACTTATATTGTGTATATATACAAATAATAATTGCATATTATATGCCTTTAACTCTACACATTTTATCTCTTCCTCTAAACTTACCTCACCATGATTCATATAGTAACAAAGCTAATTTGAAGAATAGAAAACAAGAAAGCAATAACTTAATAGAGCTCTGACATATAAATTCTAAGTATTATTTGTATGTCATATGGGCACAATGATGTCTAGAACAAGAAAGCAATTTAAATGTTTTCCAGTAATGTCTATTATTTTTTTTCGACATATAGATATGTTATGTTGAATTCATACTTTAATGTGTTAAAGCGATCACTAAAGAACAACTAGCTCTCACCCACACAAACATTTAGGACATAGTTAACTTACCTCAAGGAAAGTCTATTGTTGGGAGCAAATGGGTTTATAAAATCAAGACTCAAGCTGTTGTGTTTAATTTGGTGCAAGACACGACTTGTAGTAAAGGGCTTCACATAGGAGTATGACAATGATTATGAGGAGACATTTGCCCTTGTAGCTTGCTTAACCTTTGTCCATAGTCTCATTACTGTTGTTGCTTGTAAATGTTAGCCATTATTTCACACAGATGTCAAGAATGCCTTCCTCGATGATAATCTCATTGAAGCAGTACATATGCAACCCTACCAGGTTATGATTATACACCAAATATGGTTTTTCATCTTTGCAAAGCCTTATATGGTCTTAAACAGGCACTGCAAACCTGGTTTGTCAAATTTAGCACCACAATTGGCTGCCTCAATTTTTATTCCAGTGCTTACGATCATGCCATGTTTGTTCCGAAAACAAATCAGGGATAACTTTTTTTCTTCTCTATGTTAATGACATGATCATTACCACAATGATACTAACGACACCTCCGCTCTCAAATCATTTCTCCACAACAATTTAAAATAAAAGATTTAAACACTCTTAATTATTTTTTGGGCATTGAAGTTACATCTAAAATGACTAGACACTTTCAAAAGCCAAATGTGGAACCAACCACATGTCGGCATCGCAGATACTAAAACAGTCAGCACTCCTCTTGAATCCGATGCTTATCTCTCATCCATTGATGGGACTCTTCTTAGTGATGGTAATCTTTATCGCCAATTAGTTGATAATTTTATTTATCTCACTGTCTCATGTCTTGACATTGCCTAATACTATTCATATTATCAGCCAGTTGATGAGTGCACCACGAGCCACTCACTTTTCGACTATTTTTCATATTCTTCGCTATGTTAGAGGTACTCTATTCCATGGTCTTCATTTCTTTATACTAGAGCTATGAGCATATTCTTATGTTAATTGGGTAGAGACCCAATTGATCATCAATCCACTATTGGAGATTGTTTCTTTCTTGATATGTCCCTTATCTCTTGGCATAACAAGAAATAAATAATTGTCTCTCACTCTACTATAAAAGTAGTATACCGAGCCTTGTTGATACCACCTTTGAGCTCCTATGGTTACAATAGCCCTCCAAGATATGGTTGTGACCTCCTCCTCAGTCATTTCTTTTCATTGTGACAATTGCAATGTCATGCAAATTGCACATAATGATGGTTTCCATAAATGCACCAAACATATTGATATTAACTGTCACCTTATGTGGCATCATGTACTTGATGACACTATCGAACTTATTATTATCTCCTCCCAATCTTAGATTGTAGATATTTTCACAAAGTCACACTCAACTCGACAATTTCGGGATCTAATTTGCAAATTCAAGATAACAGACTTCTCACCACCTTGAGTTTGATGGTATGTTAACAGATATGTTGTGAATATTCTCTGAGAACATAAATGACGCCATTTTGTCAACCATTTATTACTACAATTAGCACATCTTCTCATATGTAAAGTTATATTATCCTAAATATCATCATATGTCAACATTTTGTCACTATATATTGACATATCATATATTTAAGAAAATATTTAATTAAATTGATTTTAGGGTTTTTCTTATATATACATACCCCAACTTATGTAAATACCCAATTTGTTCAATGTATTAAACATACTAGAAAATATAGAGAATTTTCTTCCTTTCATTATCTCTCTCAATTTCTACAACTAAAGCGAGAAAGAAGGCTATAAAGAGTAAATAAAGACCTGGTTTGTGATAGCAAAAGGAGGGATTCGGGAAGAAATCATAAAAGGAAGAAGCGGGTCCACAAGAAGCATAAACATCATAGGCAGATTCCAACACTTCAAGTGATTAGGAAAATGATGCAGTCAGAAGAAGTCATACAGAAAATGGACTTTTGCCATAGTTAGTGTGGATTCCACCATAATGGATGTTAGCCCAGTTATAGTGAAGTCTGCTGACCTTGAAGTGCGAAGGCATGATCTGTTCAAAATAAATCAGGTATTTGCCTTCCAATTTGTTTACTGCCAGTAGAAACTTAGTCTTAATCTGGAGAAGACACATTGTTAAGTAAAACCATCTTGGTTGTTAATACGATCTGTAGATGCATGTTAGATATGCATGCAGATCACATCTTGAGGGGTAGTGTTAGAAATATAGCCGATCAAAGTATTGTTTAATGATTTAGTTACTTAGTTAAATGGTAACTTGGAAAAGTGGGAGGGAAAGACACCTTTAAGTTGATGGAAAACTACTTCCCTTCGCTTTCCGAATTCCTCCACTTTTATTTATCAAATTTTTGATAGTTATTTGATTATAAGTTTAAGAAATTAATTGAAAATAAACCTAAAATCTAGGGACCACTATTAGTAATTGTGGATAATAGAACTATACCAGTGATTTCATGTGGAACCCACCTCATGAATAGTGGGAAAAAGTATTTTCATAGAGTATGATCTAAGCTTTTAAATTATGAATTTAAATCCTCAAGAAGACCAATATGTAAACTTGGGGAAACTCTCAAATGTATTTCTTCTTTTTGTGAAGAAGACCTTGATTTTTAATTTTAAAATAAAAGTTAATGAAAGAATATCAATTTATAGAATCCAATTCTACAAATAAATGGCAACTTGATTTATCAAAAATAACTGTTCAACTTGATTTATTAATTTTAAGATTAAAATTTTTAATTTCTAGAGCAGTCATTTCAACCAACTAGTACGTGAGGTTTTTAAACAATACTTATCATATTTCTAAAAAAGAATATTCAAAAATATATTTGTTGGGTGTTTAAATTATAAAATGTAATAAATTAAGAACCAAATTAAATTAAATTTCACACGTATTATGTGTATCACAAATGCTAATTGTTCACAAATCAAATACAAATAAAAAAATAAATTATCACTAAAAATTTTATTTGTGAAGGAAATTAGAAAAACTACTTCCATGTTCGACTTTAGCTCATTTGGTAGATCAGAGGACTATAGTGTGATTGCTGAAATTCTTAGGCCGCTAGTTCGAATCTAGCACATCGAAATTATCCATTTCTTTTACACTTTTTGCCTTTTCTCTTTTATTAATTATACATGCAGATTTTAGCCCCACTCTTCCTCCTTTTCCTTAGCCTGCACAACATATAGTGCATGGAAACTCTCACTCTCTCTTAATATAGTACTATATTATTGTTTTCAAATTATTTGTGTGTGTCCAACCTTAGCTCAGTTAGTAAAGCAGAGGACTATAGTGTGATTTCTAAAATCCTTTGGTTACTGATTTGAATACGAGAGTCAAAATTACATGTTTCTTTTCTACTTTTGCCCTTTCATTTTTATTAATTATACATGCACATTTTAACTCCACTTCTCCTCCTCCTTTCCCCCATATTGTAGTATTATATTATTGCATTAAAACTATTTTTGTGTCCGTCCTTAGCTCAATTGGTAGAGTGGAGGACTGTAGTGTGACTGCTAAAATCCTTAGGTCACTAGTTTGAATCTGGTAGGTTGGAATTACCTGTTTCTTTTCTACTTTTTGCCCTTTCACTTTTATTAATTATACCCACACATTTTAGCCCCATTCTAACTTCTCCTTTTCCTTAACATGCGCGACCATTCCCCCTCGTTCTAGTATTATATTATTATATTCAAACTATTTTCATATTCAAGTTTAGCTCAGCTGGTAGAGCAAAGGATTGTTGTGTGATTGTTGAAATCCTTAGCCAGCATGACATATAGCACATAGTAACACCCATTCCCCCTCATTGTAGTATTGTATTATTGTATTTAAACTATTTTTGTACTCAACCTTAGTTTAGTTGGTATAGCAAAGAACTATAGTGTGATTGTTGAAACCCTTAGGTTGCTGGTTCGAATTTGAGAAGTCGAAAATACCTATTTCTTTTCTACATTTTACCCTTTTACTTTTATTAATTATACATGCACATTTTAGCCCCACACTTCCTTCTCCTTATTCCTTAGCCTGCATGACATATAGCACACGGTAACACCAATTCCCCCTTATTGAATTATTACATTATAGTATTCAAACTATTTCTGTGCCTGACCTTAGCTTAGTTGGTAAAGTAGAGAACTATAGTATAATTGTTAAAATCCTTAGGTCGCTAGTTTGAATCTGGCAGGTTAGAATTACATGTTTCATTTCTACTTTTTGCCCTTTCAATTTTATTAATTATACATGCTCATCCGGTAGGTTAGCTGGTTCAAATCCAATAGGTTGGAATTACTTGCTTCTTTTTTACTTTTTGTCCCATCACTTTTATTAATTATACATTAGCATTATAGCCCCACTCTTCCTCCGCTTCCTTAGCCTACACGACATATAGCACACGATAAAATCTATTCCCCTTTATTGAAATATTATATTATTGCAGTAAAACTATTTTCACATTGGTCCTTTGCTTAGTTGTTAGGGCAAAGGATTGTAGTGTGATTGATGAAAACTTTAGGTGGCTAGTTTGAATTCGATAGGTCAGAATTACCTGTTTCTCTTCTACTTTTTGCCCTCTCATTTTTATTAATTATACATGTGGATTTTAACCCCTCTCATCCTCTTTTTCCTTGGCCTATATGATATATAGTGGATAGAAGCATCGATTCCCCCTCATTTTAGTATTACATTATTGTATTAAATTATTTTCGTGCCTGACCTTAGCTCAATTGGTAGGGATGAGGACTATACTGTAATTGCTGAAATCCTTAGATCGCTAGTTTGAATCCAATAGGTCGGAATTACCTATTTCTTATCTACTTTTTGCCCTTTTAATTTTATTAATTATTTATGTGCACTTTGTTCCCACTTTTCTTTCTCCTTTTCCTTAGCCTGTAAGACATATAGCATACGGTAGCACCCATTCCCTCTCATTATATTATTATATTATCATATTCAAACTATTTCCATGCCTGACTTTAGCTCAGTCGGTAGAGTGGAGGACTGTAGTATGATTGTTAAAATCCTTAGGTCATTGGTTCGAATTTGGCAGGTCAAAATTACATGTTTCTTCTCTACTTTTTGCCCTTTTAATTTTATTAATTATGTATGTGCATTTTAGCTCCAATCTTCCTCCTCCTTTTCCTTAGCCTGCATGACATAAA
This sequence comes from Dillenia turbinata, assembly GCA_037126225.1. NCBI lineage: Eukaryota > Viridiplantae > Streptophyta > Magnoliopsida > Dilleniales > Dilleniaceae > Dillenia > Dillenia turbinata. The sequence continues at coordinate 1,014,670 of JBAMMX010000012.1, read as the reverse complement.
GCACATTGTAACATTTATTCCCTCTCATTGTAGTATTCTATTATTGTATTCAAATTATTTTTATGTCCAATTTTTGGTAGCGCGGAGGACTGTAGTATAATTGCTGAAATCCTTAGACTGTTGGTTCAAATCCAATTGGTTGGAATTAACTTTTTCTTTTCTACTTTTTGCTCCATCACTTTTGTTAATTATACATAAGAATTTTTGTTCTGCTCTTCCTCCTCCTCTTTCTTAGCCTATGTGACATATAGCACGCGATAACACCTATTCCCCCTCATTGTGGTATTATATTATTGTAGTAAAACTATTTCTACATCTAACCTTTGCTCCGTTGGCATAGCAAATGACTATAGTGTGATTTCTGAAATCTTTAGGTTGCTAGTTTGAATCCAATAGGTCAGAATTACCTATTTTTCTTCTACTTTTTGCCCTTTCACTTTTATTACTTATATATGTGCATTTTGATCCCTCTCCCCCTTCTCTTTTTCCTTAGCTTGCAGGATATATAGCAAATGGATGCACCCATTCCCCCTCATTCTAGTATTATATTATTGTATTAAATTATTTTTGTGTCTAACCTTAACTCAGTTGGTAGAGCTAAAGACTACAGTATGATTGTTGAAATCCTTAGGTTGCTAGTTTGAATCCTATAGGTCGGAATTACCTCTTTCTTTTAAACTTTTTGGCCTTTTACTTTTGTTAGTTATTCATGTGCATTTTAGTCCCACTCTTCCTTCTCCTTTTCATTAGCCTGCGAGACATATAGCACACAGTAACACTCATTCCCCCTCATTGTATTATTATAGTATTATATTCAAATTATTTCCATGTTCGACCTTATCTTAATTGGTAGAGCAAAGGACTTTAGTGTGATTGTAGAAATCTTTAGGTCACTGGTTCAAATTTGGCATGTCAAAATTTTCTGTTTCTTTTCAACTTTTTCCCCCTCACCTTTATTAATTATTCATGCGTAGTTTAGCCCCACACGTCCTCCTCCTTTTCTTTAGCCTGTGTGACATATAGCACATAATAACAGCAATTCCCTTCATTTATTGTATTCAAAATATTTTCATGTCTGACCTTAGCTCAGTTGGTAGAGCGGAGGACTATAGTGTGATTGTTGAAATTTTTAGGTCATTGGTTCAAATCCGGCATGTTGGAATTATTTGTTTCTTTTCTAGTTTTTGTTAACACCTATTTCCCCTCATCTAGAATTATATTATTGCATTCAAATGATTTTTTGTCTAATGATAGCTGTGTTAGTAGTAGTGATACATAGAAATGTCGGCTATGTCATGTCTCACTTTTCTGATACGTATGGGATATGGAAACCATATGGCATGGTTAAAAACGTCTTGATCCACGTATTATCCCATGAGCCACAACTCCGAGATAAATTTCAACTCCAACAAAAACTCTACTTGAATTGCATTTTGTAATTGAAGACAAATACAAGAAAGAACAAAGTTAGAATTTAATTAAAATTAGGGAAATGAATCTTCTATAAATTCATGGTATGTGCTTCAGTCATTCTTTGTCTTTAGCTGCCATCAGCGTTATCGATTGATTTAGACACAATCTCATTTTTGAAGGCCGAGTAACTACTCTGAACAGAGTACGAGTAAAGGCTTCTTCCCTTTCTTCTTCCCCTTTCAAAGTAAGTTGTCCAAATGTGTCTATGTATCTTTGAGAGCATGTATTGTCTTTTCAAATGTATCATCGAGAGCATGTGTTGTCTTTTCAAATGTATATTCCAATTGCATTTTCCTTGAATTTCAAAGTTAATTTCATTTATGATGAATTCACATTTATTTTGTATTTACTTTGCATTTCCATTGCATTTACTTTGAAATTGAGCACAATAAAATTAAGTTAATTTGCTTAATATTGAAATTAATTTAGGATGTGTTTGATTAAGGAATTTTTTTTTATTTTATATGCACTGCTTTTATTATTTATAATATTATTACAGTATTTTATGATTTTTTTTATAGATTTTATATTTTTTATTTATTGTTTCAAATTTTAATTTTATAATTTCAGATTTAGTTTTAGGAAAAATAAATTTTTTTTATTATTAAGTTAGGTTTTAATTAGATTTTAGGTTTATTTAGATTAATTTTAGGGCAGTAATTAAAGTTAGAAATTATTTAAAATTGTTATTATATTGATAAGTTAATGATTCATATTTTCCATCAGTAATTTAGGTTTTAATTTCTTATTTTATAATTACGATTAAGAATCATATTTAGGGTTTTTATTTAAATTTTATTTATTATTTATTTAGTTGTTTATTTTTTTATTAGATTTATTATGAACAATTTTGGTCTATATTTTTTTAACTATTTAAATTTTGAATCTTTGATATCTTATTTTTATCAAACCATAGTTTTTGCATGGTATCTTCAAATTTTAATTCTAGTTCTAGTAGTAGTAGTGTGCCTTCCATAGCATTGAGATATAAAGAGAGTAGTACTTCATGGATATATATGACTAAAATTGAAAAAACAAGAGATGGTTGTGGTTATGTTATTTTTGAAATGATGAAGAACAAGGGACATACACAAAAGTAAGGCTTACTTGTAAAAATTAGTGGAAAAGGTATAAGTGTTTACAACGAGGTGACACTTAAAAATATTTCAAACATGAAAAAGCTTGAAGATGATGTTGCCAAAAAAAATTCACTCTTTACAATCTAAACAAGTGCCTTTTCCCTATACATCCAATAATTCGAGTCCTTCATTACATTTAACTGAACAAAGATCTTTGAAATTTGTTAAAAAGGAGAAAAGTTGATGATTAGTCAATTGACAAAACTTTTACATGAAAATTCAAGCAAAACTAGATGCTAATATTGCTAAATTGTTCTATACCGGGGGTTTATCATTTAATTTTGCTAAACAACCATATTATGTAAGTATTTTTACATTTGCTATTAATTAGCCCTTAGGTGAATATTTACTCCAGATTGTAATAAATTGAGAATTACACTTCTTCGGCAAGAAAAGACAAATGTAGAAAGATTGTTGGAACTAATTAAAAGTATATAGTTAGAGAAAGGTGTTAGTATTGTTAGTGATGGATGGAATGACGCTGAAAAAGGCTGTTAATTAATTTTATGGGCTGTTAATTAATTTTATGGTTATTTCTAAAAATGGACCCATGCTTCTCAAAGTTGTGGATTGTTCAGATAAAGTGAAGGATATTAATCAATTTTATGGTTGTTTCTAAAAATGGACTAATGTTTCTCAAAGGAGTGGATAGTTCAGATAAAGTAAAGGATCAGTATCTCATTACTTAACTAATGAGAAAGGTAATTGATGAAGTTAGTGATGAAAATGTAGTTCAAATAATAATTGATAATGCTATTAATTATAAAGGTGCTAGAAAAACCATTGAAAATATATTTCCACATATTTTTTGAACTACTTGTGTTGTTCTTACATTGAATCATGCATTAAAGAACATATGCATAGCTAAAAACTCAGAAAATAATCAAGAAACATATGATGAACGTGATGGATCACTCTTGTGCACGGAGATGATTTACAAATAAAGAAAAAATTTATAATGAATAATTCCATGATGTTGGCTATTTGCAATTGGTTTAATCTATTGAAGTTGCTTTCGGTCGCAAACATTCATTTTTGATACGCGATTTTAGTATATCAAGATTTTGGGCAAATATATACTAGTCGAGTGTTGTATATAGTACGAGCAAGTGTTGTTCCTGTGAGGATATTTTTTACAACTAAGTATGAATAAACCTAATCTAAGTTGGGCAGATCAAATCAAAGTTATGAAGATAATTAAGAAAATTAAAACAGAGTATAAAAACCCTAATTTATCGAAAACCCGAATGTGATGGAAACTCTAGAACATTGATTTCATCTATTTTAATCTTTTATATGGTTGAATCTTTTCAATTCCTAAGTGTATTGGTTAATGATTTATTGATGATGAAGAGAAATTTTTCAAAACTAGATTTACCCAATGGTCATGCAATAAATCCCTAATTCGACTAACCAAAATCTAATGGTTATACGATCTTGATTAATCAAATTGCATTAAGTTTTATGGACAATCTATATTTAAAATTTTCCCTAAATCCCTACAAATGAAATTAATCCAATGGTCATGCTCATAATCTCATATTGATTTTATTATTCGAACTAATCTCATGCAAGTGTATTGATCATGCATACATTCAATCTCAAATCATCAAAACATCGGGCCCTATAACATTTGAAGCATTAAGATCAACAATAAAATATCATCAAACAATAACCATGCCAATAAAATTCAAGGGAAAGAAATAAATCAAGCCATGTAATCAATTAAAAATAGAATACATCGAATCTAAGAATAAGAAAATTAGCTAGACATTGAAAACAAAAATCAGAAAACTAAATAAAACATTTTAACCCTTGTTTGCACGAGCATAGATATCGAAGTCATCCTCCAATGGACAACAGTTGCTAGGGTTTGTAAAATAGTGAAGGAAGTATAAAATAATAATGAAGAAACATGGAAAGAGGGAGAAGTGAATGAATCCCCTCGGTTGCTCTAGAAGTGCCATATATATAGGACTAAAACCCTAGAAAGATTTGGAAACTTGGACTTTTTGAAAACTTAGAGTTTTACTTTGATTTGGAAATTTGTTGTTGATAAGAAACTCTTTGTTTTCCTTAAAATTTGAGAGCTTCCTTTTTATCTTGATCCAAGAATAGATTCTAAAATTTTCAGCAGCATCAATCTCGAATTTTCAGCACTTTGTTTCCTTTTTCAATAGGGATTCCTTTTTTCCAACGTGCAGCAAATTCAACCTAGGTTTCAAATAGGCTCCTACCTGAATCAGCCTTTAAGGTCTTCACAAGATTTGTAGGGCTCGAGTCTTCTTTCCAACGTCGCAAAAATTACCTCAATCGAACATCGAAGTAGAAAGTTATGACCAAAATATCGAATATTGTTCATCCAATCTGAAAATAGCAAATAAATCCAAGCTTTCCTAAATCATTAACCACAAAATTAAGTCAGTGTAATATCATGCAATGTGGTTCAAAACAGTCCTAAAACTCCTAAATAAATGCTAAAAAAATATAATTCAAATGTATTAAAATATTGCTATCAATTTTGCGTCAATTGTTTTGATACTTAAAATATTCAAACTTATAAGTCATTCACTTGAAGTGATAGTAATGAGTGACCAATGAGCACAATAACGAGATAATGATCAAGGAAAAGTAAGATTTATTCATGAGCTAGTGGTAGACGAAAATTGGTAGAAGAAAGTAAATATTGTCATTGCATTCACTGCACCCATTTATCATATAATTAGAGTTTGTAATACAAATAAACCACGCTTTCATTTAGTTTATGATATGTGAAATTCTATGATTGAGAAAGTGAAAATAGTTATTTATAAAAATGAGTAAAAGTCAGTATATGAGTTCTTTCTTTCTATCATGTGGTGCATCAGATTCTTGTTGCTTTTTGGGCAAAAAATAAAACTCTATTACATTGTTTAACTTATTAATTGAATTCAAGTAATCATATAGTTAAATTTTTTGTTTTTCTAATTCATTAACTATTTTTTTTTAACTTCATTATAGTGAAAAGTTTTCTCTAATATATTATGGATTTTCTTTTCTTTTAAAGATTTTATGATGATAATTGAATTTAATAAAGAGAAAAAAGAATTGCTCCTCATATGGATGGAAAAGTCTCAATTGAAAGTAACAAGTGCTTTAGAAGATTTTTCCAAATGAAAATGAAAATATTAGTGTCTCTAATGAGTTTCCTGATTTTTCTATAAAAAGTGGATCATTTGGAGATTCAAATTCAATTGTGAATACATATAAAATGGATCCAAGAAAGTGGTGGGCATGTTATGGTTCAAAGGCACCTTTGCTTCAAAAATTGGCTTTTAAAATACTTGGTTACGTAGTTCCTCTCTTGCTGCAAAAGAAATTGGAGCACTTATTCTTTTATTTTTTTATTTAGAAGAAACAAATTAAGTCTAATATGTGCAGAAGACTTAGTATTTGTCCATAACAATCTTCGTCTTTTGTCAAAAGGCACATCTCAATATCATGATGAGAGGACAAAATTATGGGATATTGGGGGAGATCCATTTGGGAGCATGGAAGATGTTGGTATTCTTGAAATTGTTAATCTAATATTGGATGAAACAGAACTAACAAGTGCATTTTTTTATGAAGATGCAAATACAAGTAGGGACAATGACAATGATAACACGGAATTAGTTTAGAAAATTATACAATTTTTTTAATTTATTTTTTGTTTAAGTATAAAATATGTTTGGTTCAATTAATTATTTGTTTATTTAATTTTAACTTTTGTTTTTGAATTGATTTGTCTTATAATTATTAATTACATATTTGATATTTTTTATTTTTATTATAAAAGATGATTATTTTATTACTTTCATAAAATAATTAATACTTATATAAAAGTTTTTATATTTTTAATATGTATGCATTTCCCACACATTTCCGTTTCTAATATTTAAAAAAAAAAATGTCATTTTTTCGTACCGTTTTCGTTTCTATTTTCATTTCCTCTTTTTATTTCTGTGCAATATAGACCTCTCTACCACAACATGTCTTATTACTTTAAACTTAATCTTATTTTGTGATTGTGTACATATGTGCTTCATGAGATTTGTTGATAGTTTAGGGCCAAAATCTTTGTTAAGCTAGTAGGTAATAAGAATGAGTAAAGGGAAGAAAAAATAACTAAGCCTATTCTTTGGCAGCTTGCTATGCTTATAAATTGTAATAAGATTGGTTGTGCCCATATCTAATTTCTTATTTCCATAGAAGTGTGATGCAGTTGCTTCCAGTTTGTATGATAAATTCTTTAACAACTGGTTACTTTTGTTGGACTAACCTAGAACTTCTACTGAATCCTATAAGAATACTCTTGCTTGTGATTAGTTTTTCTTCCTTTCTGATTTGGTTGAGTCTTTATATGTGTTCTTGAGTACGTGCATGCATGCATTCCTATAGGTGCAATATATGGTAGATTATATAACCATGCCATTGGGTTTTTGTTTCCTCGTCCTTGTGCTATGTGGAAAATTTTTTATATGTTCATAGAGAAATGCTTTGGTTCACACTCAAAAGACTTTTCTAATTTAGGATGTGTTTAGATACAAGGTGGAGAAGTTCTTATAGGAGATAAATTGTTTTGTGGATGTAAAATTTGAATATTCTGTAAGTAAAATTTTTTTAGGATATAAATAAAACCATAATATTTACATAATCGTCATAACAAGATTTTCAACCTATATGATTTTCACAGAGATATAATTAGAGAGAAAACATATTTTGATTCATGATGAAATCCTAATAACAACGATCAATTGAAAGAAATTTGCTTTTCTCTCTCTTTGACCCTATTTGATTTTGATAGAATGCTTTTTTTAATGGTCAGAAAAACACTTACATGAGTTGGATAGAGGACAAGCTTCCTTAGGGTTTTCTTTTATATGCATGTAACATCAATATGCAGTTAACAAAATAACTCCCTTCTTTATGACTAATAGAAGTCTAAACGTGGACCATAAATATCCAACATTCTCCCACTTGATCCATGTAACACCATTCATCATTTTGGTCTAACAATAGAACATAATGTGCAAATTGTAATCGAAACCTTTTATTATATTGGTCAAATCATAAATCAGTATTAACTGAGAAATTAATAAGAATTATAGCAACCATATGTCATTGGATTGACATAGTCATTTCTATGTATCATAATATCAGTTCTCTACTTATGACCTATAATAAAAGATATACCATAATAGTCCAACTATAATGTCTTTGTTACAGACAAATTCTGTTATAGTAACATAATTTATTCATGTATATACAATAACTAATATAATAAACAAGATATATTAAAATGTTAGAAACATAAATTAAATGAACTCAAAGTGTCAAAAAATATAAATAACACAAAACATCACAATAATGTCAATAATGGTTTCCAATAATGTCCATTCTTTCAACATGTTCATTAAATGTCTTTGGTAGCAACCCTTTCATTAATGGACCAACAATCTTGAGATTTGTGCTAATGTGCTGAATTGACACTCTTTCTTTCTGAACTTCTTCTTTAATGGAAAAGTATTTTAATTCCATGTGTTAGACATCTTTTGAATATTTGTCATTTTTAGAGAAAATATTGTTGCGACATTATCATAATAAATTTTCAATGGCTTGGCAACACTGTCAACAACTCTGAGTCCTGAAATAAAGTTTTATACTTGTAATCCATGAACAGTAACATCAAAGCATGCCACAAAGTCAATCTCCATGGTAGATGCAGCGATGACAGACTGTTTTACACTCTTCCATGAGACTACTCCTTTAGCCAAAAGAAATAAGTAGCTAAATATGGAATTTTTTTTTTTTGTATCCACACATCCAGCATAATCTAAATTTAAATATCCTATTATCTCAAGATGATTCGATCTCTTATTACTGAGCATAAGATCTTTCGTTCCTTGCAAATATCTTAACACTTTCTTTGCAACTTTTCAATGATCCAATTCTGGATTACTTTGATATCTGCCTAGCATTCCTATTGCAAAACTTTTGTCCGGCCTAGTACAAATCTAAGCATACATCAAGCTACCAATGATAGAAGCATAAGGATTCTGTTCCATTTCTTTGTATTCCAATTCATTCTTTAGGTATTGCATAAGGCTCAATTTGTCTCCTTTCTAAATTAGAACAAGACTTGCAGAGCACCTTTCCATCTTAAATCTCTTTAGGACTTCATTAATGTATGCTTTCTGATACAATCCTAATAATCCTTGTGATCTATCACTGAATATTTCAATTCCAATCACATTAGATGACTCACCCATATCTTTCATTTCAAAGATCTTAGAGAGAAATTTCTTAGTCACACATAATAAGCCAAAATTATAAGTAATAAGCAAAATGTCATCAATATATAGAATTAGAATTATTAACTTACTCCCAGCAACCTTTAGATATATATATCGATCTACAATGTTCTCTTTAAATCCAAAAGAAGTGATGGTATCATTGAACTTAAGATACCATTGTTGAAAAATTTGTTTAAGTCCGCATATTGATATTTTAAGTATACGCACCTGTGCTCCTTTCTCTTAGTGACAAAACCCTCGAATTGATCCATATAAACTTCTTCATCTGAAGTCCCATTTAGAAAAGTAGTTTTCACATCCATTTGATAAATTTCTAAATCATAATGAGCTATCAAAGTCATGATAATTTTAAACAAGTCCTTTTTAGAAACTAGAAAAAATGTCTTTTGTAGTTAGTACCATCCTTCTGAGTGAAATCTTTGGCTAAGTCTAGCCTTGTGTCATTTGAGATTGCCATTAGAGTCACATTTGGTCTTAAAGACCCATTTGTACACAACTCCTTGATATCCTTCAAGCAATTCAACAAAATCTCAAACTTTGTTGTGATCCATTGATTTCAACTCTTTTTTCATGGCATTTAACCACTCAATAAAATCATTACTTTTCATAGCTTGTGAAAAAGAAACTGGATCATCATCAATTCCCAAGTCACATTTTGACTCTTGTAGATAAATCACATAATCATCAAAGATAGTAGGTCTTCTTTATCTTTTAGACCTTCTTAATACTACCTCACATGGTTCATCTACTACTTGTTCATTCACAATAGTTTCATTGCGGAATGTTTCATCATTTATTTATTGTACTTGTGAGTTATCAAAATTTTCAACAACTATATGAACAACAACTTCAGTAGAAGTTTTAGGTAAAGTAGTTTCTACCCTAATTTCTTGAATTTCCACTTTCTGTGATTTGACAGTCCCACTGATTTCACCATTTTTAATTAATCTCGCATTTCCAATTTCAACGATCCTTGTACTATGGTTAGAATAATAAAATCTATACCCTTTTGATTTTTTTGGATAACCAATGAAGAAACTATTGGTTGTTCTTGAATCCAATTTCTTTTCATTTGAATTATAGATACTTACTTATGCCAGGCAACCACAAACATGATGGTGCCTTAAACTAGGTTTCCTTCTCATCTACAGTTTAAAAGGAGTCTTTCGAACTACTTTACTAGAAACCTTGTTTAACAAATACATAATAGTTTTTAGAGTATACAGTCACAATGATAAGGGTAAAGAAGAACAGCTTAACATACTCCTAACCATATCTACTAGAGTACGATTATGTCTTTCTACAACATCATTCTATCTGATGTACCTGCTATTGTATATCAAGCACATATGCCAAGATTTTCAAGGAATTTAGCAAATGGACTAGAATATTGTCCAAATTTATCATACCTTCCATAATATTCACTGCTTCAATCAGATCTGATAATTTTTACTTTTGTGTCTAATTGACTTTCAACTTCAATAATAAACACCTCTAAAGAGCATTTACTAACTGAGATTTCTCATATAACAAATAAACATATCCATAATGTGAAAAATCATCAATAAAGGTGATAAAACATTTTTCTCCACCAAAAGATGGAATATCAAAAAGTCCACATATGGCGGTGTGTATGAGTTCAAGGAGTTGTGTGCTTCTGGTGGCCTTTTTCTTAAGTGTATGTTTTTTGTGCTTTCCCTTAATACAATCCACACAAATACCAAAATGAGTAAAATCCAAATCTGGAAGGATGTTATTCTTTACCAATCTTTGTATTCCTTCTTTAAATATATAACCCAAATGCTTATGCCACAAATAAGCTGAATTTTTATTCACTAAACCACGTTTAGTAACAACATTATGATACAAGGTCAACAGAGTTTCAGCAAAAAGACTATCAAGCTTTAATATATATAAGCCATCACAAAGAACACCAGAACTAATGAAATGATTATTTTTAAACTAACTACAACTTCCATTTCCAAATTTAAAAGTGTATCCAACTATATCAAGTTTTGACAAAGAAACTAAATTATGAAAAATAGAACATAAAGAGTTTGGAAAAGATCTAAAGTCACAAAACATGTAGTTCCAATGGCCTCAAGTGAAGTTTTGCTTTATTCCCCATAGGTGTAAAATTTTCATTTACATTTATGGTTTGGGTTATACGGAATCCCAGCATCATATTAGAAATATGAGTGGTACAACCAAAATCAATCCACCAAGTATTATAAAGAACTTCACCAAATTTGATTCAAATATACGAAAGCACTAGGCTTATCTCTACTTTCGAACCATACTTTACGCTTTAGATAGTCTTTCTTATGGTGTCCACACCTTCCACAAAATGCCACTCAACCTTTTTTGTTCCTTCTTATAGATTTAGGCAGATGACTCATTAACCTTCAATGGTCTTTTATTACCCTTTTGATTCTTCTTTCCTGATTTCTTTCTATCTCCAAAATGACCTATAAGATTAATTAAGTGATTTCCTTGCTTATTAATTCTTGCTTCCTCTTGAATAAGCAAAGTTTCCAATTCTATCATATTCCATTTGTCTTTTATAGTGTTGTAGTTTATTTGAAATGGACCATATGGGCCAACGAGTTCATGATGAATGTCATAGGAAAACTTTCATTCACTTTTAGTCCCATAGATTCCAATTTTGCTACTATATTTATCATTTCAGTGACGTGTTCAAGCATTGTATGAGAACCATCAAACTTAATGGTAGTTAATGTACCTATTAATGTTCCAACAACTGACTTATTAGTAGTGCCAGATTGAGATATACTTTGCACAGATTCCATAAATTCCTTAACATTGTTAGTTTTAGGAATCATTGACTTGATGTTCTCTCCTATTGTCATTTGCATGAACATTAATGTTAGTCTGTTTGATCTTTCCCAAATTTTATAGAAAAAATTATGTTCAATACTGCTAGTGTCCGTAATAATAGTAGGCTTATCATGTAGAGGTGCCAAATCAAGATCCAAAACACCTAAGTGACCATTTAGAGAAACTAAGTCTATTGAACTTCTTAATAGACAAAACTTGCGAATGAAGAGAAACAAGGGCAAATACTACAAATGGATAGAAATGCTCATATATTAATACTTTGAGTCATAAAATATAAATGTACATTGAAATTCTCTTTTGAGTGATCCAACAATAAACGACAATAATCATAAATGATGCTCATTATTGTTTAAATTTCACATAATTGGAAATTAAATAAATTTTAATCAGGCATGCTTGCGATCTTTGGATGTACTAAACATATCTAACCAAATATATCAATCAACCGCTTTCATGTTCATGATTATAAAATAACTATTCAACTTTTGGACGATTCATAAAATTTTATAATCAATGAAATTTAATTTACCCATTACAAATAAAATCTCATCATTATGTCATCTCATTAGTAATATTACAGAATCATGGGTAATTGAATTTTATTTAATTTGACATCGATGGGAACACTCTAATTTGGCCACTTTATTGACTAAGAAATTATTTATAATATAGATATCAAATTAAATAAATAATATTATATGATTTAATAGACATTTAACTTAAAGTCTTGATCCTTTTCTTTTATTTATTTATTTATTTTTAATCAAAATCAACAGTCAACGGCCAATGATCAATAATCAGCGGGTTAGGTTGAATCGGGTCAGGTAAGCCAGACTTGATTCTTTATTCAATCCTCTTGGCCTAGTGGTTATATAGTGTATGTGGTTGAGTAATTTTGGGCCAAGGTTCAAGTCATGGTACCAACACTTTATGGTTCTTTTATTTTTTTTATTTTCTTTTATTCAATACCTAGAATTCCTTTTAATGGATTTATGGTTCAAGCTTTTTCCTTTGGACTATACTTATAGTGGGCTAAAAGCTCAACTTTTTTAATTATTTTGGACTTTAAGCCTTGAATCTTTTTGGGTAGAATTAATGTATTTATTTATTATTATTTTAAAAGAACTTTACCCAACATAACTCCTTATTCCATAAAATGTGGGAAAATTTATCAAACATGAACTCTTGTTCCTTTAAACATGGGAAAAACTTCCCATGACTTTAACAATTATCTACATTCAAATTTGAAAATTTGAATAATCGTTTGTTGTGTTTTTTTTTTTTTAATCCATAGCGATGAGAGAAAATCTCTCTTCCAGGACAAATTGTTCATTTTCAGAAATGGGAATGTCATTCATTTAATGCTATGTTGACTTTTTTAATTTAGTTTTTCTTTATTCTTTTATTCTTTCAAAGAAAAAATTTTATCAATTCACCCAATTCAGATCTAAGCAAGGAATTTAAGGATGATGATATGAAATAATAATCAAAAGAGAAATAAATAATCATTAATGGAAAAGCATAAGTTCGGTAACCATGCTCTGATACCAAAATGTAAGTAAAATTTCAAATAAAACCCTAATATTTACAAAATCATGATGTCAAGATTTTCAAACTATATGATTTTTTAGAGATATAATTAGAGAGAAAATATTCCTTGATCCATGATGAAATCCAAAGAATAACGATCAATTGAAAGAAATTTGCATCTCTCTCTTTGACCTTCTTTGATTTTGACAGAATGCTTTTCTTGATGGTCAGAAAAGCATGGATTGGAGAGAGGACTAGTTTTCTTAGGGTTTTTTATATGCACATATCATCATAACAAAATAACTCCCTCCTTTATGACCAATAGAAATCTGACACGAGAACCATAAATGTCCAACACATTCCAATCAAAATGGTTTTGATTTATGACAATTTTAAAAAATTTTAAGGAAAATTTTAGTTTAGTACGAAAAAATATATGCCTTTGTATAATTTTTCTTTTTAGCGCTTGACAAATACTAATTTTTAATAAGATAAAATAGGGAACAAGTGCTTTCTATAAGTTCTTTTGTGTAATCTAAATTCTCTCTTAGCATTAAAGGGTAATACCTTGGAATGGAACATATAAATTGGCTTTTATCTAAAGTGATCAATATACATTTTTACGTAAGAAGAATATACAAAAATACTAGGAATCATATGGGGTACAAAACAATCACCAAAGAACTCTTAGGCTCAATAGCCCATTTAGTATTCATCGTATTCCTCTTTGGCTAGGTATAATGTGGCCATTACGGTTCAATGGGTGGATATGAGAAAAATAATGCTTGTGTAATCTTTTGGCTTGACATAGTGAATTGCACAGTAAATCCACCTTGGAACTCCTCAACACATCACTATGTAATTAAAATTTTTCATTTTTATTTTTTGGTGCAACTGATATTAGTTAAACTAAAAATTTATGTTATATCCATTTTCTTGTCATCAAAATCATGTTGATGAGACATGGTCAAAATACTATTCGGTGCGTTATCCGGACGTCTAAGACCCGACAATACACTTACAGTCCTGAAGGGCCCAGTCCTTTCGAACCACGAGCATATCGATCCAAACAATGCGACCGATGAGCAGGTGCATACACCCCCCTCTATCCGACCGATGGATACCGAATACTAAAGAAACCGAACGCCTCTATTCCCAATTGGTAATATTCATTCGAGTCCCACTCTGATTAAGCTTCCTATTTCAGTACGAAATACATCTTTTGGATAATGAAGGAGACCCTTGAGGATCTAATCGATAAGGGAAAGAATCTCCCTGTATAATTCAATTTCCTAAATGATTACAATTTGATATCTTTGACGATTGGGATCCAGAATCCTCAGCTCACTTTGTAAGAAAACTGGGGTTATAATGCCCCGAGATCATACGTCTCTAGCTGGACATCATATAAAAGACCCTGAAGTGTCAAACTAGGTAAGTTCTCTGAACTCGACACAAAACACATAAGGGTCACAGGGAGATCCGTCCTCCATCTCTGTCTGTTTATTCTTTCAAAAATCGTTCTTTTTGACTGGAGCGTCGCAGCTTTCTCCATCGGAGCACCCTCTAGCGGTCTTTTGCAGGTTTCAAGCCGCCTCATTGAGCACCCATTTGAGTCATCAAGGAGCTAGATCTGTAGAGTCGAAACCCACCTCCAACAGATTGGTACCATTTATGGGAATTAGACTAGTCATTAGTCTTTCTCATCAACATTCCGTTACCAAACTTAATATGGCTACGGTTAAGAAAAAACGGCCAACCATCGAATTTGATAATGATGATCTGATTGGAGTCAACCCAAGTCATAATGATCCTCTAGTTATTACTATCAAAATGGAGTCTCATACGGTAAAAAGGGTCCTCATCGACCAATGCGCATATTGTGATATCCTTACTTGGGACGCTCTCCATCGAATGGGCCTCAACTCCTTAAACTTTCAGCCCCCAACCGGATCCCTCAAGGGATTATCTGATAAATGCATCAATCCAGAGGAAACCATTCCCCTCGTTGTGACTTTAGGGACTCCCCGTAACCATGCAACCATTAAGGCCACCTTCCATGTGGTGAAACTATTCTCACCGTATAACGCCATCCTCGGCTAACCGAGTTTGGACGAACTGGAAGCATGACTCAGCACTAGACACATGAAGATAAAGTTTAGAATATCGGAAGGGATCGCTACTATTTGTAGTGAACCCGACCCCTATGTCCTCTTTGCTGATAGAGACGAGTGTGAAAACTTTCCTATTGACACCCTAGAACTCAGAGGCGACATCGAACCGATGAGCAAACCAAAACTAGGAGAAAAGGTGATCGAGATTCCTCTGATTCATGATCCCAATCGAACTATTCAGATCGGGGCTAGCCTGTCTATGCCCTTCTGAGAAGCTATTGTCAGCTACCGATAACGACACTCCAAAGTTTTCACTTGGTCCCCCAAGGACATGCCTGGCATTGATCCATCTGTCATCATTCACAAGTTAACCATAAATTCTGACTGCAAGCTAGTCAGGCAGAAGAAAAGGGTGTTCGCCCTCGAATACCAATGAGCCATCCAAGAGGAGGTCCAAAAGCTACTAACAGCCGGGTTCATTTGTGAAGTCAAGTATTCCAAATGATTAGCCAATGTGGTCCTAGTGAAGAAGGCCAATGGTAAATGAAGGATGTGTGTAGACTTCATAGATCTTAACAAAGTATGTCCAAAGGACAGTTACCCCTTCTGAATATTGACAAATTGATGGATAATTCCTAAGACCACCAACTCTTAAGTTTCATGGATGCCTATTTGGGGTATAATCAGATACGAATGGCACCTGAGAATGAAGAGAAGACAAGTTTCATTACTAAATTCGGTACATACTATTACCGAGTCATACCTTTCGACCTAAAGAATATAGGAGTGACCTTCTAGCGATTAATTAACGAGAAGCATACATGGATGACGTGCTTATGAAAAGCACCAATGTTGAAGCTCATGTTACCAACCTTGAGGAAACATTTCAAATGCTCGAAGGCTACAACATGTGACTAAACCCTGCCAAGTGCACTTTCGGCATCGCATCAGGCAAATTCATGGGCTTTATGATCACCAATCACGGGATTGGGGCAAACCCCGAGAAGATACAGGCTATCTTGGACATGTTGCCACCTCAAATATTAAAGGAGGTGCAACGCCTTATCACTCGGATAGCGATTTTAAGCCGATTCATGCCAAAGGTTGGGGAGAAGTACAAACCCATCTTTGACGCTCTGAAGAGATCCCAATGGTTTGTATGGTCACCCGAGTGCCGAACAGCCTTCGAACAACTCAAAGAGTATCTTATGACCCCTCCGTTGCTCTCTCGATTGACCCTAGTGAGAAACTCTATCTTTATCTCTCTATTTCTAATCAGGCACTTTGTTTTGTCCTTATAAGATAGGACTCAACTGCTCAGAAGCCGATCTATTATATTAGTTAGATACTGAAAGAAGCCGAAATCAATTACCGACCGATTGAGAAGATAACATATGCATTGGTCATTTTGGCCAGACGACTTCGGTGGTACCTCCAAACCCATACCGTCGTAGTACTCACCGACCAACCTTTAAAGCAAATCCTCTAGAAAAGACACACATCTGGTTATTTAATCAAATGGAGTGTCGAATTTGGTGAATTTGACATCAAATATCAGTCTCGACCAGCAATCAAAGACCAGGCTTTGGCTGACTTCATTCTTGAATGCACTCTCCCGATTACAGTTACACATGAGTCCACCAGCAGTCCTAACGAATGGTAGTTGCCAGATTAGACCATGTATATTGATGGGTACTCAAATTCTTTGGGTAGTGGCACCGGGTTCATACTGACGGGCCTGAACAACTTCAAAGCGGAATATGCCCTCCGATTCGACTTCAGGGCCACCAACAATTAAGCAGATATGAAGTCTTGTTGACAGGACACCGAATCGTAGTTGATATAGGAGCCCGAAGTGTTCGGGTATTCACCGATTATTAAGTGGTAGTCAACCAGATTGAAGGGGTCTATAAGACAAAAGACCCGACCATCGCTAAATATCTAAGTAAACTACACAAGACAATGGCATATGTAGAAAGGGTTGACATCCAACAAATTCCTCGCTCAGAAAATACAAGAGCCGATACACTTTCCAAGTTGGCTAGCTCAGATTCAGTTACTTCTAGCCGAATGGTCTATATCGAAAGCTTACCATACCCCAATATCAATGAACCTGAAAGGGTCTTGGCAGCGGACCAGCCCGCTAGTTGGAAAGACCCAATCGAAGCATACCTGAGAGACAACCAACTGCCTGACTCGCCACTAGAGGCAGCTAAGGTAAAACGAAAGGTCACCCATTATGCAATCAATAACGGAAGACTGTACCAAAAGTCTTTCATTCAGCCCTACTTGAGATGTCTGACCCCAGAAGAGGGGGACTATGTCCTACAGGAGATCCACGAAGGGATTGCAGCAACCACCTGGGGGCTCAAAATCTAGTCCACAAAGCTTTGCGACAAGGGTACTACTGGCCGACCATGAAGAACGATTCAAACGACTATGTCAAAAAAATATGACAAATGCTAATGGTTCTCTTCGGTTCCACGAATGCCTTCCATCAAGTTTAGCCCCCTAACAAGACCATGGTTATTCACTCAATGGGGAATAGATATCCTTGAACCATTCCCACCAGCTACCAGATAGAGAAAATTCATTATAGTAGCCATCGACTATTTCACCAAATGGGTAAAGTTCGAACCTCTGGCCCAGATAACAGCAACTAATGCCCAGTCATTCGTATGAACTCACATAGTCACTTAGTTCGGCATAACTCATGTCCTTGTTACAGACAAGGGAAAGCAATTCGACAATGCTAACTTTTGAGAGTTTTGCGGAAGCTAGAGATCGACCATCGATTTTCATCGGTTGCCTATCCACAAACCAGCGGACTCGCAGAGATAACTGACAGAACGATCCTCCAAGGACTAAGGACCAAGCTAGATGAAGCCAAAGGACGATGGGTAGACGAGCTCTATAGCCTCTGGTTGTACCGCACCACACCCCAAAAGGCAACCGAAAAGACTTCGTTCAGCTTAACATACGAAAGTGAGGCTGTCATACCAATGGAGATTGGGATCCACTCACTCTGGATGACTCAGTATGATTCCAAAAAAAATGAATCTACCTTACATGAGCACCTAGACTTGTTCCCTGAACTACGAGAGTCCGCATCCGCTCGAATGGCTGCGTATCAATAACAAATGACGCAACACTACAACCGGTGAATCAAAAGCCGATGTTTAAGCCAGGTAACCTGGTGCTAAGGAAAGTGGAAGCTACTAGCCAACCCCAACTCGGGAGCAAGCTAGCTTCTAACTGGGAAGGCCCCTATCAGATAAGCTTTATGGTTCGCCCGAGAACTTATCGCCTCAATAACCTAAATGGATCAATTGTACCCAGGACCTGAAATGCAGAGAACCTACGAATCTACTATCAGTGAGCCATATCGTGTCTCTTTCGATAAAGGTATCTCCTATCGAGTAAGTCCCTCACGGTCCTTTCAATAGTTTTATCATTTGATTCCCGACGTTTCTACCCCAGTCAATTATTATCTACCGAAGGAATCTATCTCCCCAAACGGGTCTTAGTCGCCCTGTCCTATTAAAAGGATCTATCTCCCCAAATAGACCTTAGTCGCCCTGTCCTAGGCCTTAGTCACCCTGTCTTATCGAAGGGATATATCTCCTCAAACGGTTCTTAGTCGCCCTGCCCTACCGAAAGGATATATCTCCCCGAACGGGCCTTAGTCGCCTTGTCCTACCGAAATGATCTATCTCGCCGAACGGGCCTTAGTCACCATGTCCTACTGAAGGGATCTATCTCCACAAACGGGCCTTAGTCGTCATGTCCTACCGAAGGGATCTATCTCCCCGAACGGGCCTTAGTCACCATGTCTTAATGAAGGGATCTATCTTCCTGAATAGGCCTTAATTGTCTTATCCTATCGAAGGGATCCACCTCCCCAAACAAGGGAATCTGAATCCTTAATAGGAACCTGATCGAAAGAATTCATACTATCAGTTAAGTTCGCATCTATGGGCAGACCGAACACACTCTTATCCACTTGGAAAGCACGAGAACAACGGGCAGTGTCCTCGACACAGGTGAGTTGATCACATAAGTACTCAAGATACAATGAATTTTCGACAAACAAAGAAATTCTGACAGACACTACTGATGACAAGTAAGTGGAGCAAATCTCTTTTATTTTCATACATGTTTAGTTACATGAGTAATTACACTTTACAAGTCCCTTAGTCGGACCAATTACATCAAAAGAAATCCACAAAGCTACCTCACCTCTATCATTCAACAAAGAGTATAGAAATAATAAAAACAGGAGCAACGAAAAACAAACAACAGCTCTAAGCACCGAAGACCACAGAAGCCGCAAGTGAAACTTACATGTGACAATCTGCAGCCCTATTGATACAATAAGACTACCAAAAGAGGAGACAAATCGATCAGGAAGAGAGTCAACGGTTGCATCAGAATATCATCATACTTTCTTCTATCACCTAACTCCCTACACGCAATCGGCAAGCCCTGCCACCTAACTCGAAAGGAGACTCATTTCTCAAATCTGAGTCAGGGGCCCCAACAAAAACCTCGATGAAGCCTATCACAAAATTCAGATTGCGAATGGCATGAAGAGCACTTATATCAAAAATCCCCACTCTTGACGAGACCTCATCACAACAGAAGCAACTCACGCTATAGAGACCTGCAAAGCCAAAGCGTCCTTCCAAAGACTCCTCATGGAAGACAACTCTCACAAGAAGAAAACCCTCAAGCATGGAGAAACTCACTGAAATAACAAAAGTCTCACAGTCCCTACTTATAGGCGCAAAGAGATCTCTTCAAAATCTTGGAGTAGTTGAAACGCTTCTCTGAAAAGCTTGCAAATTAAGTGAGAAAGTTCATACCGCCTCGCCTTCCTGCACCACATTAATTTTGAATTGAATCAAGTGGAAGGTGAAATGTATTAATACTAGAGGAGTACGAAATGGTTGAGACAAAAGGGGGATTCATATCCCATCTACTTTGATTTAGTATCAATTGCAGACGATTTGTATGACCTTAGGAGACACGTGTCTTCAACTCCTATACCTTTCTAACTTCTTAAAAACTAGATTTCACTCATGGCGCCTCTCCCACAAATTGGCACCATGAGTTAGGGGCAAATGATGAGACATGGTCAAAATACTATTCGGTACGGTTTCTGGGCGTCCAAGACCTGACAATAACTTACGGTCCTGAAGGGCCCAGCCCTTTCGAACCACGAGCATATCGATCCAAACAATGCGACCGATGAGCAGGTGCATACACCCCCCTGTATCCGACCGATGGATACCGAACACTAAAGAAATCGAACACTTCTATTCCCAATCGGTAATATTCATCCGAGCCTCACTTTGATTAAGCTTCATATTTCAGTACGAAACGCACCTCTTGGATAAGAAAGGAGACCCTTGAAAATCTAATCAATAAGGAAAAGAATCTTTCTGTATAATTCGATTTTCTAAATGATAACAATTTGATATCTTTGACGATTGGCATCCGGAATTCTCGGCTTGCTTCATAAGGAAACTAAGGTTGTAACGCTCTGAGATTATACGTCTCTAACAGGACATCATATAAAAGACCCCGAAGCGTCAAACCAAGTAAGTTCTCTGAACTCGACACAAAACACATAAGGGTAATAGGGAGATTTTTTCGAAAAGTACTCTTTCTGACTTGAGTGTCAAAGTCTCCCCACCGGAATACCCTCCGATGATTTTTTGCAAGTTTCAATCCTCCTCATCAAGCACCTGTTCGAGTCATCTAGGAGTTAGATCTATGGAGTCAAAACCCACCTCCAACACATGTGTTATGGATGATATTGTGATATAGATTCTACTCGGTCAAAAGTTATAGCCATAAAAGCACAGGTGATATATGTTTTTACCAAATATGCAAAAGCTTTCACGTAATCTAGGAAAGATTCTCATCCACCATTTTTGCTTGTACTCATTCTTCTTAGTTTGTAAGCAACTAAGTTAACAAAGAAGTCTATTTGTTCCGTCATGTGCCAAAGCTAGAGTTCAAGATTGGGTGCTTTTGATCTTCTTGGTGGTAATCTTGCTATCGAGATACTTCATAGAGTCCCAGCCAAGATGGTTTAAATGTCGAAAAGGTGTGCAAGCAATGGATCTCAGTTTAAATATTATCACCGTAGCTATAAAGTAATAGAATTTTAGATATCAGTATTTAGATAACTACAAAAATTGTTATAATTCTAAATCTTAGTTTTCCGTAATAGTATTTTCAAAATGCTAATCAGCCTCTGACAAGTTTAAATATTATCACTGTAAAAATTTTATAATTTAAACTGAAGACCAACTTTCTTATTGAATATTAGGATTTCCTCTTAATGATTTCATATCATAAAAGGATGGGTATTATTTAATGTAATAATTCTTCTCAAATAACTAAAATCCTTTCACATAAATGAAATTCTATCATTGCATAGAAGTCTATGCTGTCTCACCGATAATTGTTAAATATTAGGTCATAAAAACAAAGTAAAAATGGCGAAGCCTTGACTTGATAATCACTTCATTAGTAACTAGTACATGTCAAGAGTTCAAAGTCGTGCAAGTTTTTTCATGGGACCATGAAGGTTCACAATCAGATAGTCAATATAGTTAATAAAAGTGTTAAATCTTTTAATCAAATCTCAAATTCAAAATTTGAGAGTAAAAAAAGATTTTATAAAAGAGTTCTTCTAAATTAGGCCAGATAAAATTTGAGCTGGATTAATTGAAACCTGCATCCGGATATCTATTGGTTATATAAAAAAATAAAAAAAATAAAAAAAACAACGTTCATAACGAGTTACTCGGAGTGAGCATGACTCAATTAACTATCGAATTCCTATTAGGATTATCTTGAAAAACGCCAATTAATTTTTCTGTTGTCATAATTGTAGTGACTACTTGAAAAAGCGGACCGGTATGAGAATCCTAATGTTAATTTACTGGAATTAAGAAATAATTTAACAATTGAAAAATAAATTATTTATCAAAAAACAAAATAAAAAAATAGAGCCACCGAAGAAAATGTCAATTTAAAAAAATGTGAAATCCATTTTTCATTGTGAAATTTTCACATTTAGAAAGTGTAAAACCATTGATTAATCCAAATTAGAAAAAAAAAACCAAAAAAAAAAAAACAAACATAAATGAAATGTTCATATAATTGAGAACTAATCCTTATTCAATTTTAATAACATTAACAAACATTAATACTATGAAACATTAATGAATGTTAACAAAACATTAATAATAAATACAATAATTTAAAAACCATTGTCACATTAAACATTAAAACTAGTTCATACGCATACGTATCTTGTGGGGTGTAGTCACATTCATGGAACCAGAAGAAAATGTGTTGATCACATTCAAGCTATTTGTAACTATGGGAGCTTTTATGAATCCAAAACAAAACGAAGGCGTTAAGGAGTGACCGGGGTAACGGACGAATATGTCTGGTAATAAAAAGACCATTTTGCCCTTATTATTTTTATCTATTTATTTAAAAAAATTTAAGTCCTTTGGGGTAATTAAGGATTTACAATACTTTCAAAACCATAACACAGAGGTTAATATTATTTGGTTATGTTAGATTTATTCTACATGTATGTGCATGCGCATACAGAAGTCTGAAAATTAAACCATCGAAAATTTTTAGGATCGTAACTCGATGTGTAGATTTTCAAAAATTCATGACTGCAAACCCTCGAACAAACACACAGCCGAGATGGTGATCACGAAATCGAACCACCACCATGTCACGATGTCACAATCCACAATCCGGTGAATCAAAGTGATGCAGAAAATTTTCTATTCGAAATTTTCTCGAAACTCTCAATTTATTTCTCACACTATAAATTAATCTCTCTATAGAAGATAATTCTTTAAAATATCTTTGTTCACTCTCGTTATCAATAATGTGCAAAGAGTTTAATCACTATCAAAACTCTAATTGCTAGAGTAAGTCACATAGGATAAAATGGAGAGTCAATTATGGGGAAGTTGGGGATGTGGGGATAATGGATTAACCACCCATTATCCCTTCATTTAAAATTTTAATTTAAAATGCTCCTATGTGGGCAAATTAACCAACATCTCTCACTTGCACACGAGGGTATTTTATGTCCGTCACAAGATCATAACTCATGCGATCTATCATATCATGCTACTCGATTTTCATATAAAATTGGGTGTCATGCGACCAGCTAGTACACTTGCAAGCAAAACTTCTCAATGCACCTGTTAAGATAACCGAGAAGCCACAGTTAATATAAAAGAACTCGCTGCACCCAAACTCAATGTATTACATCCATAAAACCACTTTCCTCAACAAAATTGATCTTCTATCGTTGCTCGACTATGTATTCACAATTATATTTGAACCCCAATATGGATAAACATAGCAGGTCGACCAGTGAATATTATACAATAATATAATGTCGATTGGCCTTCTAGTGTGTTGTCAAACAAAAAATAAATTAATCTACTTCCAACAATATATGTATAGTGCAAATAGGGTCGTATCCATAAGGAAAAGGTAGATTTATCTCTTTTAAGGAAATAAAAATAAAAATAAAATATAGGGGTTGAAAAATTAACTAAACTAATAAACTAAATTAAAATAGACAAGAATTAAAATTGAAGTAATAAAGGTAAAATAAAATAAGACAAAATTAAAGGAATAAATGTCAATATGAAATAACCTAGTTTAATGGTTTGTTTCCACTTTGATTTAATCAATTGATTCTCGATTTAAAGATGATTCAACAATACATAAATAAAACATAACAGGTCGACCGGTGAATATAATACAATAATGTAATGTCGATTGGCCTTCTGGTGTGTTGTCAAACCAAAAATAAATTAATCTACTTCCAACAATATATGTATAGTGCAAATAGGGTCGTATCCACAAGGAAAATGTAGATTTATCTCTTTTAAGGAAATAAAAATAAAAATAAAATATAGGGGTTGAAAAATTAACTAAACTAATAAACTAAATTAAAATAGACAAGAATTAAAATTGAAGTAATAAAGGTAAAATAAAATAAGACAAAATTAAAGGAATAAATGTCAATATGAAATAACCTAGTTGAATGATTTATTTCCACTTTGATTTAATCAATTGATTCTCGATTTAAAAATGATTCAACAATACATAAATAAATTGGTTATAGTTGTCAGTAAATGTCTAACGACCAATCTCTACTTCTTAGTCGATAATTTAGAGAAGCTCTTTAATTATTTTCCTAATAAAAAAACAACCTTAGAGAAGCTCTTAAGATTTAAAGTTTCAATAGCATTAAAATCTAGAGACACATAATTCTAATTAACAAATACATAATGGGTTTATTTAATTTAGATTATTCAATTCCATGACATAGATGTCATTCACCACTTTATTAAAACAAACAAATAATTACGGATTTGTTGTTTTAATTATTCTCAAACTATTAAATATTAGTCACTATTCAATAAATTCTAAAAAAATCATAATCTATGAAGTGCAAGAATTAGATAAATATCTATGATTGTTAAATGAATGAGCACGATTAGATCTCACAATATCATGAATCAAAACTTTCACTAACCTTCAACCAGAAAATTAATTTAGAATAGAAACATAGTTGAAGAAAAACTCACAAAATATTTTATTGCTATAGAAAGAAAGTGCTGGAACCAAGAAAAAAAGAGGCGGCTGTCCAATGAGAAGAAGAAAACTATTCTAACGAATGAATGAACAACCCCTTGTGTAACCTAGAGCTATTAAAGTGGAAAATATGTTTCCAAAAGTCCACCAAATCCTACTGCCGACTGCTCCACAAAATAAGGCATTTTTCCTATCTTTTCCCTTCTTTTTCCTTTTTTTTTAACTAAAGGTAAGAACCTTTGTAACCCGAAGTTGTTAAAATAAAAGGAGGGGAAATTTCTAAATGTCTCTATAAATCATCAACTAGTTAAAAATAAAAATTACAAAATTCAAAATTTCTAAAATTCCTACTTCTAAATAGAATAAAAGATATTCCATCCTTCACATGCTTCCAAATCTAACCCAACTCCTTCTTGAATGTACAATTGGAAGAAAAATTGTACTGCAGTAAATCTTCAATAATCTCTTGTATTATCCCTTCGAAATCAACGTGCCCACGTGCAATCGAATAAGTGTTGCTGTCCAGTTTTTACTCTTTCATGCAAAACCACCAATTTAGCTCTTTTTCTCCATTTTCCTTTATGAATCTCTTCCATCAATTCTACCACATCAAATACCTCAAATTAGTGTAATATTTATGTAAAAATAATGCAACACTCATTTTATCCCAATCAAATTCCCCCACACCTAAACGAAGCTTGTCCTTAAGCATTCCTACACAAATTAAACTAAAACTAACCAACCTATTTTTTGCTTTCAAGCTCTAAAGATAATAAGATCTATAAGAATTTAACCAAAAACATAATCAAAACAACAAGTACTTCACAGTGCTTTATACCAAAGCAATAATTACACATCTCAACGACTCCTTATGAAATCAAAAACAGTAAGATTCAACAATCCTCTCTAAGGGTTCACTCAAATGCACTCGATTGGGGTAAACAATATATAGATAGCACTCAAATCAACACATTAGAATTGGCATTACCATATACTTACAAATATATCAAATCTCCACCACTTAAAAATTTGAATGTCATGCATCAATCAAAAGGTCTTTCTTTTGGTTGTAATATGGTTGGGATTAGGGATAGGATAAAGGGAATATTAAGGGTTAAAACGTACCAAAGGTAATATTTAGCTAACTACATAACTTTTTTGCAATGAACACATTTGACTCACACAAATAGCACAAAAAGATAAATGTCTTTGCTGTCCATATATGCACGAATAGCCAACAACAAATGCATATAAAAAAAAAGTCAATACTTTTCTTTGCATTCCATGACTAAAATTAAATTCAACAAGATGCACCACTTTTTCTTTTTTTTTCTCTCTTTTTTTCATTTTTTTTTTTTGGAGCTTTTTCTCTCTTTTTTTGCATCTTTTTTTGTTGAATGAAGAATATCCCAACAAAAAATGAACAAAACTCAAGCTTTTTCTTCCTTTCATAGTCACAAAGTCCATTCATCTTTCATATCAATGAAAATAATAAAATCAAGATTCTAATCAGCACATTTCCTATGAGGCAAGCATATCACCAAAATCATACAATTAACTACATACACCTTTGGTACAAGGGTTTGAAGCGAAAGCCGAAAATAAGGGTTTTGGTGTTATGTTGAAGGGTTTGAAAGGAAGAAAAGTTTTTAGACTCAACTTCATTCACTAAGGGGATTATAAAATCAGGGTAAGGATTTAGGTTTTTACGCAAGCCAAAACGGCGAAAAACCTACGTGGCTTTATCATTTCAATGCATAAAGTTCTAGAATGCGGTTTCGAAATGCATAACAGAGCAAATTCTAAAATGAATAATCCAACTATGATAATTACTCAACAAGAAAAAGAATTTCGAGTATAAAGAATGAAATTGTTCGCTTTGGGCTCAAAATCTCACATTTAAGTAGAGTTTATGTTAAATCTTGCATGTTCATCTCCAAAGAAAACTATCTAACACACGAATAACCCATTTCAACGCTAAAGACCATTGATACATACTATTCATCATATATTTTCAGTCAACCAAATAGTGCACATTAACTAAGAGAGCTCAAAATTTTCCAATTTTCCATTTTTTTCTTTTTTGTTATTTGAATAATGAAAGCAAAACCTAACAATTTTATAACAAAGCAAGAACTGTAAACACCTAGAAAACTATTTAACATCCCCCCACATCTAAATCATACATTGTCCCCAATGTATGCTCAAATCAAGAGAGACAAAAAAAAGGCAATGAATCGATCAAGCAAAACCAAAAAATAAAAAACAAAAAGAAATAAAAGAATAGGGTAGAAAGATACTCCCCTAGGGTGAAGGTGGGGATTGTGAGCGAACTCTTGAAGAAGTTAAAGAATTGGTCTTGAGGTCACCAGCTACGGGAGGAGTCGATGAAGATGGTGGCGATTGAGAGGACTGAGAAGGAAAAGAGTCCTCATCATTGTCCAAAGAGAGGGATATGCAAGTGGGTTACGACTTGGAGGACAAAGGCTCGGATGGTGGTCGAATCGAGTTCAGTCAATCACGAAGGCCATAATGGTGTTGATAAGTGTGTTTCCTTCCCACTATTGTCAGCGATCGAAGGAGGTGAATCGATTGAAGGCTTCGGCCATGGCAGAGGTGAGTCTCGAATGGAAGTGTGAAGAGGAGAAGTGGAACCCTAAAACAGAGAAACAAAAAGGGTTAGAAAATCCCAAATTTTTCCCTTTTTTTTGAATATTAGCAGAAATGGGCTTTGTTTAGGGCATGAGCATGCCCTAAACATCCTTTGTTTTTGTCCAAGGTTGCAGGTGCTGTCTACTTTAGGCAGTGATGAAGGCAAGTTAGGGCATGGGCACGCCCTAACCCCTGAGCATTTCTGTTTATTTATTAAAAGTAGGCCGAATTGAGGCAGAAATGAAAGGTTGTTAAGGCGTAAGCACGTCCTAACAATTGAACACTTCTGTCAATTGATTTTTTTTTTAATAAAACCTAAATTAAACCAACATAAAGAAATAAAGTAAATAAATCATAAAAGAAAATATTAGGTTACCTCCCAATAAGCACCTTTGTTTAATATCTTTGGCTCGACATTGTCTCTCTGTTTCAACCCGGCTCATAGCTCGGCCCGATTTATCTCGACTTCAACTTTTTTGGCATAAACTTCAATCTTGAATGGAAGTGAGGGACTTTTTGGTTGACCATAGGTTGCATACTAACAAGAAAAATAGACTCAGAATTATTTGGATACTTTATGGGATCAAAAATATTGAAAGTACAACTTCACCATCAAATTCAAAAGATAAAGTACCTGAATCTTCATCAATTTTTGTTTTAACTGTTTTCATGAATGTTCTACCCAACAAGATAAGAGCAAGGTTAAGAGAACATACATCATCCATATCAGTAACATAGAAATCGGTAGGAAAAATTATATCACCCACTTTTACTAAAATATCTTCAATCACACCCCCAGGATATGAATATGACCTATCAGCTAATTGAATTATCACATTTGTCTCTTACAAAGGTCCTAAATTCAAATCCTTATAAACAGACAAAGGCCTAACGTTTATCACTGCTCCTAAATCAAACGTAGCCTTTTCTAATAATTTATTGCCAATCATACAAGGTACCATAAACATACCGAGATCTTTACATTTTGGTGGAACTTTCTTCAAATGATTGCTGAGACATTCTCACTAACTACAACTCTATCATCATTTTTCAATCTTAATTTCTTAGTGTAAAATTTCTTAAGAATCTTGACATACCTTGGCACTCATCTTATTGTTTCCAAAAGTGAGATATTGATCTTTACCTTTCGAAGATTTTCTAAGATCTCTTTCTCTTCCTCCTCTTTCTTTGATTGTGCCAATCTGCCAGGAAAATGTGATGGAATTATTATCTTAGATTTTGAATTAAATTCACTACTAACCCTTTTAGTTGAAACATCCAAAGTTATTGATATTTCTTCACTTTTAGATGCCCTTTTTGATTCAACCTTTGATGTAGTACCTTACACCTCTTCTCCACTTCTAAAGATCATAGCACTAACATTTTCTTTTGGATTGATCACAACTTGAGAAGGTAGTTTGCCTTGATTTTTTTCTAATTTACTCATGGTTGCTGTCAATTGTGATACTTAATTCTCCAAATTCTTGATGTTGGCCGTTGTTTCTCATTGAAATTGTTGGCTTTCCTATTAAAGTAATTGAGTGTTGTTAGTCAAACTTTTAACAATATCTTATAAAGATATAATCGATTCAAAGAGAGTTGTTGAGGTTGAAATTGTGGTCGGTTTTGTAGTTGTTATTGGAACCCTTGTTGTCGATTCCCATAGCTGAAGTTTGGATGATCCATCCATCCTTGTTTGTAAGTGTTTGGATGAGGATCATACTTTTGTTATGGTTGCCCCACGAATCCCCCTACTACATTGATTTGTCCATTGGAATCTTCTTAAAGGGTAGAGCACATATCCATAGGGTGACCCAAATTGGAACAAACTCCACATGTCTTGACCTATTGTGTTTTTCCTATAATAAAATTATGCATAAGAGAGGTTAGTTCTCTCAATTCCTAACCAAGGAAAAAATCACTTATCTCGTTAACCTTCCTTGGAATCTCTTGCCTTATTCCAAACTATTGGGAATTGGCTGTCATATTTGAGATTAGATTTCTCACTTCATCGGGTGTCTTGTTCACCAATACTCCTCCACTTGTAGCATCAATCATGTTCCTCTCTATTGGAGATAAACCTTCATAGAAATATTGGATCAACAACTGTTTAGAGATTTGAAGTTGGGGACAGATTGCATATAGTTGTTTGAACCTCTCCCAATATTCGTATAGGGCCTCCCCAGGAAGCTAGAAAAAATTTTTCTAAAAACACTCTTTCCAAGTTAGGCCAAGTAGTAATAGAACAAGAGGGCAAATAAAAAAGTCAATCTTTAGCTTTATCTACTAAAGAAAAAGGAAAAACCACAGGTTTAAGTTGTTTTTCGATTACCCCTTGTGGTCTCATGGTGGAATAGACGACATGGAACTCCTTAAGATGTTTGTGAAGATCTTCCCTTGCAAGACCATAGAATATAGGCAACAAATGAATCAGTCCAGATCTCAATTCGAATGGAGTCATAATATGAGAAAAATTAATACACAAAGATTGTTGATTAAATTCAAGGGTTGCCAACTCCCTCAAAGTCCTTTGGGCTGCCATGTTTGTGTCTTTGACATCCTTCTCTTGAATTTCAATGTCTGAGTCTAGTAGATGGTCAGCCAGGTTGCTTCCAAGTGATGAACTCATTGCCTTCTTTACTTCTTGAGTCTCTTTTTTCAATTTTCGGGCTGTTTTCTTTACTTTTGGATCAAACTCTAGTTCGCCTATATGAGTAGAACAAGATATAAACCAGAAACAATGAGACAAAAATTAAAAGAAATAAATCTCTCAAGACCTTCTTCCCCAGCAATGGTGCCAAAATTTGATGTATCGTCAAACAATCAAAACTAAATTAACCTACTCCAACAATATGTGTATAGAGTAAATAGGGATGTATCCACAAGTAAGAGGTGGATTTATCTCTTTTAAAGAAATAAAAATAAAAATAAAATTATGGAGGTTAGAAAATTAACTAAACTAATAAACTAAATTAAAATAGACAAGAATTAAAATCAAAGTCATAAAGGCAAAATAAAATGAGACAAAATTAAAGGAATCAATGTCTATATGAAATAACCTAGTTAAAGGGTTTGTTTCCACTTTGATTCAATCAATTCATACTCGATTCAAAGATAATTCAATAACACATAAATAAATTAAATATAGTCATCAACAAACATCTAACGACTAATCTTTCCTTACTTAGTCGTTAATTAAGAGAAGTTTTTTAATTATTTTTCTAATCGAAAGACAACCCTAGAGAACCTCTTAGGATTTAAAGTTTCGACAGCATTACGATCTAAGGGACCAAATTCTAATTAACAAACACATAACAGATTCATTTAAATTAGTTTATTTAATTACATAACATAGATATCATTTATCACTTTATTAAAACAAACAAACAATTACGAATTTACCGTTTTAATTAGTTGTAGATTATTCTTGGACTATTAAATATTGGCCACTATTCAATAAACTCTAGAAAATCATAATCCATGAAGTGCAGGAATTTAATAAATACCTATAATTGTTGAATGAATGAGCATGATTAGATTTCACAATATCATGAATCAAAGCTTCCACTATCGTTCAACTAAAAAAAAAATTATAATGGAAACATGGTTGAAGAAAAAGTCACAAAATATTTTATTGCTATTGAAAGAAAGTGCTGGAGCTAAGAAAAAAAGAGGCAATTGTGCAAGGGGGAGAAGAAAACCTATTCTAATGAATGAATGACCAACTCCCTAAGTAACCTAGGGCTGTTAAAGTGGAAAATATGTTTCCAAAAGTTCACCAAATCCTATTGCCAGCTACTCCACAAAATAAGGCATTTATTCCTATCTTTTCCCTTCTTTTTCCCTTTTTTTTTTACTAAAAGTAAAAACATTTGTATCCCAAAGTTGTCAAAATAAAAGGAATGGAAATTTCTAAATGTCTCTGTAAATCATGATCTAGCTAAAAATAAAAATTACAATATTCAAAGTTTCCAAAATTCCTACTTCTAAAAAGAATAAAAGATCTTACATCCTTCACATGCTTCTAAATCTAGCCCAACTCCTCCTTGAATGTACAATTGGAAGGAAAATTGTACCGCAGTAAATCTACAACAATTTCTAACATTATCTCTTCGAAATCAACATGCCCACGTGCTATCGAATAAGTGTTGCTGCCAGTTTTCACTCTTTCATGCAAAACCACCAATTTAGCTCTTTTTCTCCATTTTCCTTCATGAATCTCCTCCATCAATTCTAGCACATGAAATATCTCAAATTAGTGTAATATTTATGTAAAAATAATGTAAAATAAATCACAAATATCACACTCATTTTATCCCTATCACCTTCCTTTTTCCTGCTAAAATCTATCAATCTCAATTCAATTATTTTCCTAGACCTACCTTACAAACCTCATTATCTTCTAGATCATTGGTAAGTAGACTAAAGTAACATACACTGAACCAAGACTTCAAGAAATAGCCGAAAGTAATAAGGATATCGGTAAAACCATCCATTGGGTCTCAAGTCTCACATAGTGGACACGGGGATCAGTATCACATTATCGTCTCAAATAATGGCTCCCATTTTTCCATGGTCGATTTATCACACACAATATGAAACACATGTCACAATATTATTCATCATCTCTCAAAGGGTATATATCATATTTCTCAAATACTGTGCAGGTATGTGCAGGTATGGAATTCAGTTTACACATAAGATTTTATCCAAAGATCTTAGAGACGCAAGTGATATCTGAGATCTCAAGGCAACATAAATGTGGGTATGTCCATATCGGTCATATCCCATATGACCTCATTCTGAATACGTATCAGGATGGTTTATGTTCTAGTAGTGCCACTCTCAAAACCTCTTACGCCTAGAAACCGTCTCATCCCCATTTACTCAAAGCTAAAGGTGGTCACTCGTATGAGAGAGTCGACCTCACTTGTCTGACATATCTTTTATCACATCATATCACAGAATATATGACAACAAATAGGTACAATAAATAAATAACTGAATAATGCACTTATGTCATATATAACAATAAATATCAAAACATCAATCCAGTACATAATGAGAAATGTCAAAGTACACGCAAACCCAATGATTCCTTATGTCCTTCAAAGGAATCTCTTGTAATGAGTTTGGTAAAGGGATCAGCCATCATACTGTATGTAGAAATATATTTGATTGTCACTTTGCCCTTCTCAATGATGTCTCTCACAAAATGGTATCTAGTTTCAATGTGTTTGATTTTACTATGATACTTAGGGTCTCAGGTGTAGGCAATGATGGCCTAATTATCACAATAAATCATTACTGGCCTCCCACTATCTACCATAATCTCTAAGTCATCCAGAAATCTTCAGAGCCAAACACTCTCCTGAACTACCACTGAACATGCCACAAACTCAACCTCCATCGTAGATTAGGATACGTAGATTTGTTTCTTGCTGCTCCATGAAATGGTACAGTTATTGAGCAAGATAGTAAAACTTGATGTCGATTTGCATCCATTTAGATCGCTGCCACAGTTGGTGTCTGAATACCCAACAAGGCATAAATTACCTCCTCTGTAACACAAGGAGAGGTCCGCAGTTCCTTTGAGATATCTCAGAGTACTTTTTACTGCTCTCCAGTAACCCCTTTCAGGATTAGATTGATACCTACTTATCAAACTAACTGCAAAACAAATGTCTGGTCGTGTATACAACATTGCATACATCAAACTGGTCACTGCACTAACATAAGGGATTTTGGATTTTACTTATCTCCCTTATCTTTTCTTGAGTTTTAGGACACATATCAAGACTCAGGCCTTCACCTTTAACAATAGGAGTATCTATGGGGTTGTAATCGCTCATCCCAAAGTGCTCAAGAATCTTCATGATGTAGAACTTTTGTGAAAGTGCCAACACCCATCTCAAGTGATTCCTCTAGATCCTAACTGCGAGAATAAACTAAGCCTTACCCATGTCCTTCATGTCAAAACTCGATGATAATCATATTTTAATAGTCATGAAATACTCTTTGTTGTTTCCAACAAATAGAATGTCATTCACATACAAGTACATAATCACAAAAGAGTTAGTAGGACATATCAAGTATACGTAATGATCCTCCTCGGTCATTATAAAATCATAAGATATTACCTCCTCGTGAAATCTCGGCCATTACTGCCTAAATGACTGCTTAAGGCCATATACTGACTTCCAAAGTTGACAGACCTTATCCTCCTAACCTACAAAAACAAAACCAGATGGTTGTTCCATATAAATCTCCTCATCTAAACTTCCGTTCAGGAAGACAATCTTAACGTCCATCTAGTATAACTCTAGATCCATGTCTACGATAATCGCTAAAAGTAAACAGATCAAGGTAAATTTGATTATCGGGGAGAAAGTCTCCTCATAGTCTACGCCCTTAATCTGAGTGTAACCCTTGGCTACCAGACGGGTCTTATACCTCTCCATTAATCTATTGGCCTTTCTCTTGAACTTACTTGTTCCCAATGGCCTTTCTACCCTTAGGCAAATGAATTAGGTCTCAGACCCCATTGATTCTCATTGACTCCATCTCTTCTTCCATGGCTTTTAACCAATGGTCCTTTGTTGAACTTTTAAGAGCCTCCTGGACCATTTTAGGCTTCTCATCATCCTCAGAAGTAATAATGAGGATCTAACCCTCAATCAGGAAATGACGTTTAGCTACGTAACCTCGACTGCTCCTACGAGGAGGGAAACCCCATCACCTCTAAATGGATCACTTCCACTAGGACCAAGATCTATAACCGGTTCTTGGGTCCCATCGTTGGGCTCAGCTGAGCCACTAGAGTCATCAATCTTATAGAAGGTAAAATCCTGATCGGTTTCACCTCACTTGGGAAAATCATTCTCAAGAAATGTGGTATCGCGAGACTCAATCTCAGTGACAGTGACATCTATATGCTCACTTAAGAACACATACCCTTTGAAGTATTCTGAGTATCTTATAAAGATACACTTCTTTTCTCGTAGACCTAACTTGTCGTATAGATGTGAGGAATCGTGAACATACGCAGCACAACCCCATGGTCTCAAATGGCTAAGGTCGGCTGCTTGTCCAAAACTTATATAGAGTACTGACTACGGATTTTGATGGAACACAGTTAAGAACATAGGCTGTAATCAATAGTGTATCTTCCCAATAGGAGATGGGCAAATTGGACAACGCTATCATAGACCTCACCATCTCCAATAAAGTCCTATTCCTCCTCTCAGCTACTCCATTCTGCTTGAGAGTAGTAAGAATAGTCAACTGTCTCATTATGCTCTTCTCGAAATAGAGCTCTTTTCTGACAAATACTCACACCTCCAATTAGTTTTGAGAGTTTTCACTCTCAAATATAACTAATTCTCAACCTTACTAATAAATCTCCTGAAGCATTCCACTACCTCAAACTTATGCGAGATCAGATAAACGTAAGCAAAACGCGTGTAATCATTAAACAAGACAACATCCAGTGTATATAGTCCATCCTGGACAAAACCAGAACAAAGAAAAGAATTGTCGTAATAAATAGAAACAATAGAGTTTCCAAAAGAATAAAGCATATTCTAGGCGGTTTAAGCAAAATACAAAAATCAGGCTCCGTTAACTAGCATAAAGTATACATGCAGATAAAAAGTCTGGCCACTTCACGGCTCCAGCTTGCAAGTGTCAATCCCTCTAACAATGACGAGTGCTTTGTTCCCCCATATAAATCCTCCAAGCTTGAGGACTCATCTGGCAGAACTTCACATATGTGCCCCTGTCTCAAGCTATATGATCGGTAACTTTTAACTCTACAATCCACAAAGGAGAAGAGTTAGCGAGCATCATAGTAGAGGAGACAAAACTCAAACCATATAAAGAAAAAGGACATATATTTCACTCGTCGCACTCATAAGCGAAGTAACCAAATCTACCATATACGTAGCACTTCACTTTGATCTTATCCAGCTCTTTCTTCTTATGCTTTTGTACTTTGTTGTCAGATTTCTCAGATGGTTTCTTTTTACCTAGATTTCAGATCTTCTTCTCATATTTCTTCCATTTATGTTTGGTGCCACAAGAGCCCTCGCTCGACTCTATTGAATAAGCATAACCCAAGTGTGGCATACTCACCTCCAAACGCTCCTCCTCGAGCTCACAGTGCCTGCTCACATCAACAAAAATATGAATATTCTCATCATGCATGAGATAGGTCTTCACGGTCTCCCATAAATCAGTAATGACTGGATCACACTCAGTACCTGAAACTCATCCGAAATGGGCTCGCTTATATTCCTTAGCCTGGCGATCATACTCGACATTTACATCAAATGTTGTTTCATCGTATGATCAGCCCTTTTAGTAATAAACTTACAAGTCAGCATTCTCATCTTAGAGGCTGAAAGAGTACCATAATGCTCCTTTAGGCGAGTCAAACTGACATAGCCATAGGATACTATTCATAGACCGGTATTATGTTATCGTGTACGCTACTAATCAAGATTGCCCTATGGTGGCTATCCTTCTTCTTCCATGCACGATAGGCCTCCTGATCCCGTCTAGCCTAAGGTGTGGTACCCTTCCTGGGATCCACCATCTCATGCCTCAATATCTTAGAAAAATCCTGCTCCTCGAGGAGGACAAACTAAATCTTCCCATACCAAATATCATAGTTATCACCATTCAGTTTATCTCCCTTGTAAAGATCCAAAACGACAGTTTTCAAAGTAACCATAGAAACATTATAGACTTATTGATACTTATTCTCATATTTTGTGCATCTTTGGAATCAAAAAACCCGAAATTGCTCGAATGTGAACCCCCAAAGTGAAAGAATGGATCAACGAAGCCATCCACCACAACCCAGAGTTACATCTCACCAACTATACTTGGATTCAGTACACAAAAACTCACAATGAGATTAATAGGGAAGCTATTGCTCAAAGCCTTGTAAGTTCTTATATTGGTTATGGCTCTTTCATACATATCTCTAATGAGATTAATGTATTTCAAGAAAATTCCTTTCTTTATCAGCACCCACTACAAACATCTCTAAGAATCCTATCATATGCATTTTCTAACTCAATAAATACCATGTGTAAGTCTCTCTTCTATACTATATATGTCTCCATCAAATGTCTTAACAAGTGGATTGCTTCCATGGTGGATCTTATTGACATAAATTTAAATTGATACTCAGACATACTTGTCTCCAATCTCAATCTATGCTTTATCAATCTCTCTTATAATTTTATGGTATAGCTCATAAGTTTAATTCCTCTATAGTTAAAGTAATCTTGTATATCTCTTTTATTCTTATATAGTGGTATACAAGTGTACTCTCCCTCCGTGTTTGTAGCATTCTCTTAGTTTGTCAAATTTTGTTGAAAATATCCATTAACAATAATATATCAAATTCACCCAAATATTTTCATACTTCAATGCGAACGTCATTAGGCCCTATGGCTTTATATTCTTCATTCTCTTTAAAGTCTCCTTCACTTCATGAAAATAAATTTTATATTTAAAATCTCTATTAACATCTTCTATAGGTATCTCGATATTTGCTATATCTATTGTACCCTTAACATTAAGGAAATTATCAAAATAATTCCTCCAATATTTTCTTATGTCCTAATTCCTTACAAAAATATACTATTGATTTCACTCATAATACACCTAATACTATTTAAATCTTTTCCCTTTCTCTCCCTTAGTTTGGCAATTCTGTAAATCTCTCTTTCTCCATCTTTATTTTTCAATCTCTTGTATAGTTCGTTATACACCTTGCTCTTTAATTCATGAATAATCTTTTTCATATCTTTTTTTTTTCACTTTTATATTTTTCATATACATCATTACTACTATTATCTTTAAGGTTCCTATAACACTCTCGTTTGGTTCGAATAGCAGTTTGTATTTTTTCGTTCTACCACTATAATTCCTTGCCTATTGGGACCTGACTCTTAGATACACCAAGAATCTCTCTACTTATACTCTTAATATTAGTAGACATCTCTTTCTACATTGTTTCTTAATCATTCTTAGTGAACCAAATTGTTACTTGAATTGATTTGTTTCTAAAAGTCATCATCTTTTCTCTTTTCAAATTCCACCACTTAATTCTTGGCTCTACATATGAACAATATTTCTTTTACCTTTTAAGCACACGTATATCTAAAACTAGGAGTCTATGCTGAGTTTCTACACTCTCTCCCGATATAATCTTGCAATCCTTACAGGTCATTCTATCACCTCTGCTAGTGAGAAAGAAATCTATTTGGCTAGCGTTGGACCCATTTCTATATATAACTATATGCGACTCTTTTTTCTTAAAGAATGTGTTTATGAGTACCAAATCGAATACTATGATAAACTCTAAAATGGTACTTCTCGCCTCATTCCTACTACCAAATCCAAAGTTTCCATATATGGTTTCAAATCCGTCATTCCTCTCTCCTACGTGTTCACTTAGATATCCTCCAATAAATAACTTTTCTTTACTAGGTATGACTTGTATAAATTTATCTAAGTCTTCCAAAATTATTTTTTACTAATTGTATCTATACCTATTTGGGGCACATATACACTAACTATATTTATTACATTTTCTCCATTTACTAACTTGACAAGTATAATTCTATTTTTTTTCCTTCTTATCTCTACTATATCCTCTAATTTATCCTTATATACAATTATTCCTACTGTATTCTTAGTTTTATTTCTACTTGTGTACCAAATCTTATGACCATAAAACTCTATTATTCTATCCTTTTCCCCCACCCACTTAGTTTCTTGAAGACATATTGATATTAATCTTTCGTCTATTTATTATTTCTCCTATCTCTTTTAACTTGCCAGTCAATGATCCTATATTCTAAATAATTAGGCGAATTCTATTTTCATGAACTAACTTATTTACGTATACCATAGAGTCCCTTGTTAACTTGTCACTACACCCAAAATCCGATATAACGCGTCATTAAGGGGGAAATGCTCCAAAAAAATTTCTATATTTGTCTCTCATTTCTCATTTGACAAAAAATTTTACGCTGACTGTTGATTTACCGTAACTCTACTCCTTTACCCGGGTTTGGGACCAGCTATGGCGGGTTCTTTAAATGATAATATATAAAACGAGTTCAAAAATTAAAATAAAATAAAATATATATTTATAATAATAATAAAATAATAAATTTTATATTACAACTATATCACTATGAGTTTGGAAATTTTAAATTTTAATAATTTTAAATTCATAATAATATATTTTATAATAATATTATTATTATTAATAATACTAATAGTAATAATACTAACTAATAGTAGTAGTAGTAGTAGAAGTAATAGTAATAGTAGTAGTAGTAGTAATAGTAATAGTAATAATGAAATGGTAATGATAATAACAATAACAATAATAATATTATCGATATTAGTGATATTATAATAATAATAATAATAATATTAACAATAAAAATTTTTATGTTTGAAGTCCTTATTAACCTATAGAGGAAATCAGGATTTCTAATATAAAATTCATTCTCATGAAATAAAAGAAACGCTAAAGAGAATGAAAAATAATAAAACCATAAAATCTGATAGCATCCTTATTGAGATATGAAAATGCTTAGAGGAGGTCGAGATAGCAATGTTAATAGATCTTTTTAACAAAATTTGGCAAACCAAGAAGATGCCCAAAGAATGGAGCGATAGTACACTTGTACCATTATATAAAAATAAAGAGGATATACAGGATTGCTCCAATTATAAGGGATTAAACTTATGAGTCATACTATGAAATTGTGGGAAAGAGTGATTAAACATAGACTGAGATTAGAGATAAGTGTGTCTCAAAATCAATTTGGATTTATGCCTAGAAGATTCACCACCAAAACAATTCACTTACTAAGATAATTGATGGAGATATTTAAGGCACAGAAAAGAAACCTGTATATGGTATTTATTGACCTAGAAAAAGCGTATGATAGACTTCCAAGAGATATATTATAGTAGGCATTGATGAAGAAGGGAATTTCCATTAGTTACATCAATCTTATTAAAAATATGTTTGAGAGAGTTGTCACCAATGTAAAAACTTGTGGGGAGTAAATGATAACTTTTCAATAAATATTGGACTACACCAGGGTTCGATATTAAATCCAATTCTGTTTGCAATAGTGATAGATGAAATCACAAAGAGTATCCAAAATGAAATTTCATGGTATATATTCTTTGTAAACGATATAGTGTTAATAGATAAAACTAAAGAGGATATTAGTGCTAAATTGGAATTATGGAGAGACACACTAGAGTTTAGAGAATTCAGATTGAGTTGATCTAAAACGAAATACATGAAATGCACATTTAGTGATAATCATCAAAACGATAAAAAAACGATTATGTTAGAAAAACATAAGATACTAAAAAGTGAACGTTTTAAATATTTCGGGTTTATTATCTAGAATGACTGGGGATTTAAACTATAGGATTCAAGCGGGTTGGATGAGATGAAGAATAGCATTTAGAGTCTTTTGCGATCGCATGATGAAAGGGAAGTTTTATAAAACAACAATAAGACCTGTATTACTGTATAACACTAAGTGTTGGACCATTAAATAAAAACAGGAGTAGAAAATGATTGTAACTGAGAGGAAAATGTTAAGGTGGATGTGTAGTAAAATTAGGAAAGATGAGATTAGAAATAAAGAGATACATATGAAATTAGGAATGAGCTCAATTGTGGATAAAATATAAGAATCTCACTTGAGGTGGTTTAGACATGTGTAATGAAAACCTAAAAACGCACTAGTTAAGAGAATCGAGAGATTAAATATAAGAGATTTAGTAAAACAATGAAATAAATCGTTAAAAATTTGAATATAATATATTCGTAAAGATATGACAGTTAATGGGTTAATTAAAAGGATGATTTCGAATAGGAACGAGTGACGTATGAAAATTATAACAAATTAAATCATCACTTTTTGTATTATAAATATATTTGAACAGTTTTTTTTTTTATCTTATATTTGACTTTCAAACAAGTTTAAGATTCAGTTTGTTGTTGTTGTTATTGTAGTGATATTGTTGTTGTAGTGATATTAATAATAATAATAATAATAATAATAATAATAATATTCTTAATAATGATATACTAATGAAGACAGATTTTGACTAATGAAGGCAGAGAACGCGAGACACAGATGAACAATGAATACCAACAAAGACGAAACACAAAAGGAAGACGAAGACGAAGATCAAATGGAGATCTGAGTGAACAAACGAAGGCAGAGTTTGACTAATGGAGGCAGAGACAGCGAGACACTGATGGACAACGAAGCCGAAGGGAACGAAACACAAAGGGAGACGAAGACGAAGATCGAAGGGAGATCTGAGCGAACAAACGAAGACGAAGACAAATCTGAACGAGTCAAACTGATGGAGAATGACGGGATAGACAGAGAGCGAGTAGTTAAAGCGGGACAAACCAATGGAGATCAAAGGGATAAACACAGAGAGAGTGGTCAGAGTGAGAGCTTCCCATACGAAGACGAAGACCTAGGTCTGCGGGTGTCGTCGATTCAGCAAGGATAGAGAGGTATGAGGATAGATCTGAGTGTTTTGAGGATAGATCTGAGTGTTTTAGGGAGAGATCGAGACTTGTGAGGGGGTAGATCTGGGTTGGATGCTACGGGGCAGAGTGCAGATCTCAATCGATGTTGGCTTCAGAGGACGGTAGGTTTTCTTAGGAGGGGGAGAGAGCGAGAGAATGGTAGAGGTGGAGGGAGACAAAGAGTGAGGGCGAAGGGGAGGAGGGAGAGAGAAAGAGAGGAGGTAGGGAGCGGGGGTAAGAGAGAGAAAAGGGGCTACTTATCTGATCGAGCAGCGTGGGAGAGCTGCTTGAGCGATCGACGAAGGGGTAGAGGCGAAGGAGCAAGATCAAGCTGTTTGGGGAGAGGGGAATTTTGTACCATACACATTTTATACCCAAAAGATTAAAAAAAAAATTAAATAAATCTAATTATATCTGATATCAATATTAGATTTGTTCTGTATATATGTGCATACACACGTGGAAGCGTGAAAATTAAACCATCAAAAATTTGTCATGTCATACTTTGATATGTATACGTAGGTTTTTAAAAATTTATGATTAGGAACCCTCGAATAAATGCACAGCAAAGATAATGATCACGAAATCTAACCATCATCACTATATCATAATGCCTCGATCTACAATTCGATGAATCAAAATGACGGAGAAAATTTCTATTTGAAATTTTTTCAAAATCCTTGATTTTTTTCTCACATTAAAAATTAATCTCTCTATAAAAGATAATTCTCTAAAATATCTTTGTTCACTCTCATTATTAATAATGTACAAAGAGTTTAATCATTATCAAAACTTTAATTGCAAGAGTAAGCCACATTGGGGAAGTTAGAGACGTGAAAATAATTGATTAACTACTCATTTATCCCCTCATTTAAAATTTGAATTTAAAATATCCCTATGTGGACATATTAATCAACAGGTTAAAATTGAATAAATTGATCATATTGATTGGTTTGGTTGGTTCGGATTTTATATAGTATTTTGGTTAGTTTTTTGTTTTAAGTTTTGAAAATTTCAATTTTTTTAATCAAATGAATCGACCAAAATAATCAACCAAATATATATCATATGGTAAAATAAAACCAAGTTTGAAGCTATGTATTAGTAGTAATAAGTAAGCTTGTTATTGAATGACCAAGAGATTTGGTTCTTTTTGTTGATATTTTATTGTGATAATTTTTTTAGGTACGATGTATGAGTATCTTAAATTTAAAAGGTTTTCGATTTTTATTTCTAATTATTGTTTATTTATTTAGGTTTCCATTAAAAAAACTTCAATTGTTTCTTATTACTAATGTTCTTTTATTTAGAAATTTAAAATATTTAGAATATTTTTAAATTAAAAGTAGGGTTTGTTCTAATTAGTATAAAAGGATAACAGTAGTCTTATTATAATTGTATTACCTTGGAGGTATATATCTGAGAGGTTTCAAACGGTAACTACAGAATTTTAAACCCTAAATCTAGTTTTTCTACTATAATTTCAATTAATTTCGAATTTAAGTTGATCTCTTTTTTTTTTTTAATTTTGGTTTTCTTACCGCATCAAAACATCATAAGTGTTCTTTTTCACTATATAATATATATATTTGGGTACAATCTCACATGGAT
Source organism: Dillenia turbinata (assembly GCA_037126225.1). Classification (NCBI taxonomy): domain Eukaryota; kingdom Viridiplantae; phylum Streptophyta; class Magnoliopsida; order Dilleniales; family Dilleniaceae; genus Dillenia; species Dillenia turbinata. The sequence goes on along the minus strand of JBAMMX010000012.1, from coordinate 971,679 downwards.
CAAAAATTGTTTTGGAGAGTTTTGGACATTTCATTGTGCTGAGCTTTTAAATTTTACAATATTTACTACTTGTTATTTTGCATTCTTTTTCCTAGTAACCTGAATTACCCCAAGCGGAATGACCAAAATATTTCGGTAGAACTTGAAAATCCAAAATGCATTGGAGCTCGGTAGAAAGAGTGCCTTGATTTTACAAAGTTAACAAACCAAATTGAAATGGTTCCATTAATTTTAATTTTCCCCCATTATTTCTATTTAGCCGTGGAACCAGCAAAAGAGTATCCTAACAAGTTTATACAACTGAAACACTATGAATACCAAGTAAACGTCAAAATTGAAACATTTTACACTCTACACCTAACAACGTTTCCTCTTTATGTGGTAACTATTTTCTCGTGGTTAATGTGATCCTAGAAATGGAGCAGAAGATACCATCGATACTTGTCTGCCCCAGCAACATGCGGCAATGTGGTTGATACAGGCCTCCAACCTGCGAGCGTTGGCCCCTAGCATCATATGAGACCAATGAGACAGCTTCATAGGAACCCCAGAGCTTCCACCAAGTAGTCTACAATAGGAGGCCCTCTGTTCAGTGTGGAGCAAAATATTGGTCCAAGGATTACTTGGCTGATCTTCGTTAATACTTTGAACTCCCTGGAAAGAAAATATGGCAAAACAATTAAGTCATCCTCCTTTCTGCAGTGAACTATATCAGATTCATGCCGTATTTAAATAAAGATGTGCCAGAAAGGTTCGTACTCTATTCAAGTGCTCTGGTGCAGCTCTAAGGAAACCCTTCGCCACCGTCTTTTCTTTGATGCGATCTGCAAAGTATAAGCTTTAGATATCAGTCAAAATGTCTCAAGGACCACATAGTGTTGGAGAAAGCTATTAGGAACTACATGGAATATCAGCAATTGCCTTGGTGAATGTGACCTAGCAATAATTCGCCTGTTTGCCTTATTACCTTGTTTTGCCCCATTTGACCATTATTTGCTAATCTCCAGAATATAAGATGTTCTAAATAAAAATAAGGCAATATTTACTTGGAATGGTTCATCAATGAAAGCTTCCTCCAAATATGTGAGGCTGATGAAAGCAGAGTTTCGCCATCAAAGTCTTCAGGAAATCATTAATATCAACAGTAAGGATCCTCCTAATCACGATTGCTCTATCTTGCTCAACTATTCTAGACATGTAAAATTAGTTAAACGCTACTTTAAATTGGAACCTATGCTGCATGAAAAATTAAGGAGTCAGCTCTAATTCAAACCAACTTATGATTCATATCCTAAGGCCTACTTGATAATCCTACAGGTAAATGACTACAGGACTTGAGTAACAGTGTCAGTGGCGTCCAAGACAACTAAAAATTAAAGATACTTGCTCTAGCTTAATAATGGAGTGCTGGGGTAACCAGCTCATGTAGGGTTTTAATAGCTTTACCTGAGCACAAATTAAGAAAGAAAAAAAAAATAAAAAAGGACAACTCAATCTGGCACTAGACTTTTTAGACCAAAATGCAATTATTAAAACCAATTCTGGCATAAACCAGCTTTTTACATCCCTTTACGTGATCGAAATACCAAATCAATACACAGATGAACCAGATTAAGCAATGGAGTAGGCCAAGTGGTGGTAAGGCTACTTTTGGCAAAGCCACTGCCAAAATCTCCAAGCTACTCCAAATATTAAATACACACAAAGAAGCCCTAATTGCCCAAGGGGAAGACTCTTATGCAACACTTGATCCTTGAGGGAAGTTTATTTGGTAAATGAAAGAAAAGCATCTTCTAATATGTGTCATTGATCCAAAATAAGAATAACAAAAGATCCATGCAACTTGCCTCAGGCAAACAACGTATAAGAAATCATTTTTAGCAACAAGGGGCATACAGAGTTGTGGGTCCATTTCTTCTCCTAATGCCCAGGGTACCAAACCTATTGGATGGTACATATACATCCATTAAATTTTTTTAAAAGTGAGTGCACTACAGGGGAGCAAATCTTCTTAGCACAAGATCTCTAGTTTTGATCTCATCCAACTTGAAATATGGGAAAATTTTGATATTACAAAATGAAAACTCATCAAAAAGAAACCTGTTTGAATCCAAAGTCATCAGGAGGCAAATCACAAATATATGATAACCAGCCAGCAGTTGAATTTATCAAGTGCAACACACTGAAACATCTCATAATATTACGGTTGCACATGGGGGGAGGGGGAAGACACACACAGGTTAATAGCTGAAAATAGTTGAGATTAGCTTGAAATAAATGCAAAATAGTTATTGATGTATCCAATTTTATCATTGCCAAAAAAAAAAAATAAATGAAGGAACAGCCATCTTCCCAAGAAATAAAATTGTATAAGTGAAGAAGAAAAACAAAGAGAATAATCCAGACAAACAAAGTCAAAGAAGTATATAATTTCATGAGAAAATATCATACGCCGACAAAGAACAAGTATACATGCAAACCAAACAATGTGGATCCCTTTTAATGTCTTTCCGTACTAAAACAACAATTAAACTAAACATGATCAAAATAATAATGTCTCAATGACTCTTAGACCGTTAAAACCTCCCTTGCATAAATCCTTATAAGATGTTAATGGGATCACGCTACCTCTCAGGGATCAACAGTTCAGATGGTGCGATCAAAACATGGTTCTTTTGCAATCCAAATCATCAGTACAGATGGCGAGTCAAATTGAATATAGGTTTGGAATAAGACAAAAATCATTTTGCACAGACTTGCAAATATATTACATTCCGATGACTCTATTTGATTTTTCTTTCTTGTCACTCATTTTTTTTTCCTGTAGTGATTTTGTTTTCTTAGTTTTAGCCTTTGATTTGATTGTGACTCAATGCATTTGTTTAGAGTTGAACCAAGGGTGATTGAGTTTTGCTTGGAAAACATTTTATTTTTGTCAATTGGTGGATAATAAAGAGGGTAGGTTTTGCTTTGATCTCTTTAGGCCTGGATTGTACTCCACAGTTGGGTGATATGTTGTAAAAGATTCTAGGTAACTTGGGTACTCAGTTTCAAGCAGAGGCATTCAGAGAGCACAGCTGTTTTATAAGGTGAGCAGGAGCAGAAACAATGGGGGTCTATTCCTGGATATCACCTGCTACTATGGTGGTAGGGTTAAAAAGAAGGTTTGTTTGATATGTCAGGATGGGCATCAAGGTGGAATGTCCTACACCAGAAGCTCACGGAGGGTGTGCAGAGTGGAGAAATTAAAAGCCTTTGTGAAGATGTCGATGGCGAGATCGGTGTCACAGAAAGTAGTGAAAAGAAGAACCTTTGTGGTGATGAGTATCAAGGTGGAATATCCTACGCCAGAAGCTAACTGAGGTTGTGCAGAGCGGAAGAGTTAAAAGCCTTCATGAAGATGTTCACAGAGGTTGCATACATGCATGTTCTATGTATCATAGTCACACTTAACACAAAAAAAAATGGTAAAATGCCAAAATAACCTGACTTTTGAGTCACTTAAAACAAATCCTTGAACAACTAGCTTTCACAATTACACCTCCAAACTCTGTAAATTCATGGAATAGACCCTTGCAGAATGGACAGGTAAGATACTAAAAGCATATTTTAAGGGTGCATCATCTAGATAGTGTCAAGTAACATTTTAAATACAAAAAATTTATTAAAACATATTATTTACTTCTTTCATCACATTGATATGGAGAACTGGGAATAAACAAATGCTGCATTTGAGAGTTCATTTCTTAGAGACATGCAATGCTCCATGAATGTCCGATGAAAATAGTTGGCATTGGTTATCCAAGTAACTAATTACACCTCTCAGTTATCATGTGTAGTCCACTCAAAACGTGTGAATACTTCTTCTATTTTTATTTTTTCTATGCAATGAGAATGTATCAATTACACTAGATAGATATGTGAAAGGAAATCAAACATTTGTTACACTTGTAGTTCATTACAGCTTTCATAGTTATAAGACATAGATTATCGGTTATTCATATATACAATGTGAAAGGAATTGTTGAGGGGGAATGATGGTTTTGCTAGTAGCAACAAACTAAAATTGCATTACAAAGATATTAGACATATCATTTTCAAAAAAAAAAATGTTTTGAGTAATGAACCTCATGACTTATCATTTTCAGATATGACCAATCATAAATTAAATTATTAGTTAAATGTCCTATCCTTGGTTGAATAACATTAACCGACAAATTTTATTAACTAAAGTGATGATATGTGATGCTCCATCCAAAGCACATGGTTAGACACTAGCATTATAGAAATAAAACTTACTGAAGGTAATCTTGCTAATAGAATAGACCTAGCACACACCTTCGAATATGGTGGGGGCAAAGAAGCTTGTCGCATAGCCTTTCCAGGGTCTGTTAGTTGCCTAATCTCTCGAAGCTGCCTCACTATGTCCTCCAAAATTTGCAGCTGCACCGTTTCCCCTTCTTTATGTTCCATTGAGAAATTGAGCTTCTCTCGTCCTTCCTGCACAACTTTCAGCCTTTTTTGGAGCCACTCAACTTCAGAGTCAAGTTTTGATCTCTCTAGATCAGCTGCCGACATGGAATTTCTCCGCATATCAGAAAGAAAAGCTCTCACATGAGAACGTGCCATTGGTGGAAAGCCATTGGCTGTTTCTGAGCTGCTTCTGTTCATCTCTGGCTCAGACTCTATTCTGATTGTAGTAGGACCTTCATTTAAAACATCTATTGTTTGGAGCTGTGCAACTTCACTAGGAAACACTGGTTTTATAGGATTAGAGACATCATCCGTTTTGATTGGTATCCTTATGCTTCCAGAGACATCAGTGTGAAGATTAGACTCATTGTCAACAATATGAACATCATAAATGCAAGGATCCGTTTCATTCTTTGAGCTGCATAGATCATTGCTTTCCTGATGTGAAACTTGACAGTGATTTGGAAGATTAGTGACAACATCTGGACTATGGATCTCAGATACATTACGAGTATTGAGAGACTTGATCGGTTGTCCTGCACCATCATGTTGTTCAGCAACTAAGGTAATTGTTTTCTCCAGCGAAGTGTGTTCTGGAACATTTGTTGATTCATATAGTTCCAGGCACACATCTAGTTTATGCACTTCTCTTTGTTCAGTTGCTTTCTCATCCTCAAATATCATTCCCTTTTCTTCAACCTGTTGATTGCACTCACCATCACATCCTAATACTTGTCGATGATGCTTATCAATGCTTGGAGGAGCAAGTATATCACTTTTCAAGAACTCAGCATCTTCATCCCATTTCGGAATCGGCAGTTCTTTTCCAAAAGAAAGAGTCATATTCTGCTTCTTAATGGATGCATTCCCAAAATCTATCGACTTCTTCACACTATATAATTTTTCTTTTTCATTAGTAGTTGTGCTAAGATGCTGCTGCATAACTACTGGATCCCCACTAGAGTCTAGTGAAAAATCAAGCTGTTGTTCTTGTCCATACGTCATATCATGTATGTTCCCTTCCAACTGTACATTACCTTCAATCATCATGCGCCTATAAGCTTCAACTTCCTTCTCCAAGAAATGTTTCTCCCTTTCCCTCCTCACAAGGATTTCTTTCAGTATGTTCATTTCTTCAGCATCATAAGCAGTTTTTTCTTCTATCATTCTCTGATACTGGCGAGCCTCCATTTCTATAGATGCTTTCTCCTCTTGCAGGCGCAATATCATAGCCATGGCCTCATCTGCAGCACTGGCAGCAGCACTTCTCTCTTTCTCGAGCTCAAGGTCTAGAGCAGCATGAGCAGCATGCTCTTCCTCAAGTGCTTGTTCCAACATTCTGATGGCATTGCGCTCATCACCATCAGAAGATTTTTCTCCGGGTGCAGAGCATCTTAACCTCTCAAGAGATGATGAATTCCTCTCCGAGGTATTCTTTTCATCTACAGGTTCATAAGATTCAAAATCACATGGAACTCTTTCATCCAATCTAATGGCCACAGGGGCTTCTCCACCAACTGAAATTACATAAACATCCTGATTAGTAACTGGAATTGTATGTATGAACATGTGCAAGTCTGCTTGTGCATTGTTTTATAATGTCAAATCAATTCCCAGATTATGTGATTTCTAGAAATGAAAAAAGATTCCCTGGTCAAGCCTCTAAAGTGGTAGAATATGTTGACCAAAGTTTTAAGTAATCTATTTTAGACTAATAAGTCCAACAACGAGCAGTCTACACATGCTACAACACTTTGAAGACCAACTTCCGATGTATCAACCAAATGCACATTTTCAATAGCCTTTTCCAAGCAAGCACTTTGAACACACTTTTTTAACACATCAATTTTTTGTTATGTAAATAATAATTCAAACAATTTTGGAGAAAATATATGGGTAAATTTTGTCCATTAGTATTGTTTATAAGATCTGCACAAGATTGCATGCAATGATGTGATTACGAATAAGTGAACAACTCAAATATTATAGTGATGTGAATACCATGTCATTTTCTATCATTTCAAACAATTAGCGTCCTGCTATGTACATGTTGAGTTGTATCCTCCTATGCCCTATACTTGGAGAGACCCTTTTTTGCTTGTTAAGACAAAGGCTGTGCTTTGTTACTAACTATCAATTTTTGGAATTTAAAATCAGGGTAAATGGTAATATTAAGATGAGGTCAATAGCTTATCCTTCATTAGGGATTAGAGCAGGAGTGATTTGAGAGAATTTACCTGGTTGTGTTTGTTTTCAGAAAAATTTAAGAAAATAAAATAAAATTCAGGAAAGCAATCTATGTTTTTCTTTTGAGATCTCAAAATTGGTAGAATATTTTCAAAAAAAAAAAAAAAATACAAAATCATGGAAACAATGTCCAAGAAAGTTTCCCACATGATATTTTCCAAATATGAAAAGAAGTGAAACATTACAATTTTGGAAATAAAATAAGGTATTTTCCTGGAAAATTAGCAATTCCAAACACATGGAAAATCATGGAAAATAGATTTTAGGAAAATTAGTGATCAAAATAAGAGGATCCCACAATCAAAAGCAATCCTCAATAGCTCGTGAAGACTCCTATTGGTGACCTACCACACCATTTCTCTCTCAATTTATCCCCCTAAACAATCAATAAAAATTAGAATGGTTTTCCCCCTCTTCATTGCATGATCTATACTCTATGTTGGGCATCGGCAGATCCTTGATATTAGACAATTACCGAAATAAGCCCCATTCTTTTGGCAAGCGTAGACACAATAAGAGATGAATTTCACTCCAAATGGGGCCAATATCTAGCCGGAAGAAAACTGCACTTTGCACGTTCACATTTTCAATTAATTTAGATTATGACAAATAAATAAAAAAATATATATATATATATAAACCTAAACATCTTACTTAGGGAAATTACAAATCCCCCAATACACAATGACCATTTCCAAGAGCAAATACAAATTATCAATCAAGAACAAATTTCATTAACCCACTGGTAAAGAAGTCGGCGTCTCTTTTCAGGTTACTCCCACGAATAAGTAACTTTGCTAGAAAATCTCTTAATATAGTAACTTTGCTAGAAAATACAACCTAAATTATGTTTCTTCACCCAGTTTGATTTTTATTGCTCCTATGTCCAATCTCTGAAAAACAAATTTGAAATGCAAAAAAGAATCAATTAATAACTAGGATGCAATTAAAATCTATAATTTAAGCACAACTCACATTGAAAATCTCCACCAACAAAGCCATTAGGTTCCAACTTTTCCTCATCAATCGCCAACCCGAGATTATCAACATTTTGCCCATCAGAGACTGACCGATCAGACGAGAATCCCCTTACAAACTTCCCATAATCACCGGAAACCTTACGCCGCCGCCGAATCCCCGACCTCACTCTTTGATGATTCACCACACCTTTCCCCTTAACATCTAACCCTAATTTCTGAAAACCTAATTGATCATTTCTCGAACCCCTAGCTTCCGAAACTGAACTACAAGACGCCTCTCCATCAAATTCAAGACTATTCCTCCTATGATCGTCGCAAATCCTATCCCTAATCAGTTTCACATTCACGCAATTCGGATCTTTCGCGAAAACCGAATCGAAAGGAAACCTGTTCTTCACCGACAACTGAAGAGAGGATATTTTCCTCACAGGGTACTCAACGAGCAGAGTCTGAACGCAATTGGTGGTATTAGGGTTTCCGAAGAGGCCGTTGCAAGGACATGGAAGAGAGAAGCCGAAGAGGGAGAGGAATTTGGAAGCTAGGAAAGCGAGAAAAGCGCCACAGAGCATGAGATAAGTAAGATAAAGATCGAGAAATGCTCCGATTAGAGCACAGAATGTCCATGAATTGTGAATTGCTTCGCATGTCGCCATTATTGAGTTTGATTCTTCTTCAGTTTACAAAGATACTTTTGAGAATCACGAAGATGATGACAAGTGAGAAGAGAGAGAGAGAGAGAGAGAGAATTTTTGTATGATACGTCACAGAGTGTCGCCGCCGCCGGAGATAAGAAGACTACGGTGAGTTTCAAAGTTTCCTTTTTTATTTTGTTTTCCTCGAACCGATCAATGGCAACGGGCGATCAGGGAGCGTGAAATGTAGCGGTTTTTTGAAAATTAAAGAATATAATGGTTTATTCGTTACTTACGACTATTATTAGTTTAAGTTACGTTATTCAAATTTCTTTTCTAAATTTAATAACAACTATATTTTCTCTATCATTTTTCAAATGAAATGTAAAAATAATTTTAAATTATTATTATTACAATAGTACATTGATTTTAACTTTTACATATTAATTAATTATAAAAAAGATGAAGTAAGAGGAGAAAAGAGAGAGAGAGAGAGAGTTTTTGTATGATACATAAAAAAGTGTTGTCGTCATCAGAAATTAGAAGACCGGATGAATTTCAAAGTTCCTCAAGCTGATCAATGGCCATGCGCGATCAGAGAGCATGAGATATAGTAGTTTTTTTAAAATTAAATATTATAATCATATATTCGTTATTTATGGTTATCATTAATTTATGTTATATCATTTAATTTTTTTTTAAGTTTAGAAAGAATTATATTTTTTCTTTTTTTTTAAATGAAATGAAGAATTATTTTAAACTATTATTATAGTGGTATCGTTGATCCCAACTTTTATATATTAATTAATTATAAAGAGGATGAAGCAAGAGGAGAGCGAGAGAGAGTTTTTGTATGATACATCATAGAGTGCCATCGCCGCCAGAGATAAGAAGACTACGGTGAGTTTCAAGGTTTCCTTTTTTATTTTGTTTTTCTTGAATTGATCAATGGCCATGCGCAATCAGAGAGCATAAAATATTGCAGTTTTTTGAAAATCAAAGAATATAATAATTTGTTCGTTACTTACAATTATTATTAGTTTACGTTACATTATTCAAATTTCTTTTCTAAATTTAGTAAGAACTATATTCTGTCTATCTTTTTTTTCAAATAAAATAAAGAATAATTTTAAATTATTATTAGGATAGTATGTTGATCTCAATTTTTACATATTAATTAATTATGCCTATTGATAAATTTATTAGAAAAAATAATAAAAATATCTCTTGAATTTAGGATTAAATATAAAAAGATATTTAAACTTTCAAAAAATATAAATACCTCCCAAGTTAGAATTTTTTTTCATAGTCGGTTAAATTTTACCCTTAAATAATAAAAAGTTAAAATCAAATTAAAAAATATTTCTTTTCTAAAAGCCCTTCATGAGATCTGTGTAGAAAAAAAATGTTGATGCTGGAGCTATAGCTCAACTAAAATCTCTCTATCTACACAGCTTTATTGAAAGAAATACTAAAGAACCATTTTGTTTCTTCAAAAACTACGTTGCAGACAGGCAAAAATCACTTTTCAATATCCAAATTCAATCCAAAAAATGTAAACCCATTTCTCAAAATCCAAACTTTCCCAATAATTTCAGCAAGAATTCTTGAGTTTTCTCATAACAGACCTCACAAAATCTCCCCCATTTTTCCATACAAAATCCACTCAGAACATCACAATTTTCCTCCAAACCCCTGCAAGAGGTGTGGTCTGATTGGGTAAAAGACTCACTCAGAGAAAATAGGGCAAAAACAGAGGAGTAGATTAAAAAAAAAAATCAATAAAAAATTGAGGAAGCTGTGTACGTGGTGAAAGTTACAGAAAAGGGTGGAAGAAGTGATCTGAAATACGTGGTTGAAAGACTCTCATCATCGCCTTATACAAGAAAAATTTTGGTTTAGGCACTTGATCAAACACTTTGTGAACATGTTCCGAAAGACCTTCTATGAGACGTTAATTCTCTGCAACCAAAACCAATTTTTCTGGAACACGAAAAATTTGCCGGTTCACCAGGAATAAAACAATCAAATGAAAAGTGTAAATCAACCAAACCCCAAATTTAATTGAACCAATTCAGAATATTTTCGATATGAGGATCAACGTTGGGCATGTAAAAGAAAACTTTCTTAATGAATATGAAGCTTACAACAACCCATATAAGGGTCAGATTGGATATTAAAATGAGAAGGCAATTACAAGCATTGACATAGAGACAGGTAATCCTTTGCTTCAACACTTGATATCCAGGGTCGACTGACTCAATGAATCCACGATCTCAACCCTTGAAGCCCAGCTCTTCCTCACCATATTAGAATCAAAGACTGTGCATCCAATATACCCCTCTCCTCACTAAAACAGGAATCATAGTACTCAAACACACAGATGAATGGTTAAACCCAGGATAACTTGAACCAATAAAATCAACAAATTTCAGACCCAACTGTGAATTTCCACAGTACGCTAAAGCAGTTTAACAACAATTGATAGGCTCATCGGGAAGGAATGGAGCATAAGTTGTACTCCGATCACCACAAGCGCTGCAAACATCCTTTCTACAAAACATCATTTATACAGAGAATCTTGCACAGCGAGTGATAAAGAGAGGGATAGAGCGCGCGCGCGCGAGAGAGAGAGAGAGAGAGAGAATAGTTGCCCCAGGATGGAGGAGAGAGACGTAGAGAGTTTTCCCCCCGACCCCACTTTAACAAAATGTTTGGAAGTTATTGAAAAAAAAAAATCATGAGAAAAAAAAAAGATATTTAGAAGTTTTATGAAAGGAAATAAAAAGAAATATATTAGAAATAAAAATTTTTATTTTTAATTTTTAAAAAGTATTTTTAAAATATAAAAATATTTTAACTTTAATATTTATCTTATTTTTTTATTTTTTTTTTAAAAAAAAATTAAATTAAAATCCATCAAAATTCCTCCCTTTTTTTCTTTTTTTTCGTATTAAAACTTTCAAAAAAAAATCATAATTTTCTTTACTAATCATTTTCTTTTCTTTCCAAATCTCTCCATTAAAACAACATATAACTTTTATCCATTAAAACAACATATAACTTTTATACATTTCCATGTTTTTATAATTTTTTAGAAATTTGGTTGAATTCAAGGTGTATATTTGTACTTTTACCAATTCATTTTGTTAAGAAATTCTAATGAGTCCTTTATTAGAATAAATTTTTATCTCAAAATGCGAATGTAGGCTAATTTACCATAAAAATAAAATAAATAGAAAAAGAGACATAATGAATTTTCAAAGAGAGATAAAATTATAATATTAAATACTAAAAAGTTTTAAAATAAAACAGAATCCAATTGAAAGTCAAGCCTAAGCATATGACTAATGATGGTGAAAAAATGGTAAGTACTGTTACAAATTTCATAAATTTTTGCTAAAAGAAAAAATAAATAAATTGCATATATGGTACAGGGGTTGGATTCAAATTATTTTAAAATATCAACCAAAATGCTAATAGAAGTTTAATATTGTTTGCTTGTTTCAAAAGTTTTGTGAGATGATTAATTACCATAAAATTTTATAAATTATTAGAAATTAAATTTAAAAGTTTAGAAATTATTTTCAACTTTGGCTTAACTCTTCTATTTTAAAACGTTAGAAGTTAAATATACCGTTAAAACGTTGAGATGTAATGATAATTAAAAAAAAAAAAAAGAATTAAATCGTGTCATACTAAAATAAGGACACGTGGAATGGTGCTAGGATATGGATGAGGAAGGATCTGGAGGACATTGTGAAACTATTTTTGGGAGTACGCGGGTGTCCCAAGGAGACCAAGAGGAAAGCAAAGTACGCATTGATTCAAAAGAAAAAAGGCAGAGTAGGCATTGATTCAAAAGAAAACAATGGACAAACCTCACTCGAGCTAATTGCATATTTATGGAAATCGATTAATTACGAAATATACCTATAAATTATTTTTAATTAATTTTTTAATAAAAGGATCCAAAATATAAAACTATATAATAAAAATAACTCTTTTGATATATTTATCTTAAGAGAGAGACCGGAAAACATGCTTTGCTCTTTATTATCACTTTAAATAAGGCACTAGAGAGTAATTATGACATAGGGTTTGACTTCTTGTTGATGGATTTTTCTCTCTTGTGCTCATGAGTATCGATCAATTTTTTATGCCATATTTTCTTTTTACTTTCATTCACATTCGATTCGGTTTCTCTCTCCCTCTCTTAGCATTACCACCCATTATAGTTATATCATTTTGTTATTATTTGTTACTATATTATTATCACTTATTACCATACATTATAATTATATCACAATATATTATTCATCGTATTATCACTTGATACATTATAATGATATCAATAAAATAATATCACTTCATATCATGCATTACATGATATCAATAAAATAATATCACTTCATATCATGCATTACCTATTGTTATCATATCATATTATGCATTGTTACCACTTCTCCATTATATTATATTATGAAGTAGAATAATCACATAAATGAAATGTCATTATATTACATTTCATACGTATACGCGTCCCATCCTACTCTATCAATCTCGTCATCGTCATTCATGTGTGTTAATTCATCTATTCCATCTCCGTCTTCAAGATTAGTCCGAATTCACACCTGATTGTCTGAGAGGTTAGTTTCTGAATTTAGATGTTGATTTTGTATACATCCATGACCTCTCCATTATTGATCTCTCCATTGTTTTGCACAAGCCAACATAGAAATACCTATATTTGTATATGAAAATTAAAAAATAAAGTAAAAATCGATGATTGATTTTGGCACAAAGGAGTTTTTGGCGCTATTTTATAGAGTTCGTATTTTATTAATTTAAACTAATTAAAGAAGCAAATATGTCATTGGCGCCAAAAAATGGCGCCAAAATAAGTTTAACATATCAACAATTAAGATTAATTGATTAACAAAATTTAATGTTCTTAATTGTTTTTCTAAAATTTATAAAATTATATAATAATAATAATTAATTATTGATTTAGATTTTTTTTTGGTTCCATATAAAACTATAATATTGATTACTTAATTATATTTAATTATATGAAATTATAAAATAATGATAATTAATTCTTGAATTAAATTTTTTTCGTGTAAAACTATATTATATAATATTGATCACTTAACTAATCTATAAATTATTTATTTTAAATATTAGTCCAATTGATAATATTAAATTAGTAATCCGATAAATTGGTGGTACAATAAAATTGTAATTTGACATAGTGTATATAATAATATAATAATAATAATAATGTATAATAATATAATAATTAACAACAACAATATATAATGTAATACTAATATATATACACATTGCACAATTGCCACGTCAATTACCAATGTAGTAATATATAAAAATATTATATAGTTTTAACATATATTACTATATAGTAGTAATATATAATGTTAATATATATAATATATATAGTATTAATTTAATAATGTATAATCATATATTAATTATAATTAAAAAATATATTGTAATTTGTTAAAAATATAATATTAATATATATTATACTAATATTATAATATATATAGTTTAATGTATATACATCGGGCTGAAATGGACGGACTACCGCGGACGCCCGCGTACGGGGGCGGGCGCCAGCACCCCATGCGCCCGTCCCCCATGCGCGAGCGCCCGTGCGCAAGCCCCCCATGCGCCCGCGTGCCTGGGGGCCTGGCGCCCCCACCCCATGCGCGGGCGCCCTCGCACGGGGGGCGAGCGCCAGCACCCCTTGCGCGTGGGCACCTGCTAGCCCCCATGGCACATTTTTATTTTTTATTGCAAAAAAGTGATATGATAGATTCAAACCTGAGACCTGAGACCATCGGTTGAATTGTGACATCCACTGGACCATAATGTCTTTTGTGTTTATCTTTTTTTCTTTATTTCTTTCTTTCTTTATCACATTTTTCCCTTTTTTACCTTATCTTATTCCCACCTCTATTTTTTTTCCCTTAACCTCTTTTCTCATTGAACTTTCTTATTCTTTAAATTAGATTTTAATATGTTTAAACATATTATTTAAATGATGTTTTGATAAATTGAATGATACGTAATCTAATGTAATATTATAAATAAATTATGACTTATTATATATTATATATTTAGTAAATTTGTGATTAAATATATGGGTTTTTTAAATTATTAAGATATTATGATTTAAATTTATTTATGAGGTAATATCACCATAACATAATTCGGTCTTTTATGATAAGAAGTAGTATGTGATAAAGATAGTGATAACAAATAGATAGTAAATAGTAAGTGATGTTTATTAATTTTTATTTAATTTGTTAATTTATTAAATCAAAATAACATTATATAGATATATTTTTTATATTTCAAATGTATTATTTAGTTTATATATATTATTTAATTTTTAGTATTTATCATTATGATATCAAAAACTGAAATTTTATTGATTTTATAAAAATTTTTGAAAGAATATTAAAAATGAGATCAAAATTTTTTGAGTTTATATTCTTTTTTAATATTTTTATTGACTTTTAAAATTTTATTTTATACATATTTTTATATTTTAAAGAATATTTTTTAATTTTTTATATTATAGATATTTTTTAATAGAAAATTTTAATATATGTTAATATTAAAAACATTTTTAATGATATTTTTTAATATTTAAATATTTTAGGTGTCTTTAATTTTGTGATATCAATTTTTTATTTTTTATTTTATATGTTTTTAGATTGAAGTGAAGAGGGAGTAGAGAGAAAGGATACAGTTGGGCACCAAATTTGGACGAAATTTGGGCGCCAAATTTTTGTTCATGATGATAATTAATATTACAATATAATTAATATTATATTATATAATATTAACAGTTATTATCATTATCATAAATTTAAATTATATTATATATATAATTGGTTAATGAATTTTAAAATTATATAATTTTATGACCTGTCTGGAGCCCGTGAGGGTATGTGGATGTCTGTGTTACCATTACTTATCGCAAGTTACCACTATTTAGTTTGGTAGAGTGATAGTTTTTTCTATGGATTTTGAGAGTTTTGGGAGGAGAGAGGAGTTTTAGAGGGAATGAGAGAGTTTTGATGGTATTAAAGATATTCACTGCCTTATTTTCATAAAAATTTGAAAACATGCTTTTTTTTTTAAATTTTGTTTCCCTCCCTTTTTTGGATACTTTTACTCGCGTAGCTGCTTTAGTTTTAGTTTTAAATTGTTCAATAACTTATCATATGTCACATACTACAAATGAATATTGTAAATAATCAATTATATCAATATATCACATATATCACTGTTGGTTGATATTATATATATCACACTCTTTGTTGAATCACACTTTAAAATTATATTACTAATTATTTTAATTTTAATTTAATATTGTAAATAATCAATTATTATTAAAAAAGCAAAGCAAAAATATTAAAATAATTTTTTGATAAATTTTTCTCCAATAAAAGAAAAGAATATTAATTATATTATTATAAATATTTTTTTCAACAAAAGAAAATAATATTATAAATTTTTAATATTGTAAATAATCAGTTATGAGAATGTAATGGTGTAATTAATTATGTTGGTATAATTAATTACATGATATTTAATATTATTTAATTATATTAGTATAACTAATTATGTAGGTACATTAGTTTTGAATTTTATATAAAATTATATAATATTCTCATTTTTTTTCTTATTTATTGTATTTGTTGAAATTTATATAAAATTATATCATATAACTAATTTTTAGAATTTACTTTTTTTTTTGTTTTTAATGATAATTAAAAACATTTACGCAGGCTTCCGTTACCACTACTTACTATCAGTTATCACTGCTTACCACCAATTACCACTACTTATCATTACTGTGTGGATGAACATATTCTCACTACTTACCGCTAGTTACTATTATTTACTGTCAATTACCATGCGGGTGCCCACAAGTACGCGTGCACCCCCGGTTGCTACTATTTACCATCAGTTATCAATACTTACTATTACTACGCGAGCGTCTATTACCACTACTTACTATCAATTACCACTACTTATCGCAAGTCATCATTACTTATCGTCAATTACCACTACTTACCACTATCTCGCATGCGCCTGTGAGGGTGCGTGGGCCCAAGCGTTACCACTAATATATATATTTTTTTATTTCTTAACAAATATAATATTATTCATAATATTAATAATAACATAATTGGTTAAATAAAAATTCAAAATATAACATAATATAACATATATATATAATCAGAAAATTCATAATATAACATAATACAAACTCTTTGCAATTGATCCAATGGTTGGGGGGTTAATTGGAAGAAACTCTTAAATAGACATCTATGATGAATAAGAATCGAAGAGAATTAAAGGCGGGAAGTTTTGGAGAGTGAGAAATTATGGAGGAAAGTTAGGTTTTGAAAGAGAAGGGGGAATCGAAGGTGAAAAGTTAATTTTTTTGAAAAAATTTGAGCAACAATTTAAGTTAGGCAGGGAAATTGGTTCTTTTGAAGGCAAAAAAATGGGAATTAAAGGTTGGTAGTTATTATTAGTTATTACTTACCACAATTTAAATTATCACTATATTACTACTAGTTATCATAAACTTACTACTATATTATTACTAATTACTACTATATTATTAATATTAATTAACGTAAACTTACCCATAATTTAAGTTACCACTATATTATTACTGATTACCACTAGTTATCGGTTACCACTAATTACTACTATATTACTATTAGTCTCATTATATCATAATTTAATTTACCAGTATATTACTATTAGTAACTACTATATTACTATTAGTTACTACTATATTACTACTAGTTATCGAAAACTTAACACAATTAAGTTTGCCATTATATTATCACTAGTTACCATTATATTACTACAACTTACATTAAACTTAACACAATTTAAGTTACTATTTTATTACTACTATATTACTACTACTTATCCTACATTTATCATAATTTTTGTTACCACTATATTACTATTAGTTATCATTACAATTTATCATAAAAATTTCAATATGTTATCCCTACCTATAGTACCATATTTACTGACGATAACTAATAATCATTCTAATTGAATATCTCTTTTACAAACGGTACATTAAATAGGTTAGTATAGGTATAGTCGATCAACATAGATGAAGAACTTATGCAAGTGGTATTGTTAAGTAGACAGACTAAGAAGAGTTATTAAAAACCATTTTCAAATTGTCTCTAAACACTATTATATTTAAGGATCACAACTGATAACCGTTAGAATTGAACATCATTTTTACAGACGGTTTTGATATTTTACAGACGGTTGATAAACTTCTTTTGATTGACAATTTTACACCGTCGGAAAATATATATATTTCCTAATGGTTTGATCAAAAACATCTCTAAAAATTATAAAATACAGACGGTATAGTTAAGTAAATAGTAAAGAAGAGTCATATAGAAACAATTTTCAAACTGTCCCTAAAACTCTGTCATATTTATTGACAACAAATAATAACCATTAGAATTGAGTAAAACTTATGAAGATGGTATGTTTATGTAGACAGTAAAAATAGTCATATCGAGACTATTTTCAAACCGTTCCTAAAACTCTACTATGTTTACTGACCACAAATGATAAGCGTCAGAATTGAACATAACTTTTAAACACTGTACAATATATAGATTAGCATAGATGTAAACTTTATACAGACATTATAGTTAAGTAGATAGTAAAGAAGAGTCATATAGTTACTGTTTTAAAACCGTCTCTAAAATTTTCACATTTACTGACCATAAGTAATAACCGTAATAATTCAACATCATTTTTCATAGATAGTTGTGCTATCTTTACTGACGATTGCTAAACTTTTCCCAACGAACAATTTTATACCGTCGTTAAATATATATATTTTCTAATGGTTTCATTAAAAACGTTGTTATAGGGCATAAAAAACCGTTACTAAAGTTCACCGATAATAAAAGTTATCATCACTATAGCGCTTTAATTTTGTAGTGCATCCCGAAGTATTAGGAGACTCTCAAACTATAAACTATATATGATGAAGTGTCTAGCTTCATTAATCAATTATATACTTTACTTTAAATCAATGTAATCATGATTTATATTTACTATATGTAGCATCAAGCTAAACACATACAAAAGATATTTATATTGAACCAAGAGACTTATTTATGTAATTTGTTTATCTATTTAGTTAACTAACACTAAAAAAAAAAAAACATGAATTTAGCGACGAATTTTAGTGACAAAAAAAATTCATCGCAAATCTGTAACAAAATTAGCATTAAAAAAGAAATCGTCGCAAATCAGTAACTAAATTAATAACAAAAAAAATTTCGTTACAAAATCTGTGGCTAATTTTTGATGAAAAATTATTGTCACAAAATTCGTTGCCAATTAGCAACGAATATAAAAATTCGTCGCAAAATTTACAACGAATTCAAAATTTGTCGTAAATTTTGTCACGAATTTCATATCCGTCGCAAATTTATAGACTTTAGACTTTCTCAAGCACCCAATTTTGAATCTTCAGTGGTAATATTTATTATTATTATTCATTTTTCCTTTCAATTTTTCTAGACTTTAGACTGAAGCTGACAATTAGTGAGCTCCAGCTCCAAGAAGACTCTTACGTCGGACATGAAAATTTACTAAAAACCGAACGAAAAGCACAAGGCAAAACCCTTTATACCTCGGTAGACCAATATCTTCAAAACCGAAACCAATGAATGAGAGGGAGGGAGGGAGGGAGAGAGGGAGAGAGAGAGAGAGAGAGAGAGAATATGACATTTGATTCAGCTCTTAGTAACAAGAGTGGAATTAAAATTGAGTTTTGACAATTGAAAAAATCAGTTTTATAGATTAAATGACAGAGACAACAACTTTACACTTATCCAAAACATTTTCCAAAACACTTATGCAAAATATTTTCAAATTTTAATTTCAAAATTCGTGATAAAATTGCCACGAATTCCTAAATTCGTGGCAAATTTTGCCACGAATCTTGGTATTCATCGCAAATTAATAAAATTTGGACTTTCCCTGTCACCCAATTTTGAATTTTCATAGGTAAGATTTATTATTAGTATTCATTTTTCCTTTTGATTTTTTTAGACTTTAGACCAAGCTAATAATTAGTCTGCTCCAGCTCCAAGAAGACTCTTATGTCGGATATGAAAACTTACTTAAAACCAAACAAGAAGCATAAGGCAAAACCTTTTACTCCTCGGTAGACCAACATCTTCAAAATCGAAACCAATGAATGAGAGGGAGAGAGAGAGAGAGAGAATATGACATTTGATTCAGCCTTTGGTAACAAGAGTGGAATTAAAATTGAGTTTTGACAATTGAAAAAATCAGTTTTATAGATGAAATGACAGAGACAATAACCTTACACTTATCCAAAATACTTTCAAAATTTAATTTCAAAATTCGTGATAATTTTAAAATTCCTAAAATTTAATTTTTGCCACGAATTTCAGAATTCGTGGCAAATTTTGCCACGAAAATTGAAATTCGTGGCAAATTTTCCATGAATTCTGCGACGAAAATATTTCGTCGCAGAACCACACTTATACACCTTTCCTTACTCTTCTCCTTTCACTCACACTTGGTGAATTTTTTGATTTCTCTCAAACTCGTCTCTCATTTTCGAAGATTTGCAAAGGGTGCAAAGGGTAATGGGTGCGGGTGCTGGTATGGGTGCGGATCTGCGTTGATGGAGGTAATTTCTCTCTCTCTTTCTCTCTCTCTCTCTTTCTCTCTCTCTCTCTCTCTCTCTCTCTCTCTCTCGCATTCTCTCTCTCTCTCTCTCTCTCTCTCGGCCGTGGGATGTAGATCCGACGGTCTAGTCGCCGGATCTGTGTCCTACAAGGCAGATCCAATGGCTGGGCTGCCGAATCTGCCCTGCGCTATGCAGCTTAGGCATGCGAAGGGGCCCTGGCCCCTGCACGGCCCCTATGTTGATTTTTTCTTTTATTTTTTATTTTTTATTTTTTTTTATTTTTTTAATTTTTATTTGATTTTTTTTTATTTTGTTAATCTTGAAATTGGGATCATCTCACCATATTTATTGTTTATCCCTTTTCTTTTTATTAAATAATTATTTTGATAATCTTGAAATTGGGTCTTTGATACGGGTATCTAAGCTTGATTCTTGTAATCTCAAGTATGATAGTTTTACAATTTTATTCTTAAATTGTCAATTATATGGTTGGGATACTCTATGCTTTGAATCGGAATGATCATGTTCTAGATTATTTAGGTTAGTTTTACTTTAGTTCCTTAGTTGTAAATGCATGCAGTCTATGTGATTCTTTATAATTAGAACAAAACCTATGAGTTATAATTTTGTTTTATTAATATATTAGTTATTTATAATTGTTTTTGTTGCCTCTAGGTTTGCCATTCTTGAAGATTTGTATTGGAAGTTGAAGATTTGGATTGGAAGTTGTTGCTAGTGAGAGTGAAATATTATTTGGTGGTGAGGAATGTTTTAATTTGTACTATGATAATAAGTAATGTATAATTTTTGTTATTGAAAAATGCAATTAGTTCCTTCATTTGGGTTTGTTATAATTGTATTTAGTGGTTGATTTCATGATGTTATTACATTTGTTAATTTTAATTTTTTATATAAACTTGGGATTCCATGTGTTAATAATAGATTTGGAGCAATTTATAGTAAATCTTATTTCGATTCGTTAATCAATCTAATATGTTAAATGTTAAATATTCAAAATTTTGTTTGATTATATGGTAATATTTAATGTTATAGTAATATTTTGTAAAATTAGTTTAATATTAATTAATTTATAATATTATTTATTGTTATATTAATTTTTTTGAAATTAACGTTACTATAATATTACTTATTGTTATATCAATTTTGCAGCAATTAATGATGTTACTGTTGTTGATGATGTAGTAGCTTGTATTTGTAGTAGTTTTTATTAATATTTTAAAAATTTTAAATTTGGAAATAGGAAAAATGCAGAAAGAAATAGTTGGATGTATAATAAGAACTTACCTGAACGTCGGGGTTTAACTGATGAGTTTATTGTTGGATTGGAATAATTTTTAGATTTCACTTATAGTAATGTTGAGTTTATAGATGAGAATAAGTTAAAGTGTCTGTGTAGAAAGTGTCATAATGGTAAATTTCTTTGGTGTGATAAACTTCAGGAACATTTTTATAGATTTGGTTTTACCCCGAATTACTATAATTGGACTTGTCATGGTGAACCGTTTATATCTGATGAGGAGTATGGACGAAACATACAAGTATCAGTTAGTGGAGATCAAAGTTATTATGATCAATTAAATCCATATCAGAGGATGGTAATTGATGCAGCGGGTCAAAATTTTGTTCTCGAACCGAGCGCTGCAAGTTTTAATTTTGTTCCAACATTTGAACAAATATATACTAGTTATACATCATCATTGGAGGAGGTAGAAGTACTAGGTGTTGATGAACATGCGAATAATGAACCATATCTCCAATTTCAGGAAGTATTGAGAGCTACAGATGAATCTGTGTGAGCTGGTTGTGATAGTCATACTAAATTATCTCTAACTGCAAGATTGTTGAATGTCAAGACAGAGCATAATGTGTTTGAGGATTGTTTTAATGATTTTGTTCAAGTTATTGGAGATGTATTGCCGCATGATCACATTATGCCTAATGATTTCTATAGTATGAAAAAACTGGTGAAAGAATTAGGGTTTCCATTGGAAAGAATTGATGTTTGCAGAGATGGTTGTCTGCTTTATTGGGGAGATGATGAAGATATCGATTTTTGTAAATTCTATAATCAATATAGGTACAAGAGTACCATGAGGTTGGATAATAATCAGCGACATAAACCATATAGACAAATATTTTATTTACCTTTAACTCATAGGTTATAAAGACTTTATGTATCTAAGGCCACTGCTGAACACATGACTTGGCATGCAAATCATGAAACAGAAGAGGGGTTAATGTGTCATCCATC
Source organism: Dillenia turbinata (assembly GCA_037126225.1). Lineage (NCBI taxonomy): Eukaryota > Viridiplantae > Streptophyta > Magnoliopsida > Dilleniales > Dilleniaceae > Dillenia > Dillenia turbinata. Next base: position 949,299 of record JBAMMX010000012.1, on the reverse strand, counting down.
GGATGCAGAGGCATGGAAATATTTTGATAGAATATATCCTGAGTTTGCGAAGAAAACTCGAAACATTAGGTTAGGTCTTTGTGCTGATGGATTTGCTCTATTTGACAAATCAGGAAGAACTTATTCTTGTTGGCCAGTTATCTTAACTCCGTATAATCTTTCACGTAGTATGTGCATGAAAACACCTTATATGTTTTTAACATTGGTCGTGCCTGACCCGCAAAATCCGAAGAAGTTAATAGATGTTTATATGCAACACTGATTGCGGAGCTGAAACAACTATGGGATGAAGGTGTTCCTACATATCATGTTCATACTAATCAGATGTTTGTAATGAAGGCTGTTCTTCTTTGGATCATAAATGACTTTCCGACTTATGGTTTGTTATCGGGATGGAGTACCACTGGAATCTTAGGATGTCCAATATGTATGGGGAGATCAAAGTTATTCATATTGAAACATGGGAAGAAGGCGAGTTATTTTGATTGTCATAGATAATTTTTACCACCAAATCATAAATTCAGAAGGAATAAAGAAGAATTCATTAATAATAGAATTGAAAGAACACCTCCACCATTGAGATTAACAGGTGAACAAATTTGGTATAGAGTGCTTAACTTTCCATCTGTTATTGAAGAGCCACATGGTACAATATATGGTTATGGAAGTACGCATAAATGGACTAAACAGAATATATTTTGGGATTTACCATATTGGAAGAGTCATTTGATTTATTATAAACTTGATGTAATGCATATTAAGAAGAATGTTTTTGATAATCTGATAAATACAGTGATAGATATCACTAGAAAAATGAAAGACAACCTGAATGCAAGAAAAGATATGTGACTCCTTTGTAAACGACCCACTCTTGAGGTCGATGAAAATAGTAAGGGACCAAAGCCAAAGGCAGTTTATACATTGAATAAGGATCAGAGACGAGTTATTTGTGAATGGTTGAAATCATTGAGATTTCCTGATGGTTATGTCTCTAATCTTAGAAGATGTGTCAATTTGAAAGAATACAAATTGATTGGTTTGAAAAGTCATGACTGTCATATATTCATGAAAATGCTAATTCCTATTGCTTTTAAGGAACTCTTACCAAATTTTATATGGGGTGTCATTGTGGAGTTAAGTATTTTCCTTCATGATATTTACTCAACAGTGTTGAGACATTCACACATAGAGACGTTAGAGAGAGATATTTCAATTATTTTGTGTAATTTAGAAAGGATATTTCCACCATCATTTTTTGGATTCCATGGAATATCTTTTGGTTCACTTGCTATATGAGGTCAAAGTTGGAGGTCCTTTCCAACTTCGATGGATGTATCCATTTGAAAGGTGAAATTTTTATCTTCTATATTTCGTTATCAATGCATATAAAATGACTAATTTGATTATATATTATTTTCTAATACATTTTGTTTTATTACAATTAGATTCCTATATTATTTGAAGAAAAAAGTAAAAAATAAGGCACGTGTTGAAACCTCAATTGTTAACGCATATACTGTGGAGGAAGTAACAACGTTTGCATCATATTATTTTGAGCCTTATATTCAATCCAAAAGGCGGAGAACGGGAAGAAATGATAATGGTCATGTTGATCCCAATTTGAAGTCATTCTCAATTTTTAACTATCTTGGTCGAACAAGTGGACCATGTAAGTGTAGATACTTAACTAGTCAAGAATGGCGGGCAACCCATACATATATTTTACTGAACTGTCCAGAAGTAACGTCATATTTCGAGTTAGTATATATTTGTTATTTTATGTATTTCTTATATCGTAAATTGTTTGTGTTATAATTTGTTTTTTTTTATGGTAGGATTTTCCAAAACTTATATTCTGAACTTTTGACATATGAGTTTGATCACTTCTGCGATGAAGAATTTGCACCATGGTTCAAAAAATATGTAAGTAGACTATACATTATTTAAATCTTGACTTTAAGACATATTAACATATTTATTTGACTTTAGGTTCATGATAATCAAGTTCAAGTTGAGCAAGAATTGCTAATCCATCTGTTATGGGGTCCAAAATTAATGGTACGAACTTGGCCAACATATTTCTTAAACGGATATAATTTTCATACTCAAGAATATGGAATGGGGAAAACTACAATGAATAGTGGGATTTGTGTTCAGTCATCCAATGATGGAGGTGCAAGAAATGATTTTTATGGTTTACTGGATAAAATTGTAGAGGTAGAGTATCCTGCACCAAAATTGCGAGTTGTTTTATTTATGTGTCATTAGTTTGACCCTGTCAAAGGGATGAAGGTGCATCCACAGTTTAATTTGGTTGAAATAAAATCATAAGAAATTGTATAAGAGATATGAACCATTTGTGTTGGCACAACAAGCGATTCAAGTATTTTATGCTTCATATCCTAGTTTGAAACGTGACAAAATTAATTGGTGGACTGTTTGTAAAACGAAAGCATGGAAAAAAATTGAGGTACGTTGGGAAGACATAGCATATCAACAAGAGGAAGTTGCGAACACATTTCAGACCGAGAAATATAATATTCCAACATTACGAGATCTTAGCGGAGTAGTGATAGACATGGATGCAAGTGAAATTCATGAGGATGACGATGAGGAATCTAATTTTGAGACAGATGATGAGGATGAGAACGAGGATGAGGATGAGGAGGATGATGATAATGATGTTGAAGAGCCAGATGATGAGGATGAGAATGATAATGAGGACTTTGATTTTTTATGATGGGTAAGTTTTGTTTTCTTAATATAACAAAAATCTTATATTTATCTTCATATATGGTAATCTTTTTTTTATGTGAGCAACTTTAGTTTTAATTTGTAAATTTACAAATCTCATAAGTAAATTAGTTATCGATTTACTGTCTTATTCTTAAATTTATATATTTTATCTGTCAATATACTGTCTTTTTTTCTTTAGGTCATTAGAGGATTTTTTGATATATTGGTGTCTTGTTTCGCACATTAAGTGTTTCAATTTAAATATGGTAAGTTTTTTTCATATTTTTCATTATGCATCCGATGAATATATAATTTTTATTTTCTTTATCGTTCTAACAATTATGGTTGATAGTTTCGATGTGGTGGCCATAGACGACATTCTGATGGAAGATCACGCTCTTCACTATCGTAGTATACTTCAACACCTTCACAATCTCATTCCCTTGCTGACAATGTACCTTTGTCCCCCCTTCAGTTGCAGGACCTTCACATTCTCAACAAATGACTAATAATATATCTTCATCAGTTCTTTCGGTACAACACTCATTTGTTGAGAGAGAAGACAATCGAGAGTTGATAGCCTCTTACGGAGATTCGTAAGTACTAAAGATTAAAATTTTACATGTATTGTTTTTTTTATTTATAATACATATTATTTTTTTAACTATCTCATTTATTTAACATTGTTTGTTTGTAAATTTATGATAGATTTACAAATTCTGTACATGTTATTCATGATCTTAATAGAATAGTGAATAACCATTGGGGAGGGGTTTCGATAACTTATACAAGCACTCCGGAAGAAACAAAAGAGTTATGTTGGAACGAGTTCAGGGTAAGTTATCCCAATCAGTTTATATATGAAATTAAAGTTAAAATAATAAATTGCTTTTTTTTTTTCCATTGCAGCGAGCATTCACTTGGGATGAGATTGGAGAGTTGGAAATAAGGAGGATTTTTAAGAAAAAAATATGGCGATCACATCCGCAACATACTAAATCATGCGAAAATCAACGGAAAAAAGCCAAACTGCATCACCGAGGAGAATTGAGGCATGATTGTGAACTTTTGGGAATCTGAGGAGAGCAAACGAAGGAGTGAACAAAATAAAAAAAAATCGAGCTTATAATTCTGGGGAATCGTCTGCGACGTATGTGGGAGACTCGATCAATATCAATGAATATAGACAAAGATTGGTAATTTTTTTCAAATACTAATTCTTGAATCTAATTTAGACAATTTCATTATTTTTATCAGTATTTTTTTAGGCCAAGGAAATGAGGATCGAGTTATTATTCATATACACTTTCACGCGCACATTTAAAAAAAAAAGACAAGACGTGGAGCGGGGAGAGAGTTAGAGCAATTAAGATTTATAATTTTAAAACTTCCAATTATTTAATAGATATTTTCAATGCTGATTTAAACATATTATGTTGAATATACCATAACAATATAGTAAAATGAATTTATTAGGTTAGTCTCTCTAGAATTTATTTTCATTGTTTACTTGATTATTTGATTTCTAATGAATCACTTGATAGAGGTTCTCTTATTTTTTTTTTATAAATTTTAATTTATTCAATGTTAATATGAATGTTTATAATTTAGATTCTATATAGTCTTATGATTCATATTACTAATTTTCTTTATTTTCCTTCACATATATATATATATATCTAATCAAGATTATATACATTTCTATTATATTATTATTGTAAATATATTTTAATTTTTCTCATGACAATACAAGAGAGATATGATAGTTAGCACAGAGAAGTTTGGGTGTTAGTGATGATGCTAGCGGATCTGAGCATCTGTTGATAATATGAGTCTATGGATCGAGGCGACTGGTGGACCAAAAAGGGGAAGAATATTTGGGCTGGGTTCTTTGAGCAGAAGTTGTAGAGTCGCTGGTACATATTCTTCCATCCCACCATGAATAAGGGTAGAAATAAATCCATTGAATGAAGAGGTTAACTATTTGAAGAAGTTACTAGTGCAAAGGGACAATGAACTTTAAGAGATCTGCGCATCACAGAGGCAAAGGGATCAAAAATTCAACGAACTTCACGCAAAACACATGCAAGAAATGAACGAATTTCGCCAACAACAAATATTAATCATGCAGCATTTTCAGTTAGCCTCGGCTCTGAATCAGATTTCCCTCTCCTCCCAGTGATACTCGTGATGGTGATGATGGTAATGATTTCTTCGATGATGATGATGGTGGTGATGGTTGTGCTTGAAATTGTTGTGTATGAATGTTATTTAACTGTTACATTTGATACTCTTTACATTGATTTTCTTAGTTGTATATGGTTGTTGATATATGAACATTAGAACTTGATAATGCTTTGCTTCTGTTTATTACTACTATGATGATTTGTTGTTCAAATCTTAGTTTATTGATTTTATTGAATAGTTAGTTCTATTGATTAGTACAGATAGTATAAATTTAATATTGATAATGTTTGGATGGTTAGTTGTTGATGATATTTGATGTGCAGGTATAAAAACAGGTTATATAGGGAAAATTGGTCTAAATATGTTAATGAAACGTATATTTGCCCAAAAATTATAGATTTGTTGCAAAATTCGTTGTTGATAGTTATACTTGTTGCAAATTTTGTTGCAAAAAAATATTAGGTTTGCGACAAATTTTGCAACGAAAATAAATTCATCGCAAATTTTGCGACAAATTCTTTTGGTTGCAAAATTTGCCACGAAATATGATTTTGTAGCAGATTTGCGACGAAAATAAGGTTTGTCACAAATTTACGACAAATTATATTTTCGTTGTAGATTTGCGACGAATGATATTTTCGTGACAAAATTTTTCACAAATTTTTTTGTGGCAAAATTTGTGACGAAAAAGTGTCTCGTCGCAAAATTCGACAAGAAATTTTATTCATCACAAAATTTGCGACGAAATTACTTTCGTGGCAAATTTTGCGATGAATTTCTATTTTTTCGTCGCAAACTTTTGTGACGACATATTTGCAATGAAAAAATTTTTGTTGCAAAATTCGTCGCAAATTTATTTTGCAACGAATTTTAATGAGATATTTGTCATAAATTTCGTCGCAAATGAGAATTTTTTTTTGTAGTGTAAAACAAATATTATCTTAACAAAGGGTAGTTAATACATAGTTTTCGTAAATACAAAATAATAAAATTATTAAAAAAATAAAGCCTAATCCCAAAAGTTTTTATGTCTTATCTGTAAGTATTTATGCATTTTAGGTCATATGTTGAGATTTAGCATGATTTAGAACCCTAAAATTGGCATGAAAGCATTGAGGAAGTTAATGAAGCAAAAAGGACCAAAGATTGAATAACCTATTGTGGCTATAATCGTAATCTGTCGATCATTATAGTTGCAATGATGACAGACCATTGTCAGGGACAATTCAAATGATAGAGTCTTTCCACTTCCATTTTTTTTGCCCAATTCGATTTCATTTAGTTGCATCTCCTTATACAAAAAAAAAATCATGACAATGGTCTGTCATCATTGCAACTATAATGATCGACAGATTCTTTTAAGGGTATTTTTATCATTTTTAGGGGTTATACTATTCTAAACTTATACTGCACTAAGGGATATATATATCTTTACACTTGGGGAGAATAAAAAAACATTTGGAAATTTTCCTTTAAAACTTATACTGCACTAAGAGAAACCTTTCATCTATTTCTATCACTCAATTAAATATAGTATTTTTTTTAATTAAAAATTCCAACTTGGGCTTGGATTTGTCTTGTGGATGCTTGAATCTTGCTTGGGTTGAGTGGGAAAATTTAAAATTGGTTGTATTCTTTACCTTTTTCTCTTAAATTCTTTTGATAGCTTATAAGAATGCAAGGTTAGATCAATGGTAAGGGTTTGATAAGTGGTTTTAATAAAGAGAAAATAGAATAGTTTCTCATATGGACAGAAAAGTCTTAATTTTTTTTTTTAAAAGTGTTTTAGAAGATGATGAATGTGTTAGTATCTATAATGAATTTGTTAAATTTTCTCTAAAAAGTGGATCATTTGGAGATTCATTTAATTGCGAGTAGAAATAATACGAATTCAAGAAAGTGGTAGGCATATTATGGATCAAAAACACATTTACTTCAAAGATTGGTTTTTAAGATATTTGGACAACCTACTTCCTTCTCTTGTTTCGAAAGGAATTGGAGCACGTATTATTTTATTTTTTCATTTAGAATAAACAAATTAAATCCAAAACATATAGAAAACTTAGTATTTGGTTTTAACAATCTTGATATTTTGTCAAGAAACACATCTCAATGTCATGATAAAATGACAAAATGGTGAGATATTAGAGGAGATCAATTTGAGAGTATGGAAGATGGTGGTATTCTTGAGAGTGATAATATAGAATTAGTTTAATAAATTACATTTTTTAATTTATTTTTACCTATATATAAAATATGTTTAATTTAATGAATTATTTGTTTATTTAATTTTAAATTTTGTTTTTGATTTTATTTATCTTAAAATTAATGATTACATATTCAATCATTTTTTATATTTATATAAAAGATGATTATTTTATTATTTTCATAAAATAATTAATATTTATATAAAAATCTATATATTTTAATATTTACATATTTTTCATACGTTTTTGTTTCTTATAGTGTTACAACATATCACTTCCATGTATCATTTTTGTACTCGTTTCTATTTTTTTGTTTTAATTCTATGAAACATAGGTACTAACTCTTCTTATATCAAACCAAATACTTGAAGGAGAACTTGCAAGATAAAATAAACACTTTTATCCGGTAAAAAATGGAAAGATAAGAATGAATGTAAGTGTTGAAGGTGGGTTTTGACTCCATAAATCCAGCTCCTTGTGACTCGAACAAATGCTCGATGAAGAGGTTTGAAACCTACAAAAGACTATAGAGGGGGTTCTGGTAGGGGAAGATTTGACGCTCAACTCAGAAAGAACGGTTTTTGAAACTAATAAAATAGACTGAGAAAGGAAGGGATGATAGATCTCCCAGTAATTTGTGTGCCAAATGTAAAGTCAAGAGAATTTATCTGGTTTTGATATATCAAAGGCTTTTATATGGAGTGCCGCAAGAGCCGTGTATATTCGGAATGTTACAACTCTAGTTTTCAAATGAGGAGATCTGAAGATTTCGAAGTTCAAACGTTCGAGATTTGAAATTATTTTCATTTAGGAATTTTGATTATACGAGAAGATTATTTTCCTTATCAGTTAGATTTTCAAGTGTTTCCTTCCTTATCAAGGAGATTCGTTTCGTGCTGAGATAAGAAATCAAATCAAGATGAGATTCGGTTCAGTATTACCATTCAAGAGTCGAAGTGGTCGGTTTCTTAGGTGTTTGGTAGTCATCAGTCAAATAAAAGGGGATAACTATTCGGTCTTACCGAATATGCTAGTGGATGGACCGTGCCATCATGATCGGTCTGTTGGTCTGTTTGTTGTTCAGTTCAGAAGTTGAGCCCCTCGTGACCATAGGTGTCAAGTTGGGTTTTCGGGCACCCGGGTACTACACCGATTGTTGTTTGGAATATGTCTCATCATTTGCTCCCGACTTATAGTATCGATTTGCAAAAGAGGCACCATGAGTGATGCTCAGTTCTCGAGGAGGTAAAAGGACACGAAGGTTTATAACGCGACACGTGTTTCTTGAGATCATGCGAATCGTCTGCAATTGATACAAATTAAAGCGGATGAGATGTAAATCCCCCCTTTTGCCTCAATTGTTCCATCTTCCACCGGTGTTAATCTATGTTGCACAGAAACAGAAACGAGAAAATGGAAACGGATACGAAACGATACGGTAAAACAACATTTTGTAAATATATAGGAAATGAAAAAGTAGGCAAGTACGTAAATATAAAAAATATAAAAATTTTTATATAAATATTAATTATTTTATAAAAAAAATAAAATAATCGTATTTTATAATAAAAATAAAAAATAATCAAATATGTAATTTTAATCATAACATAAATAATATAAAAAAATAAAAAATTATGATTAAATAAATAAATAATTCACTAAATATGGAAAAGTATATAAATATCAAAAAATATAAAGACTTATATATAAATATCAATTAATTTAATGTGTTGAAACGTTTTGAAAAAGTTTTAGAAACGAGAAACGTTTTGAAAAAGATGAAACGTTAGTATTGAGAAGTTTCCATACATCATAGGTGTTAATACGTCTGACCTTCCACTTGATTTAATTTGAAATTAATACAGTGTAGGAAGGCGAGGAGGTGTGAACCTTAATTCACATGCCTTTTAGGAAGGCATTTCAACTACTCTGAGATTTGAAGAGATTTCTTTGTGTCTATAAATAGGTGCTGTGGGACTCTGTGTTACTTCGGTGCGTTTCCTCATGTGTGAGTGTTTTCTTCTTTTAAGAGTTGTTTTATCTGAGAATTCCCTAATAAGATGCTCCAACTTCACATAGTTCTATAGTATGAGTCGCTTCTGTTGGTGTAAGTTCTCATCAAGGATGAGAACTATTGGTATGAGGGCTTATCATGCCATTCGATGTTCAGATGCCACGATGGGCTCTACCGATGTTCCTATCAGGGTTCTTGACTTGAGTGGGGATATTAAGATAAAATCTCCCTCCAGGTTGAGTTTTGTCACCCGACTTGCGTTATCTCGAGTTGGACGACTGGATGTACTAGTTGAGTGCAGAGAATTATGGATGGTGGAGAGTTCGAATTCTAATAATATCCTGATGCATTCTCAGTCTTTCCTTGACTAGTCTGTCCCCTCTTTTCTGCCATCTTCTTGTCTCAGTAGGGTTGCAAATTGTTTTTCGTTGTTCCTCCTTTTACTATTTCTAAAATCTTTATTATTATCTATAGTTCGAGTGTTGTAACCCTTTCATTTGTTGTCTTATTATTTCTGTTAAAATTCCTTCTGTATGTTCTCCCATGTGATGCTACAGTCAAATTGTTCATGTGATCGACCCGTTTGTGCAAATGACATGTAGAGTTGTACTTTCACTTGTCTGATCGGTAAGAGAAAGTATGCTTAGTCTGTCTATCGATGTGGACTCGATCAGAGGGACAAATTCCTTTGGTAGGATAGGGTGACCAAGACCTAAGATAGATCCCTTCGGTAGGTTAGGGTGATAAAGCCCCATTCGGGGAGATAGATCCCTTCGATAGGATAATACGACAGAGGACCATTCGGGGAGATAAATCCCTTTGATAGGACAGTATGACAAATGCCCATTTTGGGAGACAGATTCCTTTGATAGGATAAGGCGATAGAGGTCCATTTGAAAAGATAGATTCCATCAGTAGAATATGACAACAAAGACTCATTCGAAGAAATAGATCCCTTCGATAGGATAGAATGACAGAGGCCTATTCAGGGAGATAGATCCCTTCGGTAGGTTAGGGCGATAAAGGCCCATTCGGGGAGATAGATCTCTTCGATATGACAGGGTGACAGAGACCTATTCGGGAAGATAGATCCATTTGATAAATAACGACCGATAGTAGTGAAAACGTTAAAAATCAACTGATAGGACTATCGAAAGAAAAACCGTGTGGGGTTTACCCGATAGAAAATACCTCTGTTGATAGTGAATGATATGACTTACTAATTGTAAACCCATAGGTTCTCCACATTCTAGGTCCTAAGCACGATCGATCCGTCCAGGTTATTGAGGCGATAAGCCCCCTGAGTGAACTATAGAGCGTATCTGATAAGGGTCTTCCTAATTAGGGGCTAGCTTGCCCCCGTGTTAGAGTTGGCCTGTAGCTTCTACCTTCCTTAGCACTAGATTGCCTAGTTTGAATGCTCAGTATCTGACTCTTTGGTTATAATACTACATCATTTGTTGCTGATATGTAGCCATTCAAGCGGATGCGGATTCTCGTAGTTTAGGGAGTAGGTCCAGGTGTTCACGCAAGGCAAATTCATTCTGTTCAGAATCATACTGGGTTACCCGGAATGAATGGATCCCAATCTCCACTGGTATGATTGCCTCACTTCTGTATGTTAGGCTGAATAGGGTCTCTCCAGTTGCCTTTCGGGATGTGGTACGGTATGACTAGATGATACTATAGAACTCGTCTATCCATCGTCCTTTAGCTTCGTCTAGCATAGTCTTTAGCTCTTGAAAGATTGTTCTGTTGGTTATCTCCGCAAGTCCGTTGGTCTGTGGATGAGTGACCGATGAGAATCGGTGGTCTATTTTGAGTTTCCAACAAAACTCCCGAAGTTAGCATCATCGAACTGTTTTTCGTTATCCATGGTAAGAACATGAGGTATGCTAAATCGAGTGATTATATAAGTCTACACAAACAATTGAGTCTTGGTTACTATTATTTGGGCTAGAGGTTCAACCTCCACCCATTTAGTGAAATAATCAATGGCTACTATGAGGAATTTTCACTGTCTAGTAGCTGGTGGGAATGGTTCGAGGATATCCATCCCCTATTAGGCGAATAGTCAAGGGCCCCCTATAGGGCTGAGCTTGGTGGAGGGCACTCGAGGGACTGAAGAGAGTCATTAGTACTTGTCGTACTTCTTGATATAGTTGTTCGTATCGATCTTTATAGTCGGCCAGTAGTACCCTTGTCATAAGGGTTTGTGGACTAGATTTCGAGCCCCTAGGTGATTGCTGCATATCTCTTCATGGATCTCCCAAAGGACATAATCTTCCTCTTCTTGGGTCAGACATCTCAAGTACGGATGGGTGAAGGACTTTCAGTATAGTTTCCCATCGATGATTGTATAGTGGGCGGTTTTTCGCTTTAGTTTGGTTGCTTATAGTGGTGAGTCAAGCAGTCGGTTATTTCTCGGGTATGTTTCGATTGGATCTTTCCAACTAGGAGGCTAGTTCGTTACTAGGACCCCTTAGGCTCGTTTATGCTGGGTTATGGTAACTTTTCGATATAGACCATTCGGTTAGAAGCAACTGAATCTGAACTGAACAATTTAGAGAGAGTATCGGCTCGTGCATCTTCTGAGCAAGGGATTTACTAAATGTCAACTTTGTCTAGTTTAGCCATTGTCTCACGTAACTTGTTTAGATATTTGGCCATGATCGAATCTTTAGTCTCGTAGATCCCTTCAATCTGTTTGACAACCAGTTGGCTATCGGTGAATACCCTAACACTTCGGGCTCCCATGTTAGCTATAATTCGGAGTCCTGTCAATAAGGCTTCATACTCCGTTTGGTTGTTGGTGGCCCTGAAGTGAAAACGAATGGTGTATTCTATTTTGAAGTTGTCCGGATCCATCAGTACGAACCTGGTACCACTACCTGAAGAGTTTGAGGATCCGTCGACATGTATTGTTTAGTCTAGTAACGACCATTCATTAGGGATATCAATGAACGCGAGTTCAATTACAACCAAGAGGGTGCATTCAAGAATGAAGTCGACTAATGCTTGGCCCTTAATTACAGGTCGGGGTGATATTGGATGTAAAATTTACCCAATTCAATACTCCACTTGATTAGACGGCCAAAGGTGTCTCTCTTCTAGAGGATTTGTTTTAACGGTTGGTTAGTAAGTACCATAATGGTATGAGCCTGGAAGTATGGCTGAAGGCGTCTAGCCAAAATGACCAAAGTGTATGCTATCTTCTCGATCGATCGATAATTGACTTCGGCTTTCTTGAGTATCTGACTAATGTAATAAATCGGCCTCTGAATAGTTGAGTCATGTCTTATAAAGACAGAGCAAAGTGCATGATCAAAAATAGAAAGATACGGATAGAGTTTCTTACCAGAAATAGGATGGGAGAGCAGCGAAAGAGTCATGAGGTACTATTTGAATTGTTCGAAGGTCGCTTGGCACTCGAGTGTCTATGCAAACCATTGAGATCTTTTCAAAGCGTCGAAGATATATTTGTATTTTTTTCAACTTTAGACATGAATCGGTTTAGAGCTGCTATTCGACTGGTAAGGCGCTGCACCTCCTTCAGTGTTTGACGCTACAAAATGTCCAAAATGGCTTGTATCTTCTTGGGATTTGCTTCAATCCCGCAATTAGTAATTATAAAGCTTAGGAACTTGCCCGACGTGATACCAAAGGTATACTTAGCGGGGTTCAAATACATGTTGTAGCGTTCGAGTGTCTGAAAGATTTTCTTAAGATCAGCAATATGAGTCTCAGCATCGGTGCTTTTGACGAGCATGTTATTTATGTATGCTTTTACATTTCGGCCGAGCTGACTTTTAAAGATTTCATTGACCAACCACCGGAAGGTTGCTCGCCCGTTTTTTAGACTGAAAGGTATGACTCGGTAACAGTATGTATCAAACTCAGTGATGAAATTTGTTTTCTCTTCATCTTCAGGCTTCATTCGTATCTGATTGTACCCCGAGTAGGTGTCCATAAAACTTAAGAGTTGGAGGTCTGAAAAATTATCCACTAATTTGTCGGTGTTCGGGAGAGGATAACTATCTTTCGGGCATACTTTGTTGAGGTCTGTGAAGTCCACACACATCCTTCATTTACCATTGGTTTTCTTCCCCAGAACCACGTGGCTAGCTATTCAGGATACTTGATTTCACGAATGAACCCAGTGGTTAGTAACTTTTGGACCTTTTCTTGGATGACACGTTGACGTTTGAGAATGAATACCCTATTCTTCTGTTTGACCGGCTTATAGTCAGAATTTACGATTAATTTATGAACAATGATTGAAGGATCGATGTCGGGCATGTCCTCAGGGGACCAAGTGAAAACTTTGGAGTGTTGTTGTAGATAACTAACAATTGACTCTCATAGGGACGTAGACAGACTAGCTCTAATTCGAATAGCTCGAGTAGTGCCATCAGTTAGAGGGATTTCAATCACCTCTTCTCTCAGTTCTGATTTGTGCATTGGTTCGAGTCACCTCTGAGTTTTAGGGTGTCAATTGGAAAATTCTCTTGTCCATCTCTGTTTGCGAAGAGGGCATAAGGATCGGGATCACTTCGGATGGTAGCAATCCCTTATGACATTCTAAACTTCATCTTTATGTGTTTAGTGCTGGGTAGAGCTTCCAGCTCTTTTAGACTCGGTCGGCCGAGGATGGCGTTATACGATAAGAATAGTTTCACCATATGAAAGATAGTTTTGACAATTGTGTGATTAGGAGAAGTCCCCAAAGTCACGATAAGGGGGATGACTCTTTTGGATAAACGCGTTCGTCGGATAATCCCTTGAGGGATCTTGTTGAGGGTTGAAGGTGTGAGATTAAGACCCAATTGCTAAAAGGCGTCATAAGTAAGGAGGCCACAGTTCGTGTCCTAGTCGATGAGGACTTTTTTGATTGTGTAAGATCTATTTTGATAGTGTAAGATCTATTTTGATAGTTATAACCAAATGATCATTACGACTAGGGTCGACTCCGATTAAATCATCATCGTCGAATCTGATGATTGACATTTTCTCTCTTAACTGTAGTCATATTTTGTTTGGTGACAAAAGGTTGGTGAGAAAGACTCATGATTAGTCTATTTTCCACAGATGACGTCAATTTATTGGAGGTGGGTCTTGACTCCATAGATTCAGCTCCTTGTGACTCGAATAGATGCATGATGAAGAGACTTGAAACCTGCAAAAGACCACAGGAAGGTGTTCCGGCAAAGGAGATTCTGATGCTCAAGTTAGAAAAAATAGTTTTCGAAAGGAATAAAACAGACTGAGAAAGGAAGAGAGGATGGATCTCCCCGTGAATTATGTGCCGAGTGTAAAGTCAAAAGAATTTACCTGACTTTGATGTAATGAAAGCTTTTATATTGAGTGCCACAAGAGCCATATGTATTCGAGATGTTATAACTCTAGTTTTTTTACGAGGAGATCTGAGGATTTCAGAGTTCAAATGTCTGGGAGTTGTGAAATTATCATTTAGGAATTTTGATTATACGAGAAGATTTTTTTCCTTATCGGTAAGATTCTCAAGGGTTTCTTTCTTTATTCAGGAGATTCATTTCGTACTGAGATGGGAAACCGAATTAAAATGAGATTCGATTGAGTATTATAATTCAGGAGTTGAAATGGTCGGTTTCTTAGGTGTTTGGTAGTTATAGGTCGAATGGAAGGGGACAACCGTTTGGTTTTATCGAATACGCTTATGGACGACTATGTCGTTCTAATCGGTCTGTTAGTCTGTTTGTTATTTGATTCAAGAGTTGAGTCCCTTGTGACTATGGGTGTCAAGTCGGGTTTTTTGACACCTGGATATTGTATCGATTGTTATTTGGATAATATCTTACCAGTAAGAAAACATGAAATCTAAAACAAAATTTGAAAAATTGTCAACAACTTCAATTACCCTGAGTTGGAAAATCCCAAAGCAATCCCCACTTTGCAAATTAAATTTCTGGAGCTGCTTGTATCTTTTCTAAATCTCTCTCTCTATGAAACCGTTATCTTTTAAAATCCAATTTGTGCACATACCCATCAGAATCCAGTTTGGGAGGAGGGAGACTAGATCAAAAGTTGAAATTTATGGTTTGGCAATGGGAAAGATTTTTACCGAAGTATGACTGATCAAATGGAATGAGATACTGAATATTTTAATAAAGTTTTAAATTTAAAATTTAAAAATAAAAAATACTATATTAGGAAATCTATCATTTAAATAGAATTCTTATAGATATTTGAATCAAATTAATTAGCACATATCTCTTAATATCGAAAATGAAAAAAGAAAAGAGGGAGAGAGAGAGAGATTCTGGGATAGAAACAGAGTTGCTTTAACACGACGGAAATGATTGTCATGAAAAATGACGGTGGTGCGATAAATTTTTAGATGAAAATAATGTGTACCGATTTATTTTTTATTTATAATCATTTTATGTTGTTTTATCATTATTTATATTCTTCAGCAGTATATTTTAAAAGAGACCAGATGAAAGGACCAATTTTGCCCCTTTTCATGGTTAACGCCTAAGGGGATGTCGTCTTTTGCACATGATCTTTAGTCTACGGGGAAGTTTTTCAAATTCCCCTATTCCTTTAAAATAGAAATCATGAGTGATTTTGAGGGGTTTTATTTGTAGTTGAAGTGGGAAAATAAAAGAGAGTTAAAAATTGTGATTAAGTCACTGAAGTTTATTAAGTCTATTCAGAATTTTATGTGTGATAAAATTAAAATTTTTAAATTTTAAATAAAAATTTATAACATTATTTGTTATTCAAAGTATAATTTAATACGTTTCCAAGTAATTTGCACTGGCTAGCTCACCTCCATCTAGTATTCTTGCATTTTCATCTATATTTTTCTTCTTAATACACTAATTTTTATGTTTTAACTTCGATTTTTTGTTCCTTTAATTGGCCCCAACAGGAAAAATTAAAAAAATAAAAATAAAAATAAAAATTTGAGGGAACAACAAAGATGATGGGCAGATGAGAGACCAGATAGCCCATTTAGTATTCTAAATCTATGGATTAAGTGGTTTTAAAGGGTAACAATTTTGCTAAAAAAATCATAGCATCATCGGGCAGTCTTCATAGATTTACTCCCCCATTAGCATTATTGGCCCGTTGCCATGTTGTGTAGAACAAAGGCAAAGTCTATCTGAAGGTCCAATTTTGTATCTAAGCCCCAAAAGGTTGATCCTAGTTGTCTACGAAATTGAGGGTGGATTTGCTGAAAACTTTATGGGGCCTACCAAAATTATGTCATGCCTCTCCAATTTTCTTGGGTTAAGCCCTATATTAGACGGGCTTGAGTCCTACCCATGACTGCATTGATAATATTATTTGTCCGTGTTCAATGCTTTTTCTGTAATTCTGGCTTGGATTATAATATTTATGGTATTGAATAGAAATAAATAGGGGGAAAAAGAAAAAAGAAAAGGTGGTTTCCTCGTAACTCCCTTGGCTACAACATAGATATTTAAAACCTTAGAAATCCCTTTTTCTTTTTTAGTATAAAACCATAGAATTTTTTTTTTTTTAATATAAACCATAGACATTCGATAATTACGCTGGTTCAACTAAATTCGATTTTAGTCGGGTGGGCCCCTTAAGGAGAAAATTTCTTTTGATATCTGTTTTTTACATTCACAAAAATCAAATATAAGATCTTTTTTAAAGGTACTATTGCGGATCAACTAGACGTTAGTAACTTAGAAAATCTTGTGTGTATAGGAGATGTTATCAAAACTGTATTGTATATCGATCTGTAAAATTCAAAATTATAGTTCAGCAAGTTCAACTGTAAGTCAATATGATTGAACTGTTAGTTTTTTAATAAAAGTTAAAAAATATAAAATTAATTTTTCAAATAAATATATATAT
This sequence comes from Dillenia turbinata, assembly GCA_037126225.1. Lineage (NCBI taxonomy): Eukaryota > Viridiplantae > Streptophyta > Magnoliopsida > Dilleniales > Dilleniaceae > Dillenia > Dillenia turbinata. The sequence goes on along the minus strand of JBAMMX010000012.1, from coordinate 932,283 downwards.
TAATTTTTTCATATAAAATTTTAAAAGTAAAATTTTAATAAATATAAAATCAATAATTAATTTTAAAATTCATATTAATAAGTAAAAATAAAATAACAAAATCTCTCTCTCCTCCCCTCCCCCATAGTTTCATAAAAACTAAAAGTGAGAGTGAGAGTGAGAGTGGGGGGTAACAAAAAAGCTTGAGAAAGGAAAAGGAGCGGATCAGATCAAAGTAAAGGAGAATCGTAAGATCAAAAAGAAATTTCTTACATCTATAGAGAGAGAGATAGAGATAGAGAGTCTAGATTTTTTTTTTTTTTTTTTGTATTAATCCTTGACGGTTTTATTTTAACCCACGGGTCACACATATCATAATTCATTCGCAATTGATTCACGGGTTTTTAAAGTTCAATAAAATATATATATATAAATTATAATTGGATTAACTCGTGAAATGTTGGAGTAGTCAATTGAACTAGTTCGATCAATGGATCAATCTTATTTTAATAACACCGATTACAGGTGGAAAATGATTTCGAAAAATTCAGTCAAAACAAAAACCAACTCCAAACAAATCTTTAGCTAGGCAGTGAATAAATGTAAAGTCTGAGTTGTTAGTTAAAAGCACAAGATTGGGTCAGTTATCGAGGGTGTGAAGTGTCCATATCAGCATCACCAACACAAATAAGAAGAAAAGAAAGAAGGACAACAAAATCAACCAGAGGGATAAGGTAGGCGAACCAAACCCACCACCCACCTAATGGGCCTCACCCTGTACCTAAGGGTCCAACTTGAAATTCCATACTAGGGTCCCACTCTATTTGGTTTTGATTCCTTTACAGATTTTTGAATGCTAGTTGAGTTGAGTGAGACCCAGTCGAGTCCCCCTTGCAGAATCCACCGTATCACTCCCTTTTGTTTCCTTACAATATTTAAAATTATATTTTAATTAATTAGATTTAATTGATTTTTAATTTTTATTTAAAAAAAACTATTTTAATATAATTTTTTTTATTATTAAAATTTAAATTTAAATTTTGATCAAGAAATTTAATATTATTATTATGAGACCAATTATCCATAAGTATCTCCAATTTCTAGATGACATGAAATATGTCATTTCTAAGTAGAGCTGGAATAATTAAAATTAAATGCGAAGTGGGGTTGTTAACATCTATAATTTGTCAAAAATACAAGTGTTGGTGCACCCACTCCTCGCCATCACAATGCTTTAAATCAAACCTCACTCTCCATCATTATCCACATCAAAACTTTACCACCTTCTAAATTTTCCTTTTTTATTTTTCATTAGGAAATGTTATTACAAAATTATACAATTGGATAATTTTTTATTTAATTATTAAATAAATCATAATTACTAAATATTAGATATACTCTAACAAAACACTATTCATATACATAATCGCTAGATTATAGTTACTTGTATTTATCAGGTTCTAATTTAATTTCTAAGAATTATTATTTCAATTCCTTTTGTTGGTTTTCCCTTCAGCATCCATATGCTATATATATAAATTTATTTATTTATAATAAATTTGTTGAATATTTTTTAAAATTGTATAATCTATTAACATGGGTAAGCTCCAGAGGATATTGCCTTAATTTCAAATCTCCTTCCACAATGATCCATTGAACATTAAAATCAACTGCTGATAGTTTAAGGTCATTTTAAGAATCACTACTTTTGTGATTATTCTTAATACAAAAATTATTTGGAGAAGCGTTGATCTTAGGTGAGGATTATGGGGTTGACCATTTCTTGGTCATATAAGATCGAAAATGGTAAAAACTGCTCAATGTTAGGAGGAAAACACACTTTGCGACCCTTAAATGTGATTATGTGTCCATAAAGTTTTGGAAATGTATGAGATTTTCATTCCTCAGATCTGATAATTAATTTGACATGCGCACTGTTGTTATTGCTCCAGTCTTATTCATAGTCTTTGCAACTGGGGCCGAGTATCATTGTTGTATGATTCGTGACGATTTAAAATTTTGCAACCCACTTATATTCAATAAAGTGATAACATCCCGACCCACTAATCATATATATTAATATATATTATTAGTTTTATGTTTTTTTTAATTTGTAAAATGTAATTATATACAAAATCATCTATATAATTATATGTATATATTATTTGTTTTATAATATATTTCTTGGTTGATTTTTCTTTCTTTTCCATGTAAATTCAAACAAATATTTGTAAGTTTTTGTTGCAATATGAACTTGTTGAAGGTGGGTTTGGCTCAACATATGATAGCTCTCTTGACTCGAATGGAATGATTGGCCGTTTGACAATCTCAATTGTTAAGATCTGCAAAAAGCCGCCGAAGGGTGCTCTGACAGGAGAGATTCTGATATTCAAGTCAAATAGCGGTTTTCAAAAACAGAAATAGACTAAAGAGAGCTCTGGTTATGCCTTGTGTGCAATATGTAAGTTTAGAGAGCATACCTGATCAATAAGCTTGATGATGTATATATAGTCTCCTTGTACTAGTTTTATATGCATTCGGAGCGTTAAATCTTTAGTTTCCTTCTTGAGGTGTCCTGAAATCTTCGGGTGTTTAATGAAATCTTAAGATTTTTAGAATCTTACCAGTTGGGGAAAGTTTAGCTAGTCAGGGGATTACTTTCCCTATCGATGTGAATTCCAAGATTTCCTTCCTTATTACGAGTGCTATTCCTGTGTCTTACGAAAAGATGAATATTACTCTAAGTTGATCAAATATTGAATATCAAGAAAATTCGAGAACCAAACAGGTAGCAACTGAGAAGGGTTTGATCGGTATGCACCGAGAGGACAGGGCGTGTTCCATATAAATAACGTGCTTTGACATGTTTTAGTGCATTTTGTTCGTTAGGTCTTGGGCATATGTCTCGCACTAATGAGCTTTTGGGCCACGCTCCATTACTTACCCCCTATTCCTTGTGTCGTTTTAGGGAAAATGACATAAGCAGTAAGTTTAAAGATCACAATCTGAAAGGTCACGGAAATATTAATGAAGAAAATCACTAAATAAATAACCCCTGAATAAATGCGACGTGGGAAGTTAGAGAGCTTGAACTCTTCAGTCATTACACACATCTTCCATTGGGGGTGTTTCAGTTGCCTTTAGTTGTAAAGATCATGTCTCCATGATTATAATAGAAGAGCAGATTTCTATACCTTTTCAAAGTGATTTCGACTATTTCGAAAGTGACTTTAAGAGTTCCTCCCATTGAGAGTAGGTTCTTCCTAGAGAGAGCTTGAATATGGGTTTTGAACCATGAAACCTAGTGTGTTAGGAGCCTTTTGTCGATACAGGGCTCCATTAAGAGTGGGATCGCCTATACAAGGGTCCATCATGATGTTTGGTATCCCGGTGTTAGGATGGAATCTAACAAGATTTCTCAAGGATACTGGCTTTAGATATAGAGAGCTCTTAGCTTAGATCAGAGATATTTTTTGTTCGTAGAGAAAGCTCTCTCCTCAAGATCAGAATCACCGTCTAGCCTTTGCATGTAGCAAGTGACTAAGGATTCTTCTTCCTTAGCATTTTTCGGGTCGGGCGACTAGAGGAGTTGGGAGATTAGAGGAGGCCAAACAATAGAGAAGCCAAACAATGGAGAAGCAAAACTTAATGTGTCTTTTCTGTCTCTTTTTGGTCATCTCCTACCATTTCAAAGTCTTTTTTGGCTTCTCTTGTATTTTTTTTTATTTTTATTCTAATTGTATGATTTCTCTTTTGTCTTGTGTGAAATTTCGTGCTTCTTATTTCATTTGTATCTGCTCTGTCTTGTAATAATATTGACAAATGAATTTATTGTCTTTCTTTCTTGAAAATTATAATGCATGTCCATCCTGTATCTGTGATGTAAAACATAATAATACTTCTCGACACATTTGAATCATTCAACTGGCATTGTTAGTGCGTTTAATGTTTGTTAACTTGTTATAAGATCAAAAGCATGAGCTGTCTACCCGACGGAGAGTTATATCCTTTATTGTCGACATGCTATGTTCGGTAAGGCATTCAACCGTCAGAGTTCAAATGATAGGATGTGTCGTGTTTACCCATCAAGGAGATGCATCCCTTATTGACGACACTCTACGTTCGGTAAGGTATTCAGTCAAGAGAGTTCAAATGATACGATGGATCATGTCTACCTATTGGAGAGATATATTTTTTATTGACGATATGTTACATTTAGTAAGATATTCGACTATGAGAGTTCAAATGATAGAATGAGCCATGTCCAACCATCGGGGAGATATATCTCTTATTGACGATACACTACGTCTGTTAGGATATTCAATTGAGAGAGTTCAAATGATAGGATGAGTCATGTCTACTCGTCGGGAAGATATATCCCTTATTAATGATATGCTACATTCAGCAGGATATTCAATCAAAAGAGTTTAAATAATATGATGGGTCGTGTCCACCTATCAGGAAGATACATCTCTTATTGACGATATGCTATGCTCAATATAGATATATAAGCAGATCAGGCATTAGATAGGTCAGTGTAGTAGGATAAAAGACCACAAAGATCTTACATGGCTGTTCGACTAAATACGAAACAGGGTGGGTTTCCACAAGATAGTGATAATCATCATTGATAATAGATGAGTAAGTTTTCAAAGTTCCAAATTCTAGGCACGATCGAGCCATCTAGGCGATTGAGATGATATGTCCCTGGTCGAATTTCTGAGCATATTCGATAAGACCCTTCCAAATTGGGTGCTAGTTTTTCTCCTGGTTGAGGCTGTCTGGTGGCCTTTACTTTCCTTAACACTAGAATATCAGGTTTAAATGTTATAGTCTTGATTCGTTTGTTATGGTATCACCTCATCTACTGTAGATAAGCTACCATTCGAACAGACATGGTTTCTCGTAGCTCGGGCGTTGCTAGCTCATTCCGCTCGTGCTCATATTGATTTACTCGAAGCGAATGGATGCTGATTTCTACTCGTATTATTGCTTCATAGCTGTAAGTTAGACTAAACAACATTTCTCCCATCACCCTTTAAGGTGTTGTTTTGTAGGCCCAGAGGATGTTGTGGAGCTCCTCTGCTCAGCAGCATTTGACTTCATCCAATACAGCCTTCAGTCATTACAGGATTGTTTGGTTTATTATTTCGACGAGGCCATTAGTCTGAGGATATGCAATGGAGGTGAAACAATGTTGAATTTTTAACCTACTACAGAAGTCTTGAAAACTTTTATTAACAAATTGTTTACCATTTTCAGTAATCAGAATGTGATGTACACCAAATTTGGTGATGATGGATGTCCACACAAAATTCTGTATCTTTCTAGTAGTGATTTGGGCTAACAATTCAGCTTCTACCGACTTAGTGAAATAGTCAATGGTTACGACAAGGAACTTCCACTGTCCGGTAGCTGGTGGGAATGGCTCAAGGATATACATCCCCCATTGTATGAATGACCATGGACTCGCTACAGTTGAGCTCAGTAGAGGGCTGGCAGGGTACAATGAGAAGTATTGACACTTGTTACATCTTTTGACATAACCATCTGCGTCGATCTTTATGGTAGGCCAATAATACTCTTGTCGAAAAGTTTTGTTCGTCAAATTTCAAGTGTCTAGGTGATTGTCACATATCCCCTCATGGATTTCTTTGAGCACGTAACTCCCTTCCTCGGGTCTTAATCATTTTAGGTACGAATAGGTATAGGACTTCTTATAGAGATCTCCACTGATAATAGCATAATGGGTGGCCCTATGCTTCAACTTAGCAGCTTTGGAGGGTAAGCTCGGTAATTTCTCATACTTCAAATAGGCATTTATGGGATCCTTCCAACTTGATGAACTATTCATCAATAAGATTTACTCGGGCTCTTCAGTGCTCGAGTACGATAGGCTCTCTAAGTAAACTATTCGGCTGGTGGCTACCATATTAGAGTTGGCTAACTTTGAGAGAGTGTCGGCTATTTCGGTTTTTTGATCGGGGGATCTGCTGTATGTCCACCTTATTGAATTTGTCTATTGCCTCTCATCACTTGGTTAGATACTTTGCTATTGTCAGTTCCTTAGTTTCATAGATCCCTTTAATTTGCTTGATGAACAACTAACTATTGGTGAAGATCCGTATGTTTTAGGCCCCCAATGAGGTCGTGATTTGCAATCCAGTTAGAAGGGTTTCGTATTCAATCTAATTATTTGTTGGCCGAAGGTGAAAACGAAAGGCGTATTTGGTTTTAAAATTGTCTGGTCCCATAAGGATAAGCTCGGCTCCACTCCATGAAGAGTTCAACAACCATCTATATGAAGAGTCTATTCGACCAATAAGCATTCTTCTTGATTATCAGTAGGGATTTGTTCGATGAGTGACTGGAATGTACATTCGAGAATGAAATCAACGAGGGTTTAGCCTTTTATTGTTGGTTTCGGTTGGTACTCGATATCAAACTCACCTAACTCGATGCTCTACTTAACAAGTTGACCTGAGGTGTCCCTCTTCTACAGAATTTGCATTAGAGGCTGATTGGTCAACACTACAATGGCATGAGCTTAGAAGTAGGGCTAGAGGTATCTAGTGGTTATGACTAGGGCAAAAGCCATTTTCTCGATAGATTGGTAATTAATTTCAGACTCTTAAAGTATACGGTTGATATAGTACACTGGCTTTTACATGGTGGATTCCTGCCTCATAAGGACAGAGTAGAGTGTCTGATCAGAAATAGAGAGGTAAAGATAGAGCTTCTCACAGGAATAGGTCGGGAAAGGAGCGGAAGTGACGTGAGGTGCTCTTTGAGCCGTTCGAACGCTACTTAGCACTCCGGCACCCATGCCAATTTTTGGGACTTCCTCAAGCATCAAAGAAGAGTTTATACTTCTCCCACACTTTTGACGTGAACTGGTTTAAAACTACGATCCTCCCTATGAGGTGTTGCATTTCTTTCACCATCCTCAGTAGCACCATGTCTGGTATGGCCTGTATCTTCTTCGAATTTGCTTTGATCCCTTGGTTGTTAATAAGGAAATCTAGAAACTTTCCAGAGGTGATTTCAAAGGTGTATTTTGCTGGGTTCAATCTCATGTTGTAACATTCTAATATTTGGAATGTTTCCTCCAAATCTGCCACATGATCTTTAGTATTTGTGCTTTTAATGAGCGTATCGTCGACATAGGTCTCCATATTTCTACGAAATTGTTTACTAAAGACCTTGTTGACCAATCATTGGAAAGTCTCCTTGGCGCTCTTGAGGCCGAATGACATGATCTTATAACAGTAGGTGTCAAACTCCATGACAAAACTCATCTTTTCTTTGTCCCCAAGGGCCATGTATATTTAGTTGTAGCTTGAGTAGGTATCTATAAAACTCAGGAGTTGGTGGCCTAATGAATTGTCCATTAGTTTGTTGATGTTGAGGAGTGAATAACTGTCATTTAGGCATGCTTTGTTAAAGTCGATAAAGTCAACACATATCTTCCATTTGTTGTTAACCTTTTTTACTATAACCACATTGGTTAACCAATCCGGGTAGTTTATTTCTCAAATAAACCTTGTAACTAGAAGCTTATGGACTTTCTCTTGTGTTGCACGGTGTCATTTCAGCGCGAATACCCTTTTCTTCTACTTGACGGGCTTCCTACTTACATCTATAGTTAGTTTATGAACTACTAGCAAAGGGTGAATATCTGACATGTCTTTCGAGGACCATGCAAAAACCTTTGAATGTCGTCAAAGACAATCTATGATTGCATTTTGGAGGGGTGATAGTGCTTTTCTCATTAGGTTAACTGTCTGTTGGTTGCATTTGATTAAGATATCAGAAAACAAGATAGTTCTTATTGTTAGGCATGTCACGGTTTTGGAACTGTCAATTTTGATTCAGGAAACTCGGTTCTTAATTTAAAGGAGTTAGAATTGAACTTTAAAGAAGTGTTTCCAGTTTCAGTTCCGAAAGCATCGATTCTGGTTTTAGTTCTAATTTTAAAAAAATTCAATTCTACATGGTTTCAGTTCTGGTTTTAAATGATTTTGGTTTTGATTCTAGAATTATAACTGTATTTTTTTTTAAATAAAGATAAATATCAATCTTTCTATTTTTTTTTAAAGAAAAGGAATATGAAAGATACTATTGAGTAATGATAAAATGAATTTAATTGGAATCCCATTGTTTCTTTTTTATTCAAATGCATTTGAAATAATTTACTCTATGAGAGCTAATTTAGTTATATGTAATAATTTTTTGTGATAAATATTTATTGTCTCCGATAGATTTGTGAAATAATTTATTTAAATTAGTTTTTTAATATAAAACTTATATATATTTTTATAATTGAATTTTAATAACTATATTATATTTAGCATTAAGTTAAATTGAAAATTTTCTGTATCTTATATCAAAAAAAAAAAAAATATTTCTTCCTTCAAACTAATAATAAGAATTTTGTAGTATTTTTACTTTTTAATTTGACTTGCTAAGCGACTAACAAAATTTTGTATTTATTTATTTATTTCATAAAACTGTCGATCTCAACCATCGGTTCTTTGCGATTTGAATTGAAAACCACCGATTTTCAATTTTTCAAAATGAGGAATCAGAATCAAATGTTTAGATACGGTTTTAATTCCTGAATTGTTGGCTTGGGTTCGGGTTATAAAAATCATTAATCATGGTCGGGTTTCTTCTAATTCCACAGCTCGGTTTTGAATTATGGCTGGACCTACCTATCTAGCTAACCATGGAATTTCAAACTCCATGATCATATTGATGGTTGCTCTATTTGACAAATATAATTATTCAATATAAAATAATCATTCGGAAAAAATTAATGTTTAATTAGATTTAAATCATGATTTGTTGCGGTGGTCTTTGAAGTTAAAAATATTTAGTACAATATCCTATTAAAAATTATAGGTATTTCATAAAATAATTAATCGAGCTGCTCTCTAATACAAAAGTAATGCAATTCCAACAAGGCTCATACTAAATAAAAATAAAATAAAATAAAATAAAATAAAATGAAATAATTATTGTAATTCAGGATCAATTGATTAAGGTTACTTATAATATTTTTCAATTAGAACAAAAATATTTTATTAAAATAAAAATGAACAATTTGTAATATTCACAAAATTATTACCGACTAAAAATAGAAAACAGTGCATATAAACCAGAATCACTGGATAATCCTTTGAATTTTTTTAAAAATTCAAAACTAGATTCTGAACATTTCAAACTACAAGAATTTCTTGAAATTTATAGTAATGAGCATAGGTTTCTTCTTGGGCTAGATAAATGAGCGTGGAGAACGCTACCCAGTTGCTAATCTTTGAGCAATATTATAAAAACATGCATTTAGAATTAAATATTTAATTTAAAACATAACTATTATTTTTAGAACAAGTTATTATTATAGATTCGCTAAATTATTATATAATTATAATATTTTTGTTAACTCTCTTAAATTTTAAATATAAAACTAAGGGATTGGAGGCAATTGCCCTCTAAAATCAAAAGTATGTTAGAGGGAAAAAAAAAAAAAATGAAAGGGAATGAGGTAACCCCAAGAGTCACACCATTTTCAAAAGTCCCCCCCCCCCAAAAAAAAAAGATTTTAAAATCATTTGAAAATGATACTAATTCGGATGGTCCTACACTTCCAAGGGCAGGCCTTGATTGATTGCCTGATTAATGCCAAAGGTCACCCCCCCCCCCCCTCGCCCCAAAAAAAAAAACACCTTTCCCTTTCTTATCTTCGGTGCTAATATGTTAAACATTATACGAGTTTTGGATTAAGCTATATTCTATATAGAAATTTACATTAATATATTTTAATCAATTATTAATAAAATATTTATTTAAATTAATTAATTAAAATATATTAATTAATTTAATTAAAAAATGATTTAAATATTGATATAAAAATGTTATTGGATCCACGTGGCAATAGCATTTTTCTTGGTCTGCGAGAAATAAATCATGGGAATATAAATTTGGCGAGGCGAGAAATTTTTTGGACTTTATTTTGGGCAAACGGTTTTCTTGCCGTTGATGGCGCGAAGCCCGCGCGCTTTAATTAATACTTGTTCCGTTTTCATGAATTCGATGTCTCCATCGCGTTTGAATTACGAACACTTTTTTGGATAAAAATAAAAAACTTCTAGAGAACTCCTGCAAATGATAAAAAAATTTTATTTAAATTTTTAAATTAAAAATTTAAAACATATTTATATTTATGATTTTCATAATTTCTATATAACAAAAACTTCTAAAAAAATGTTATAATAATTTAAGCCAGAGGGGAAATGGAATTTTTCTATTTGAAAAGTGAGGTGACAATGGGCCATTTTTAAAACTTGTGTTTTTTTTTTTTTTTTTTAATTTAATAAACCATCGATAACTATTTTAAATTTATATAAATTTGATTTAAATTAGATTAGACTGTTAAAGGATAAAATTCTATCAATATCTATATTCTCAATTCATAAAATTTAAATATAAAATTTTATTCAAACAATATTAATATCTAACTATTAAACTAGATAAGTATCGATAAAAATTTATATTTTCTAATTATTTTATTCTGATCCAAAGCAAGTAATTTTCAATAACAAAAAATGAAAAGAAATCCTTTAGGTGAATAGAGTAGGGTATCTATCAATTATTCTCTTGTAATAAGACAACAAAAGCCCTTCTTGAAAAGTTTTAACTTAATATTTCTATTTAACTTATCTTTATTTTATTTTATTTTATTTATAATATTTTTAATAAAAGTAAAAAATATATATATATTTATAGTAGTTTGATTCGCTTTGCTAAATGATTGAATTTGGGACAGACATCTGCTATGATGGAAGAATTGCAAAGAAATAATTTTCTTGCATAAATTAGAAATAACAATGATGTTAACCCTCTTAATTGGCTAGTTATGAAATAATTTGAGACCCCTACCCTACTTTTGTAAACCCCATTCACAAGTATTATTAGATAGAGGAACATGCTCATCACTATAATCTAAGGCTCAATAATTCCTAAATAATCAATCTTTTAATACATGTTAATTATAATTAACAGCGATTCAATAATTAGATGATAATTAAAAAAAAAATTATACTATATATACAAAAATGTTATGTTTATGCATGAGTTTGTCCATAGATTAAATGTATAATATAAGATTGAAGAGAGTATTAATAGTATTTTTTGTTAAGACATTAATGTACACTTCTTTTCTTTCTGGGTACCAGATGATCTATCCTTCCTGAAGAAAGGAGTGTTTTCAGATTTGGGATGTGTGGGTGTAACTGATCCACAGCAGAGTTATGTAAAGTTTGAGAAGGTCTTTTGCTTATCCTTTATACTAATTTCTCCCGGGTGATCATTGAGCTGGATTCGGCAGATCTAGTATCGGCTCTTGCGGGAGAACTTACATGTCATCACCCGGCTTATGATATCCTTCGAGAATGTAACGAGTTAATTTGCGTTGAGTTAGTTCCAAAAGAAGGAAATTCTTGTATAGATACCTTACGTCAGTTAGGACATTCAGGTTGCTATGGTTTTCATGATTTGATGTCTCCCCCTCCAGAGATGTATTTAGCCTTATTGAGTGACATTCGAGGCTTAGCTTCGTTTAGAAATTAGTGATATCGTTCCAAATGTACCATGAAAAACAAAAAAAAAAAGACTAAGAGAAAGAAACAAAAGAATATCCATCCAATCTTATGCAAATTATGTGACAAGGAAAGGGTCAGTTCACATTAGCAAAATATGAGTACAATTCAAACATGCAACCTATGCTTTCGTTGAATATATAAGCACCCACATATCAATTAAACTCAGCTTTCCAAAAAGCCTTCTCTCTCTCTCTCTCTCTCTCTCTCACGTTCAATCGAAGCCATTGAACCCTCTCCCTTCATCCACAGCATGCAGCTCAATCGCCTATGCTGCCTTTTACCGGTTGACAGCGATGAAATTGAGCCATATCCAAAGAAAGAGCGTCAAAAGAGAAGTTGCTCAAATGGGTTCACTAAATACATCCACCAAGTCATTCACAAGTTGTTGGAGCTAAACTGGTTGCACATATGGTCCTATGATTATTCTCCTAAAAAACAACACTCTGGCGTTTTCCTAGATGCTGCCGGAATAGGGTTTATGGACAAGGTTGGAGGCAGCAATAATCCAAGGATATTCAGCTATTCAGAGCTTTACATAGGCTCAAATGGGTTCAGTGAAAAGGAAGTACTTGGAAGTGGAGGTTTTGGCAAGGTTTATAAAGCTGTTTTGCCTAGTGATGGCACTTTTGTGGCTGTCAAATGTGTGGCTGAGAGAGGAGAGCAGTTTGAGAAAACTTTCTTGGCTGAGCTAATGGCTGTGGCTAATCTCCGGCACCGGAATCTTGTAAGGCTGAGAGGATGGTGTATGCATGATGATGAACTGCTCTTGGTTTATGACTACATGCCAAACCAAAGCCTCGACAGAATACTATTCAGAAGAGCAGAGAACAACAATTCAACACCACTGAATTGGGAAAGGAGGCAGAAAATAGTAAACGGCTTGGCAGCTGCATTGTTCTACTTACATGGGCAGTTGGAGACTCAGATCATACACAGAGATGTGAAGACAAGCAATGTTATGCTAGATTCTCATTATAACGCTAGGCTTGGTGACTTTGGGCTTGCCCGGTGGCTTGAACATGAGCTTGAGGATGTAACCAAGTCAACAGCAAGAACAGCTACAACAGCACCAATTCATAATCATAAGTTCAGGTTGGGAGACACAACCAGCATTGGAGGCACAATTGGGTATTTACCTCCAGAGAGCTTCCAGAAGAGGAGCTTGGCAACTGCGAAATCGGATGTTTTCAGCTTTGGGATTGTTGTCTTGGAGGTTGTCTCTGGTAGGAGAGCTGTCGATCTCACATACCCAGATGACCAAATCATTTTGCTTGATTGGATCAGGAGGCTTTCTGATGAGGGAAAGCTTATGCAAGCAGGAGATGCTCGATTGCAGGACAGTTCTTCAAGTCTTCTGGACATGGAGAGATTGACCCATTTGGGGCTGCTTTGTACACTTCATGATCCCCAATTAAGACCGAACATGAAATGGGTGGTGGGAGTGCTCTCCAGTAATTATCTTGGCAAATTGCCTTCCCTTCCTTCATTTCATTCCCACCCTTTATACATTTCGTTATCTTCCCGAAGCAATAGTAGCAGCACTAGCAACAGCACAAACACTGCAGTCACCACCACAAAGGCAACAACCACCAGCAGCACTTCGGCCTCCACAAATTATGCGACCGCTAAAGAAGGAACCATATATGTGACTGCTAAAGAAGAAAATCAGGATGTTAGCTCCTCATTCAATGTCAATTACTGGAAAAGGGAATTTCCAGTGATTGAAACTCCGCGGGAGATATCCTTCAAGGAATTACTTGCTGCCACTGACAATTTTTCAGATTCTCGGCAGGTTGCAGAGCTGGACTTTGGAACTGCCTACCATGGCATTCTTGACAACCATCACCACGTACTTGTGAAGAGGCTCGGGATGAAGACTTGCCCTGCATTGCGAGTCCGCTTCGCCAATGAACTTGAGAACTTGGGAAGACTTCACCACCGGAATCTGGTATATCTTCGTGGTTGGTGTACGGAGAATGGAGAGATGCTTGTTGTGTATGATTTCTCTGAGAGGCGAATTTTGAGTAACCTTATCTTTGGCAGTCAACCAAAGAATGGGGGTTCAGTTCTGCAATGGCAACACAGGTACAACATTGTCAAGTCACTAGCATCGGCTATTCTCTATCTCCACGAAGAGTGGGAGGAACAAGTTATCCATAGAAACATTACCTCTTCTGCCATTGTTGTTGATCCAGACATGAAACCCAGGCTCTGCTGTTTTGCTCTTGCCGAATTCTTGACTCGAAATGAGCACAGCCACCATGTAGTTGTTGACACAAAAAGGACAGTCCGGGGAATTTTTGGCTACATTGCGCCAGAGTACATGGAGTCTGGCAAAGCCACCACATCAGCCGACATCTACAGCTTTGGAGTGGTGGCGCTTGAGGTTGTTACTGGGCAGAGGGCGGTTGATTTTTCTTGCCCTCAGGTGCTATTGGTTAAGAAAGTACAGGACTTTGAAGCACGAAAAAAGCCATTGGAAGAACTAGTAGACAGAAGGTTAGATGGAGAGTACGACATTAAAGAACTACAAAGACTCGCGAGACTGGGATTGGCATGTACACGCTCCAAACCAGAGTTAAGACCTAGTATGAGGCAGATTCTAAACATACTTGATGGACATGATGCTTGCTTCAACAAAAAATGGAAAAAGAAGGAGAAAAGAGAAGAATGGCAACAAAGAAATGGTTGTTCTCTAGCACTGGTTAGAAGAATACAAGCTCTTGGAATACAATGAAACTTGGCCGATAGTTTCTTTCATTTCTGTTATTCTTTTTGTCAGTTGTGGTACCATTCAAGGTAGTTGGTGTATCTAAAGAGAGAACAGGATGATATTGGGGATATACATGCAAATTAAGTTGCAAAGAAAAATCAGTTCACTCATATGCCTAGTAACAATCCTTAAAAGCTGCTCCTTAAAAGCTGCTGAAAATACCACTTTCTACTATAATTTAGAATGAATAATCTGAAAGGTCTAACATTGCAATGAAATAAGAGGCATAATTAGCAACAGTTTCAGTATGTAGAGAGCTATATCAACATAACATCCCTTCAGATTGAAGTTGCTTAACTGCCAATCACAGGAATCCCATTCTCGTCTTTGCCAAAACCTACCAAATTGATGAGAGAAAAGACGAATTCTTTGAAGCTGGCCTTTCCTCTTCTATTCCAGTCGATTTCTGCGGCAACCAAGCATGGAAAACTACAATGTAAGAATGCTAAATGAGCTCAAAAGATTGGGCAATCAACACAGAACAAGCAATAATAAGAACAGCGAGTAGTGCAGGAGATACTGAATCGATGTCTGCTGAGATGGGCAGGAGATCTCTCTCGAGGAGAAGTATCATGCAAGGCTTGGACCATATCTTTCTTCTTCAGCTTCCTGTTGGCAAATTAAATGCCCACGCAGGGGCATTTTACCTTAGTAAAAATATTTGAATTTGAATTAGGCATCATCCCCACTCCCCTTATTTTTCTCTTCCACTAAAACTCTACGTAAGTTACATTGATTTAAATCAATTTGAACATTATTGGGAAAGTTAGTGGTAATTTCACAATATCAAGTATAGGAGAGAAACACATTAGAGAGAAAGAAGGTTTACAAAAAAGATTCCAAATAGGGAATTTTCTACGTGGTTCTAATCACCGGATTTAGAGTTGCAACGTTGTGAAATCATGGTGGTTGTTCAATACTATGATCATCATTTGACTACGAGTTTGTTTAAGAAAAAAGTTCACGGTTCCTGAAGTATTCTACATTAGTCATTGAGTTATATCGATAATTTGACTATTTTATTATTCCAAAAAATTTATTATCATGATTCCACTATATGATTGTGTTAATAAAGTCTAACATTGATATAAGAGCGTGTTAGATTTATTAAAAATAAAATTTTCAGAATATTTGAGTATGAAAAATATAGGACATAAAATTTGAGATTCATATCATGAATGAGTTTCGTGAATCCAATTATACCACGATATTACCCATGATACGTAGATCATGAAAATGATTTTTTCATAATTTTTTAGCATGTTTGGACCATGAAAATTTCGGTTGAAATTCTCGGTCATGAATAGTGATCGAGACACTAAAACCTGAGATTTGTCAAGATTGAGTTCAAATTGTTTCATGAGAATGGTCCATATATGTTTTTGACATATTGATCTACATTTTGGTATACATATTGTGTACTATTGTTGCCGAAAAATAGAGTTTCAAAAATAGCCACGAATGGCTAAAATTTTGGACTCTCAATTCGCCGTGTTTAGGGTACAAATCTTCCAAAAATTGAGTTAAGGATGATTGGAAAATAATAATTTAAAGTTTTCGATAAAAATTTAGCGAAAATAGGGCCGAAAAATGCGTTTTTTGGCAATCGGGTCGAAAAACCCGATTGTAGGACCCGTCGGGCAGAGAAGATCCAACTTGGATCCGGAAGCACATGAAGCTCACGCGTGCTGAGGCGCGTGAGCTCCTAGGTCAGGTCTGAGTCGGTTCAAACCTGGATCCTGGTCTAACCCGGGCTCTGACCCTGGTCATGACCTACTGGGCGCGTGAGAGTGTGTGCTTGATGTGCGGCACGTCTAGCACATGCTGCCTTGCTTCCCACGGATGTGCGTAAGGATGCATCACCAGTGCGTGGCGGTGCGTAGACCCATTGACGACGCGTCAGGTCTTGCTGGAAAGGAAAATGTGATTTTCATAAGGGTCCTATGTAACGCCGATTCTGTGGAGCCGTACTTTTGTACTCCCATTCTTGAATTTAATAAAATATTTCACAGTTTATATATATAGGGAATAATATTTAATTTTATTGATTTTCGATTTTGGGGTTTTTAATTTAAATTTTTGGTATATTTACAATGTCGTTCATGCGATTCGTAATGTAAAGTGAGTATAAAAATATATATATATTTTCTTTATTAATTAAATTACTTATTTACTCATTTATTTATTTATAAATCTATTTTTATAAAAATATATATATTAATAAATAATAATAATAATGATAATAAAAAAAAAAAATCGAATTAGGGCTAATAGCCCTAATTCCTCTCCTCTCTCTCTCTCTCTACTCTCTCTCCCTCATTCGACTCTTCGTCTCCCTCGCCGTCGCCTTCCCTCACCTATATCTCCCTCTCCGCCGCCTCCCTCCGCCGTGCCAACCTCCGTCGCTGCCCCTTTTGCCACCACCCACAACTACCGACACTCTTTCTCTCTACCTCACTCGCTGTCTCACTCTCTCCCTTTCGCGATCTCTCTCGCCCTCACCCGCATCTTCTCCACCGCACCACCATCGTGAGCCACTCTCCTCCGCCATCGCCTCACTTTCTTTCACTCTCCCCTCTCGGTTCTTCTCTCTACTCTATATCTCTCTGTCTTTCTCCATCTCACTCTCTCTCTCGCGAACCCTCTCTCTCACTCTAAGTCAGACTGTCTTCCTCTCCTCTCTAGCATCTCTCTCTATCTCCTGCAGCCAACATCTCTTACCGACAGCCCCCTCCTGCACGCCCGCCAGCACGCGACAACCTTGCGCGCCCGTGCAGCGCGCGCGCTAGCCCCAGCGCTTGCGACAGCTCCTGCGCGCGTGGCTGCAGCGCTCCTTCCCTGCTCGCGCTCCTTCTGCCACTCTTGCAGAACCCCAAATTAGCGGACTTCGAAACCCTAGGCCGGGTCTGTACTCATCTCCTGCGCAGGTGAGGACCAATTCCTAACCCTAGTTCTAGGGTTTTGAATTTTCTGAATAATTAGGGTTAATTGCTAACATTTGCTCCGAATTTGAAATGTTATAGGTTTTAGACTGAATCAAAAGGCGAACAGAGACTAGATTTACGAGTCGAGAAAACCCTAGGTGAGGGATTTCTGACTGATTCAATAAATTGAATGTCTTTAGGATAAATTTAGAGTAAATTAGAGTAAGAATGTATTTCATATTATATGATGTATATTAGATTTGATTTAAATGTGTTATCAGACATTATATATAATTGTTTAGGTAAAATATACGAATTTGGGCTGTTGCAGATGATAGAAACGTATTGATTTGTTTAGAATAATTTCTCTCAGAGTTTAATTTGACGAATGCATGAAAACAGTCAAAATTTGGTATTTGAGCCTAAGGATTGATGTGTTGTTTTACATTATAGTTGGTGTTGCATATAGGTAAGTCAAATACAATCTCTATATTATGAAAATAGGTTTCAATACCTTTAAAATGAGATATGGTTTGAAGAAATCGGATGAGAATTGAAAAGTGTATGATTTTTCAAAAATTTTTATAACTTGTAGGAAATTTATTTATTTTAAGCGTATTTCCGGCTTCGATTGATTTTAGGATTGAATCAGACTTTATTTGGATTTGATTAATTATTTCTAAATGAAATGCAATCGATGATATTGGAGTATGATTATAAATTGAAGAATTAAGATTTGTACAAACTTAAGAAAAATGACAAACCCTAAAATAATTGGAAATTTGATGAAAATCATGATGATTTGATTAGGTTGATCTTGTTGGAGACTCGAGGAGTCAATTCGGATTTATTTTGGAAATAGGGAGTGATTACCCTTCCTAGAAAGTGAGTGAGACCCTAATCTCTTGCATGAAATAGTGAAAATCTGATTTTACCGTGTTTTTAAACAAAATATGTTTTGATATGCATTAATTCGACGTGTGATATTAAATCTCAAATCTGTTTTGTGATTATTAGAGTGTCTTAAACTTATGTTTTCCATGATTATGCATCCATGTTTGAAATGAAACAAAATTGTGCCATTACTTGAAAATTGGATAAGTTTCATTTTCTACCGTTGCATTGGTATACTGATTTGAAATGATTTGATGAATGTATTGGCACACAGATTTGAAATGTTTTAAGATCTGTGAGGGCACTGGGATGCCCGCTTGTGATGATATGATATGACTTGATTGATTCCGTAGCTACGAAGGGTGTTTGTAGAGGCACGGGTTGCCCGGATACGCTTTGGCCAGAGGTATCTGCAAATGTCATGATTGTGATATGTATGGGCCCGGTTGAACCATGTATTGTGGAGATCTGTCAACATAGGCGGTCTATCACCGGGAGTTGCTTGTACATGATTGTGATATTCCGTATGGGCCCGGTTGAACCATGTATTGGGGAGGTCCGTCAGCATAGGCGGTCTAGCACCGAGAGTTGCTTGTACATGATTGTGATGTTCCGTATGGGCCCAGTTGAACCGAAAGGGGAGGTCCGTCAGAATAGGCGGTCTAGCACTGGGAGTTGCTTGTACGTGTTAACGTCGGGGTAGAGAGCGACTTTTGAACATTTATGCATAATAAAACCCCCGATGCGCCTGTCTTTGGTCATGGTTGACCCTTGCCAGGAGTCTTTCGGCTTGCTCTATGTTATACTTGATTTTAAATGGATGCATATATGTATGATATCGTGTGAATGATTAAATGAGTTCATTTTATCGAACATATCATGGTTTACTGCAAAAAATTTGAATTATTGGTTACGAATGATATTATTTGACACTCCAATGTTCACCTACACTATTAGTACTTGAGATTAATCCCCTCACTCACTAAGTATCCTCCCATAGATACTCACCCCTCTTCTTTCCCTCCCCAGACAGGATTATGGTGCTAGGGCGACGCATTTGGCTCTAGAGGGCTTGATAGCTTGATGGTGGATTTGGTATTTACGACGGTGTGATTTAAGTTTTAATGAAAAATATGAATTTCGTACTTAATGTCGACCCTGCGTGGTCTTGATATTGAGGTCCATAGTTGGCCGTGTACATATTATGGGATGTTTGTATAATTTTTAAACTTTTGTTTGCGAAACTCTCATATTTCACTTGCATTGAGGCATTTGTAAATATTTAAAGTATTAACTTGGGTATTTGCAATATATTTGTATAAATTTAGGCCCTCTCGGTGTTGCGGCTGCTCATGCTCTAGTTGGGCATGACAGTAGAGGTCTGTGACTAGGACTGCTGGTAATTTATTTAGCCTTGCGTTGTTCTGGATGTCGGTTGTGGGATTGGTTGATTTTGGAGAGGCCGGGATGGTCATTTTTTTATTTTACAGAATGAATGTTGATATACAGGTGAAATTGTACATGGGAGACCTCCGATTTATTGGGAGGTTCTGCCCGATTTTTTGTAAAAATACAGGCGGTATCCAGGGTAACGGGCGGCTGTTCACAATCCCGGTTCGGGGCGTGACAGTTCGGTTGGTATCAGAGCTCTAGGTTGAGAGCTGTGTTTTATGAAAACAGTTTTGAAAATATTCCCAAGTATGTTTTAAAAGTCCTCAATGCATATGAGAGTTTTATTACAGTCATGAGATCCCAGTACATGGTCTTAGACATATGAGTTATTCTTTTTAGGGGGTTAGATACGGTGCGTATCTAACATAGCATATTGGTTCTATCAGTTTTTAAATTTATAAGTTTATTCAATTTAGGGGGTTAATTACTTCGTAACTAACCCTAATCTTTGAATCATACCGAATTAAAGCTCTTCCTTTGTAAGGCTATGATTGCTAGACGAGGTACTAGATTTGTACTTGAGACATCTAGAATACTCGAGGATGTTTCCTCGTCAGGTGTACCCTTCTAGCACTCTCTCAGCCAGCTATTATAGCTATGGTTCTATCACCATCATTTGATGCATTTATGCATGTGTATGAGTGGTACACCTCCCATTGGATTCGAATACCTTGATTCATAACTCAAATTCCTTTTGGGGGGGTTAGTTACTCCGTAACTAACCCTAATCCTTGATTTCCACTTAATGAAAAGGTGCTCTGTTTGCAGAACTATGCCGCCTAGATGTAGTATTTGGGGTGTACCACTAGAGAGTCCCTTAGTGTCTGATGCACTTGTGGCACTCGAGACTTCACGAGTACCAGAGGATGCTTCCTCTACTCACGCAACTTCACTAGTGCCACCCTCAGCACCTCCACTGGCTGTTACAGTTGAGATTCCTCCACCACCACTCGATGCCTTGAGACAGTGGCAGGAGTGGTACAGTAGATATTGGGTGCAGATGTCACCACCTCTACCATAGACTCCAGCGACTGCACCTGCAGCCATACTTGCTCCTACGACACCGATTCCTCCTCCGGTGACCGGTTCTTCCATTTCTAGTCCAACCGATGAGACATCGATTACTTTGAGGCGCATCCATGAGCTTACTCAGTTGGTGACAGAGTTACGACAGCTCAGATACATAGACTTTTCAGGATCTAGTAATGCCGTAGCGGCGAAGCACTGGATCTATAGGATTCGTAGGATCCTTACTGATGTGGGATTGTCAGAGGAGTTCAGATTGAGAGTTGTTGAGAGACTCCTCAACAATGATGCCCTCACTTGGTGGGAGGCTATTTGTGACGAAGCTATTAACTCACTGCGGTAGGAGGACTTCTTGAGGGAGTTCGACCGCAGATATTTTACGGAGTCCTAGTAGGACCATAGAGGGTTGAAACCCAGACGAGCCAGAGCTTGAAGTGGGGTAGGACTTCTAACTTTTAGGGAAGCCCCTCTTACTTTACATCAACACAGTTTGGACAGGGACCACGTCCCTAGAGTTTTAGAGTACAAGCCTCTAGTGCCTCTAGTTATTCCACAGCACTGCACCATCCTATTTGCCGCAACTGTGGCTGATGTCATTTTGGAGCTTGCGGAGCTCCCCTTAGATGTTTCTAATATAGGAAGCAAGGACACATTTGGAGTATTTGTCCTGACTTAGGTTACAGAGGTCAGATACCGTAGATACACACGGGTAAATCACGGACGGGTTAGCAGGGGGTAACTGCACACTCAGTACACACCGCTCTATGGACTGCAGCCGGGAGCAATACTACACTAGGCCCTTCATTATAGGAGCCGAGGGCATAGGCCCACGTGTATGCTACGACTCAGGAGGATGCTTAGGCGAACCCAGATACGACCATGGGTAATCCTCCAGTAGATTCTTTGTTTAGGAGTTTATATGTGCTCTCCTTTTTGAATCATGAGTATCATGATGATTATGTACCGCCTTAACTAGTTAAAGCTCTATAAGTTTAACTATTTCGATCCTCTTTTTGAAATCATGTACGCCATGATGTCATGTACGAACATAGTTAGTTAAAGCCTTAGAGGCTTAACTATTTTAATATATATATATATATATATATATATATATCTTTTGTGCATCTCAAATTGACTCTTTCGATTTCTTACATCATGGGTACCATTAAAATAATTAGCATCGATGACCGTGTTTTTTTTTATTAACACTGTTCAGATTGTTCTTACGTGAGAGCTTCTTACACCCAACAGTCGGATAGGCTGTTATTGCTACTAGATGTCACTCCTCTTGATAAGTAGATAGTTAGAAATTCAGTATATAAAGAGTTTTTATCTCTCTTGTTTGATGGGACTTCGTGCATTAGGAGTCAGTTTGACTAGTGACGATCGAGCAGCACTACTAGCTCGATTTAAAATGAGGTCAACCTTGTTTGACCGCATTAGGGAGCTTTAGGGAGCAAATGAGGAGCTCCGAGGAACTCTTGATAGATCTGTAGAGATGATGACTGAGAGTTCCGAGTCCATGATAACGGACTAATAGTATATCGATAGCGGGTTTGTATTCCCGCCGACAGTGAATCTTCGTAGAGATATTCTTAAGGAAGCTCATTCCACCACTTACGTTATGCATTTGGGAATTACAAAAATGTACCTAACTATCCGAGATAATCATTAGTGGTCTGGTATAAAGAGAGAGATCATTGCTTGATGCTTGGTTTGTCGGCAAATGATGGCCAAGCATTAGTGACCCACAGGTGCTTTGCAGCCTTTTCCCATTCCCGAGTGGGAGTAGGAACACGTCACAATGGATTTTGTGATGGGTTTGCCATGGACTTCAGCACGGCATGATGCTATTTGGGTGATCGTCGATAGACTCACCAAGTCCGCACATTTCATTTCGATTCGTGCTGATTATTCCTTAGAGGTATTAGTAAGCCTCTATATTGACACGATTATCAGACTTCATGGGGTACCAATGTCAATAGCATCGGACAGAGACTCCAGATTTACTTCTAGATTTTGACCCAGATTATAGGGAACATTGAGTACTAGATTGAGCTTTAGCATTGCATACCACTCCTAAAGCACATGCTGAGAGCATGTGTTAGGGATTTTCGAAGCAGTTGGGATCCGAATCTCCCACTGGTAGAGTTTCTATATAATAATAGCTAACAGGTCAGCATTGGTATGCCCGTGTGAGGCATAGTATGAGAGGAAATGACGTACTCCATTATGCTGGGATGAGGTAGGTGAAAGGCAACTCAACATTGTTGAGTTGTTTGAGGAAACAGGAGATAAGATTAAGGTCATTCGTGAGCGGATGAAGGCCGCCCAGGACTGATAGGAAGTCTATGCTTATAGGAGGTGGATGACATGGTTTTCCTACGTATATCACCATGAAAAAGGGTGATTCGTTTCAGGTAGCGGGGAAAACTGAGCCCTAGGTATATTTGTACCCTTCCGTATCCTTGAGAGGGTCGGGAGTGTGGCATACAGATTGGAGTTGCCAAATGAACTATCCTGTATTCATGATGTCTTGCATGTCTTAGTACTAAGGAAGTACCTAGCTGATCCTTCTCATGTACTTGAGCCTCCACCTGTTGAGTTGTGAGAGGACTTTAGTCCTCCAGTTCAGCCCGTGGCTATTCTATATCAGCAGGTCAGAAAGCTGCGGAGCAAAGAAGTTTCATTGGTCAGAATCTTGTGGAGAAGTGATCAAGTTAAAGAGGAGACTTGGGAACCCGAGGAGGCAATAAGGAGACAGTACCCCTATTTGTTCACCGTTTAGCTTTTCTTCAGTTTCGAGTACGAAACTTGTTTTTAGGGGGTTAGAAAATGTAACACCGATTCTGCGGTGCCGTACTTTTGTACTCTCATTCTTGAATTTAATAAAATATTTCACAGTTTATATATATATGGAATAATATTTAATTTTATTGATTTTTGATTTTGGGGTTTTTAATTTAAATTTTTGGTATATTTACAATGTCGTTCCTGCGATTCGTAATGTAAAGTGAGTATAAAAATATATATATATTTCCTTTATTAATTAAATTACTTATTTACTCATTTATTTATTTATAAATCTATTTTTATAAAAATATATATATTAATAAATAATAATAATAATGATAATAATATTAAAGAAAAATTCGAATTAGGGCTAATAAAACCTAATTCCTCTCCTCTCTCTCTCTCACTCTCTACTCTCTCTCCCTCATTCGACTCTTCGTCTCCCTCGCCGACGCCTTCCCTCACCTGTCTCTCCCTCTTCGCCGCCTCCCTCCGCCGTGTCAACCTCCATCGCCGCCCCTTTTTGCCACCACCCACAACCACCGACACTCTTTCTCTCTACCTCACTCGCTATCTCACTCTCTCCCTTTCGCAATCTCTCTCGCCTCACCCGCATCTTCTCCACCGCACCACCACCGTGAGACACTCTCCTCCGCCATCGCCTCACTTTCTCTCACTCTCCCCTCTCGGTTCTTCTCTATACTCTCTATCTCTCTGTCTTTCTCCATCTCACTCTCTGTCTCGCGAACTCTCTCTCTCACTCTAAGTCAGACTGTCTTCCTCTCCCTCTCTAGCATCTCTCTCTATCTCCCATAGCCAACATCTCTTATCGACAGCCCCCTCCTACACGCCCGCCAGCACGCGACAGCCTTGCGCGTCCGTGCAGCACGCGATAGCTCCAGCGCGCACGCTAGCCCCTGTGCATGCGACAGCTCCTGCGCGCGCGGCTGCAGCACTCCTTCCTGCTCGCGCGCCTTCTGCCACTCTTACAGAGCCCCAAATCGGCAGACTTCGAAACCCTAGGCCGGGTCTGCACTCATCTCCTGCGCAAGTGAGGACCAATTCCTAACCCTAGTTCTAGGGTTTTGAATTTTCTGAGTAATTAGGGTTAATTGCTAACATTTGCTCTTAATTTGAAATGTTACAGGTTTTAGACTGAATCAAAAGGCGAACAGAGACTAGATTTATGAGTCGAGAAAACCCTAGGTGAGAGATTTCTGACTGATTCAATAAATTAAATGTCTTTAGGATAAATTTAGAGTAAATTAGAGTAAGAATGTATTTCATATTACAGGATGTATATTAGATTTGATTTAAATGCGTTATCGGACATTATATATAATTGTTTAGGTAAAATATACGAATTTGGCTGTTGCAGATGATAGAATCGTATTGATTTGTTTAGAATAATTTCTCTCAGAGTTTAATTTGACGAATGCATGAAAACAGTCAAAATTTGGGATTTGAGCCTAAGGATTGATGCGTTGTTTTATATTATAGTTGGTGTTGCATATAGGTAAGTCAAATACAATCTCTATATTATGAAAATAGGTTTCAATACCTTTAATATGAGATATGGTTTGAAGAAATCGGATGAGAATTGAAAAGTGTATGATTTTTCAAAGATTTTTATAACTTGTAGGAAATTTATTTATTTTAAGCGTATTTCCGGCTTCGATTGATTTTAGGATTGAATCAGGCTTGATTTGGATTTGATTAATTATTTCTAAATGAAATGCAATCGATGATATTGGAGTATATTTATAAATATAAGAATTAAGATTTGTACAAACTTAGGAAAAATGACAAACCCTAAAATAATTGGAAATTTGATGAAAATCGTGATGATTTGATTAGGGTGATCTTATTGGAGACTTGAGAAGTCAATTCGGATTTATTTTGAAAATAGGGAGTGATTATCCTCCCTAGAAAGTGAGTGGGACCCTAATCTGTTGCATGAAATAGTGAAAATCTGATTTTACCGTGTTTTTAAACAAAACATGTTTTGATATGCATTGATTTGACGTGTGATATTAAATCTCAAATCTGTTTTGTGATTATTGGAGTGTCTTAAAGTTATATTTTCCATGACTATGCATCCATGTTTGAAATGAAACAAAATTGTGCCATTACTTGAAAATTGGATAAGTTTCATTTTCTACCGTTGGATTGGTATACTGATTTGAAATGATTTGATAAATGTATTGGCACATGGATTTGAAATGTTTTAAGATCTGTGAGGGCACTGGGTTGCCTGCTTGTGATGATATGATATGACTTGATTGATTCCGTAACTAAGAAGAGCGTTTGTAGAGGCACGAGTTGTCCGGATACGCTTTGGCCAGAGGTATCCGCAAACGTCGTGATTGTGATATGTATGGGCCCGGTTGAACCATGTATTGGGAAGGTCCGTCAGCATAGGCGGTCTAGCACCGGGAGTTGCTTGTACATGATTGTGATATTCCATATGGGCCCGGTTGAACCATGTATTGGGGAGGTCCGTCAGTATAGGCGGTCTAGCACCGGGAGTTGCTTGTACATGATTGTGATGTTCCGTATGGGCCCAGTTGAACCGAAAGGGGAGGTCCGTCAGAATAGGCGGTCTAACACGGAGAGTTGCTTGTACGTGCCAACGTCGAGGTAGAGAGCGACTTTTGAACATTTATGCATAATAAAACCCCCGATGCGTCTGTCCTTGGTCATGGTTGACCCTTGCCAGGATTCTTTCGGCTTGCTCTATGTTATACTTGATTTTAAATGGATGCATATATGTATAATATCGTGTGAATGATTAAATGAGTTCATTTTATCAAACATATCATGATTGACTGCAAAAAATTTGAATTATTGGTTACGAATGATATTATTTGACACTCCAATGTTCACCTACACTATTAGTACTTGAGATTAATCCCCTCACTCACTGAGTATCCTCCCATAGATACTCACCCCTTTTCTTTCCCTCCCCAGACAGGATTATGGTGCTAGGGCGACACATTTGGCTCTAGAGGGCTTGATAGCTTGATGGTGGATTTGGTATTTACGACGGTGAGATTTAAGTTTTAATGAAAAATATGAATTTCGTACTTAATGTCGACCCTGCGTGGTCTTGATATTGAGGTCCGTAGTTGGCCGTATACATGTTATGGGATGACTGTATAATTTTTGAACTTTTTTTTGCGAAACTCTCATATTTCACTTGCATTGAGGCATTTGTAAATATTTAAAGTGTTAACTTGGGAATTTGTAATATATTTGTATAAATTTAGGCCCGCTCGGTGTGGCGGCTGATAATGCTCTAGTTGGGCATGACAGTAGAGGTCTGTGGCTAGGACTGCTGGTAATTTATTTAGCCTTGCGTTGTTCTGGATGTCGGTTGTGGGATTGGTTGATTTTGGAGAGGCCGGGATGGCCATTTGTTTATTTTACAAGATGAATGTTGATATACAGGTGAAATTGTACATGGGAGACCTCCGATTTATGGGGAGGTTATACCCAATTTTCTGTAAAAATACAGGCATCCAGGGCAACGGGCGGCTGTTCACGATCTCGGTTCGGGGCGTGACACCTATGCCATTAAATGTGACTAATTGTGGATTTTTGTGTACCGAATCCAAATCTGAATGGTAAGATGTTATCTCGGATTATGGTGTATGGTGTCTGTTGCTCATACGCTCATTTTGGGGTCTATACTTGAATCATTTGAGTCTTGTTGATTCGTCGGATGCACAAAATTATGAGATTAAGTATCATTTGTCATTAACTCTTCCTTTTTTGTATGACACAGACTTACTAGAAGGCTCAGTTTGTCTTTGAGGAACAAGAACTTGCGGAACTTCTATAGCACGAGATAAAAGACCCAGGGGAGGGTACCATGCTTCAGGCAAGACGGGATCAAGAGGCATATCGTGCATGGAAGAAGGATGACCAAGCTAGGGTGATCTTTCTGAGTAGTATGCACGATAATCTGATCCTGGTGTATGAGCAATATCATACTGCGATGTCGGTCTAGCTTGCTCTGAGAGAGCATTTCGACTCTCGGTTAGCTCCTAAGTTGAGGATGATGACCTACAAGTTTATTACGTATAAAAAGTGGTCTGATCATACTATGAAATAACATCTTATGGATTTGTTGAGTATAATTGTCTCTCTAAAGAATATGAGAGAGCTAATGTCAGATGAGTTTCAGGTACTGGAAGTGATCTAGTTTCTATCGGACACCTGAGATATTATTAAGACCTACCTCACACACAATGAGAGTATTCATATTTTCATAGATACGAGTAGGCATTTTGAGTTCGAGGAGGAGTACCAGGAGGTGACTAGGTCTATTTCGGTTATGCTTAAATAGTGGAGTCAAGTATGGGCTCTTGGGGCACTAGGCGCAAGTGGTGCAAGCAAGAAAAGAAGACCAAAGGCCACGGCAAGAAGAAGCTATCTATTAAGACTAACGACAAAGGTCAGAAATGCAAGAAAAATGAGCTCGATAAGAACAAGGTCCAATGCTATGTGTATCGCATGCTTGGGCATTTTGCATGTGAGTGTGGTAAGCGAAAGATGCATCCTTCTTCTTTACATGGTTTGAGTTATATGTCATCTATTGTGATACTCGCTGACTTCTCTCCTTTGTAGATTGTAGACTCAGGAGTCACCGACCATATAGTTTGTGACAGGAGCTCATTTGCAGAGTTTCACCTATTGAGTTCCCAAATAAGGAGGCTGTATGTAGGGAATGGAGCATTTGTGGAAGTGAGAGGGATTGATACATGTAATCTGATGTTGTGAAGTAACCAGATCCTATATTTACATAATGTATTATATGCGCCCAAGATTCAGAGGAGTCTCGTATCTGTCCAATGTCTTAATCAGTTAGGATATTCTGTTTTGTTGGGAAACTCTAAAGTTTTCATTTGTTAGGATAGTCCTTTGACACATTTTGGTTTTGTCCATGATGGACTTTATGTACTGAATTTAATTCCATTTTATGATATTTATCATTCATCTCCTATTACCTTTGCATCTGATAACGTAGTTGATGATGTGATTATTTGGCATAGTAGACTTGGCCACATAGGGTAGGAGAGGATGAGCCAGTTAGCTACAAGTGGCTTGTTGGGCCCGCTAACTAGGGTCGAGTTGTCCTTATGTGAGTTTTTCCTAGTAGGCAAAGTTACGAGAAAACCATTTAAGAAAACAATGAGAGCTAAAACTCCATTGCAATTGGTTCACTCTGATATTTGCAGACCTATGAATGTGAAAGTTTGAAACGGAGCCACGTATTTTATTATGTTTATAGACGATTATAAGTGTTTCGGTTGTGTCTATCTGATTTCACACAAATCTGAGGCACTAAAGTGTTTTAAGAGGTTTATTAGCGAAATTAAGAATCGGCTAGACTTAAGGGTGAAAACTCTCAGAACCGATCGGGGACACGACTATTTGTTTGGGTAGTTTAAAGAGCCCTATTTCAAGAGAGGTATTATGAGACAGTTGACTATTTCTGTTACTATTCAGTAGAATGGAATAGTCGAAAGAATGAATAGAACTCTGTTGGAGATAGTGAGATCGATAATGGCGCAGACCAATTTACCTATCTCCTATTGGGGAGATGCGTTATTGACTGCAATCTACGTCCTTAATCGTGTCCCAATAAAGTCCGTAGTGAGCACTCCATACGAGATTTGGACAGGGAGGGAGCCTGACCTTAGCCATTTAAGGCCATGGGGTTGTGCCGCGTATGTAACACCGAAAAAAAAATTCGGTGTTAGAATTTTTAATAAATTCTTCAATGTGATTTCGTAATAAATTGGGAATGTATTGGTCCCATGGTATAGGAAGAAGTTTTATGATTCTCATTTGATATGTTAGGTTAATAGATGGAGCAATTTGGGTTGTTGAGTCAAGTCCCTGAAATGATTCTTGAAGTTGAGACTGAGTATATCGATATCCCAAGTAAATATATATCGATATATTGAACTCTGAAACAAAGATCCTGAGAGCATGTCTGAGTATATCGATATATTTCAATGGAGTATATCGACATATGCACCTCTGAAACAAACTTTTTAAGAGCATGTCTAAGTATACTGATATATCTCGATGGAGTATATCGATATATGATCCTTGCAGAGAAATCACTGAGAGTAATATTTAGTATATCGATATATCCGAATCGAGTATATCTATATATCAAAACCCCTCCTCAGTCCGAGACGATATGGATGGGTATATCGATATACCCTAAACCATATATCCATACGCGTTAGTGGAAATGAGAAATGACTAAAATACCGATCAATTTCAACTATGTCCTTAATTCTAAGAGGGTAAAATGGTAATTTTACCTTCTAAATCAATAGAAATTGATGTGGGTTCTCTCATTGACGCCACTTCTTTCCCAATTTTGAACACAACTCTCTCCTCTCTCTCTACACTTATTTTTCTTCCCCTATCAAATTTTCTTCCACAAATCAACCATTCCCTACATAAATTCACTCTATGGGTTTTCAAAATCCTCAATCAATCATGGAGATCAAGGATTGAACGGAAGGAAATCTAGGGTCTCTCTTTCTACGAAGAAGGAAGTTGGGTTTTTAAAACCCAACCCCCAAAACTCAATCCAACCCTAAAATCAAGCTAATTTTTCCTCCTTAAACTTGGTTTTAGTTTCTTTAATGTTAGAATAAATTTTATTGTTGAAATTTATGGAAATTTCAAAGGAGAATCAAAACCATAGAATTGTGAATAGTGAAAATTGGGGGAAATTAGAATGAAAAATAGTATGAAGGTCTAAATGAGGTGTAAATGGTGGAAATGGAACCATAAACAAAGATTTTTTTTGGATTTGGAAAAAAATTTAGGGTTTGTGTAAAAATTGGGAAAAATTTATAAACCTTAGAAATGATGGCAAATTGACATTGCAATTGTGGTTATTGGTTAGGAAGGCCAATTGGAACTTGAGAAAATTTTATTGGACTTCAATTGGAAATTGGGAGTGGACACCCTCCCAAGAAGTGAGTGGATGGTTATGTGCATATGAATGAGTAAATTGTTTTCAGTTATGATTTACAAATTGAGTTCTGAAATGAATTTGCAAATGGATTTGAAATTGTTTTGTGATTATGGTATGCCTAAAATGAAATTGTGAAATGTCCATGACTCTTGAACTTGATTATTGAATTATTTGCACCATGTTACTTCGGGTGTCACACCCCGACCCGCGGATCCGAGTACGTGACAACCGTCGCATGATCTAGAAGTACGTACTATCACCAACACGCACACCAAGATCCCGCAAGGCTAGGATAATACCTTTCCAATAAAGAAATATCAACTTGCATAATATTTTAAAACCAGAGATATAATAAATAAAAGTTGCTCAGTATTTCAAAATACATCTTTTAAGACATAAAATTTTACTTTAGAGGAAAACATGAGGAAAATACATTACACAAAGAGTTTCAAAAATGTCCTCCAACGTGTCCGACTACATGCCACAAAATCCTAATCAAGAGGGACCAATACCGACGGTCGGTCCCGGACAGCTTTTCTCTTCGGCTGGATCTAGCTACCGATCAAGTGATCTGTCTCTACATTTCCTCTGAAAGGGATGAGATGAGGGGTGAGTATAGAAATACCCAGTGAGTGGAGTATAATGGTATAGTTGTGTAAATGAGTGAGTGGTGAGTGTGGAAGTGTCAAACAATATCTTCAAAACATATTTTCATTCCAACAAAATATCAAGTGATCAATCAAATATTCATATCAAGAGCCATGATTTTTCCACAACACAAAATACACTTTTCCAATCTCATGGGTTTGCCACAAAATCTCTCCACCGATGGCTTGGTCCGGGCCATCCGACGGAACCGCCAAGGGGTTTTCATTATCATCGGTCATAAAACATCAACCCGACCTTGGCGTTGGCTCGCGGCCTCTTCGGAGGTGCAACCGAATGACCTCGAAATGGACTGGGGGGCATTTCTCTACCGCCACCTATCCCCTCAAGTCTACCAAGCTCTCTACGCCGCCCCCTCGAATCGGTCTGTGGAAGCTTAAACTCGACCGGTCATCACATAACTGGGTGTTCACACCCCATACATGTACTATGGGGGCTCAGGCTCATGCCCCAAAGCCTATACATAAACCGTTTTTCAGACATCATATCACATACCATAAAAATTAACAAGTTTCACAATTCATAAAACTCAACAAATGTTTCCGCAGGAAAAATTCAGCATGTTTCAAAATGAATCTCATGGCTCAAATAAAACACATTTTTGGGGACATTCCACAATCACAAAACATTTCATAAAGTCAGTTTAGAAAAATCATTTTGGAAAATCATGAAAATCATTTCTCATTTACAAACACAACAAACCGTCCACTCACTGTTTAGGGAGGGTGGTCACTCCCAGATCTGTCCACGGCTAAGGTTTTGTTCCGGTCAGTTTGTCCAGACCCTATAAGACATCATCATATAATCAATATCATCACTACCAATCATCTCACATCAACCCAAAAACCCTAGCATTCAAAACCAAATTTTTATCTCACTTTCGTTATCCTAAAATCCTCCAAATCCAAATGATTAGAGAGCTAAATAAAGTAAAACTTGAGTTGAAATAATTATATTATCTTGATTTGTCTCTAGAGATCATTCCGGCTTGGATCATACCAAAACTCTTGATTTTTCTCTTTTGTGATAGCACTAAACACTTAGACTTTCCTCAAGATTCAAGAGTAAAATCAATCCTTGGAAAGTTCATATGTAGTTTGGAACCTCTGATCCAGAAATTTGATGTAGATCGATTTGGCTTTTAGAAGAGAAGAGAGAAAAGAGACAAAGAAGAAGAGGAGAATACTCTAGAGAGAAATGAGAAGTGCCTTTTCGTAGGTTCTGGAACCTCACTTCCCTTTTTTATTTCCAACACATGTTTATTATTTGTCTAGTGACCCTCATTTACTTTCTATTTGTACACAGTGCTCAATACATTGTTGTTGAGTCCTTGAGAAGGCTAACATTATGAGTTAAACATCGGAAGTCATGCTCTATTAGAGACAATATATCTCCCGACGGGTAAGGAAAATTGAGGATTAAAATTGTAATTTATGGAAAATTGAGAAAATCTTAAAATTAAGAATATAATATAAACTTTACAATATATAAATGAATGACTTGATGGCTTGGTGGTAACTTATATTTTTGGAGAAGCCAAAGCTCATGAGTTCAATTCCACTTGCATACACGTAGGAAATTAAGTGTCCAATAAATTCAATTTCTTTCGTGCAAATACCGAGGAGGACTTTGGATGGCTTTTGACTTTAGATGGCTGTCCGGTCAATTGTATTTAAGTGTTGAAGAAAATGCCGATGGATTGTGCCGAACGGATGAGATGACAGACTGAAGAA
The DNA here is from genome assembly GCA_037126225.1 of Dillenia turbinata. NCBI lineage: Eukaryota > Viridiplantae > Streptophyta > Magnoliopsida > Dilleniales > Dilleniaceae > Dillenia > Dillenia turbinata. The sequence continues at coordinate 899,368 of JBAMMX010000012.1, read as the reverse complement.
ATGTTGTTCGGTCAATGTGTCATGATATGCAAGTAATAAGTGTCGTTCGGTGAAATGGAAGGTGATCGAACAGGTGCAAGCATTGACTGATGGTAAATGACAAATGACAATTACATATGTTGACCGATAACCGAACAAGGCAAAGAGATGACCGATCATGAAAATGAAATCAGGGAATGGTACCGAACGATAAATGAAAATACATTATATTGGACAATCAAAAGGTGGTAAAGAAAATCTCACATTACAAACGGATGATGGAAATAAAATTTACAAGTCTCACATTACCGACGGTGCATATTACCGATCATAGATATACAATACCGATCGGTAGCAAAATAAGCATTAGATATTAGATATATCGATGGGCATATAAAATTATAAAATAATAAGTCTACCCAAAATTACAACTTCCTCCATTTACCGATGAGACCTAATTGTACTGTACTGAAAAATAATAGAAAAATATACCGACAGTCAAATCATTTGTTTCACAATATACCGACGGCTCTTACTATACCGACGGGAGTTCCAATACCAACTGGTGAGTAAATGACCAATAGGAGTTTAGGAACCTAGTACCGACAGATATAAACTTCACTTTCATATTACCGATGGGTGTCTCATAATTATCGATCGGCAGATGATTACCATCGACTACTGACTGGGAAACCCAAAATTTGAGGGACTGTTCACTGAACTTAGATCTCTACCGAACACTAAAATTCCTCTGACTACCGAATGGTTAAAATCTATCAAGTACCGATTGCCGAACACCCAAATAACCGACTACTCTGGTGATCAGGACTCCAATGATCGGTAATTTAAAAATTTAAAAATTTATCAACTAAGTGTTTTAAAAAGTCCCGACCATTCTGAACGACAAAAATTTATGTTTTTATTTCAAATAAATTATTCTCCCATATTTTCATATATATATATAAAAATTTTCCAATTGTCCATTTAAAACAAAATCACAATCTGGACGTGTCCGGTGTTACAATTTCTACCCCCTAAAAAAAAATTTTGTCCTCAAAATTTTAACATAAATCATTCCTCAGACAACTGGGGGTTTTGCTTACTCATGTGTACTGCAAACTTCCCAAATCATTTCTCCCAAAACAGTCATTTATATCTTTGTCATCTTGCAACTTGCTTAACAATACTCATTCATCCAACACCTAGAAACACTAACAATTTCCAAAATTCATCATATAAAACTACTGCTCAAGATTGATTCAACAACTTATCTCTAGTATGTAATGATTCAAGGCTACTATCAACCTCAAATATCATGTAACACCAATAACATGCTTTTCAAATCAATGAACTCATAATTAATCAAATTTACCTATAGCAACATCAGGGATGTTTTGTTCCTCTTCATTGGTCATCGCATAGATCCTTATTTGGATTCGAGGTTGAGGACGTCGGGAATTAATAGCCACAGTATTACTGCCGGTCCCTATCCTTAGAGTTGTGTTGGAAGGAGGTGCGACAGGGTCAGTTGGTCCACTTCTAGAACTACTAGGAAGATTAAGGTTTTGTTGACTTCCTTGCACTTTCAAACCCAATTCAGGACAATCATATCGGAGATGACCCTCCTATCCATAATGGTAGCATCTTCTAGGTTCATTACAAGGTCCGGAATGGAATTTCTTGCAATTCCTGCAGGGGACTGGATTGTTTCCGATCGATTTGGTTCCGAACACAGCACTAGTGTTCGGGACACTCTCTCTGGAAAAGTGTTGGCCTTGGGGAAAGCCAACAAATCCTGTGACAGAGGCACTACCATAAGAACTTGTACTCTTACTTCTCTTAGAACTCTGACCGGAAGTGGTTTCGATTCTCCTTTTCCTTCCAAAGGCTTCTCTAGTCTTTCCTCTTTCTTCAACCATCTTCTCTGCCCTCAAAGCTAGTTGCAAAACATCTTTAAAGGTATGACACTCGGTAACAGACATCTTTTCTCTAATACTCAAATTCAATCCTTCTTCGAACTTAAAGCATAAATATTCTTCGGAGGCCACAAACTCTGGGACAAACAATAACAACTCCCTCAACTCGGTCTCATATTCTGCCATTGATTTGTTTCCTTGCTTAAGATGGAAAAATTCTTGCCTCTTTAAGTCCCGATAAAATCTAGTATAGTACATCTCATCAAATTCCCTAAGGAACTCACTCCATGAGATGGGAGTAGATGATCTCCTCTTCAAGTTCTCCCACCATGTTCGAGCACTCTTATCAAGCAACCTTACACTACCATTAACTTCATCTCATCTTCTAATCTCACGTCTGCCAAGGTTTCTTGAACTCTATTAATCTAATCCTTTGCTACCATAGCATTACTAGTGCCTGAGAAAGTCTTACAACCAAGTTGTCTTGCTTCCTTAATCAACTTGGACAGCTCAATGGTTAGACGGGTAGTTAGTCCAACTACCGATGGAGGAGGAGCTACTGGTGCTAGGGGAGTGTTGGTTGGAACGGTTGTGTTTGGTGGAGGAGTTTGCATTGGAGTTTGGGTTTGGAATTGAACACCATACTTGCTCCACCATTCCATACATTGTTGGAATGCAGCAAGTGGCAGTGAAGGAATCTCAGACGTAGCAACTGAAGGCTCGGGTGCACTAGGAGGACGAGCATGGGATGATGATGTAGCCTTATGCTCAGAACGAGGAATCTCAGATAAAGTTCTTGTTTTTCGACGAGGAGCCATTAAATTTCTATAAGAGGAGAAATAATCTTAGCTCATTAAATTAGGTAAACTAATAATGCACTCATGCCTAATGTAACTCCATTTCCTAAGACCCATAGGAGGCTTTCAAATCATTTTAAAACATTTTTGAAAATATTTTAGAAGCACTTGAAAATATTGGAAGCATTTAAAAATATTTGAAAACATTCAAAAATACTCGAAAACATCTAATAACTTCAAAACCTTTGCTCTGATACCAATAAAATTGTCATACCCAGACCCGCGAATCCGAGCACGTGACAACCGTCGCATGATCTAGAAGTACGTGCTATCGCCAACACGCACCCCAATATTCCGCAAGGCTATGATAATACCTTTCCAACAAAGAAATACCAGCTTGCACAATATTTTAAAACCAAAGATATAATAAATAAAAGTTGTTCAGTGTTTTAAAATACATCTTTCAAAACATAAAATTTTACTTTAGAAGAAAACATGAGGAAAATACATTACACAAAGAGTTTCAAAAATGTCCTCCAATGGGTCCGACTACATGCCACAAAATCCTCATCAGGAGGGACCAATACCGATGGTCAGTCCCAGACAGCTCTTCTCTTCGGCTGGATCTAGCTACCGATCAAGTGATCTGTCTCTACACTTCCTCTGAAAAGGGATGAGAGGAGGGGTGAGTATAGAAATACCCAGTGAGTGGAGTGCAATGGTATAGCTGTGTAAATGAGTGAGTGGTGAGTGTAGAAGTGTCAAACAATATCTTCAAAACATATTTTCATTCCAAAAAAATGTCAAGTGATCAATCAAATATTCATATCAAGAGCCATGATTTTTTCACAACACAAAATACACTTTTCCAATCTCATGGGTTTGCCACAAAATCTCTCCACCGATGGCTTGGCCCGGACCATCCGGCGGAAACGCCAATGGGTTTTCATTACCATCGGTCATAAAACATCAACCCCGACCTTGGCGTTGGCTCGCGGCCTCTTCGGAGGTGCAACTGAACGGTCTCGAAATGGACTTGGGGGCATCTCTCTATCGCCGCCTACCCCCTCAAGTCTGCCAAGCTCTCCACGCTGCCCCCTCGAATCGGTCCATGAAAACTTAAACTCGACCGGTCATCACATAGCTGGGTGCTCACACCCCATATATGGACCATGAGGGCTCAGGCTCATGCTCGAAAGCCTATGCATAAACCGTTTTTCAAACATCATATCACATGCCATAAAAATCAACAAGTTTCACAATTCATAAAACTTAGCAAATGTTTTCGCAGGAAAAATTCAGCATGTTTCAAAATGAATCTCATGGCTAAAATAAAATACATTTTTGGGGATATTCCACAATCACAAAATACTTCATAAAGTCAGTTTAGAAAAATCATTTTGAAAAATCATAAAAATCATTTCTCATTCACAAACACAACAAACCGTCCACTCACTGTTTAGGGAGGGTGGTCACTCCCAGATCTGTCCACGGCAAAGGTTCTGTCCTGGTCAATTTGTCCAGAAGATATCATCATATAATCAAGATCATCACTACCAATCATTTCACATCAACCCAAAAACCCTAGCATTCAAAACCAAATTTTTATCTCACTTTCGTTATCCTAAAATCCTCCAAATCCAAATGATTAGAGAGCTAAATAAAGTAAAACTATAGTTGAAATAATTATATTACCTTGATTTGTCTCTAGAGATCATTCCAGCTTGGATCATACCAAAACTTTTGATTTTTCTCTTTTGTGATAGCACTAAACTCTTAGACTTCCTCAAGATTTAAGACTAAAATCAATCCTTGGAAAGTTCATATGTAGTTTGGAACCTCTGATCTAGAAATTTGATGTAGATCGATTTGGGTTTTGGAAGAGAAGAGAGAAAAGAGACAAAGAAGGAGAGGAGAATACTCTAGAGAGAAATGAGAAGTATCTTTTCGTAGGTTCTGGAAACCAACTTCCCTTTTTTATTTCCAACACATTTTTATTATTTGTCTAGTAACCCTCATTTACTTTCTATTTGCATACAGTGCCCAATACATTATTGTTGAGTCCTTGAGAAGGCTAACATTATGAGTTGAACACCGGAAGTCATGCTCTATTAGAGACAATATATCTCCCAATGGGCAAGGAAAATTGAGGATTAAAATTATAATTTATGGAAAATTGAGAAAATCTTAAAATTAAGAATATAATATAAACTTAACAATATGTAAATGAAAGACTTGATGGCTTGGTGGTAACTTATCTTTTTGGAGAAGCCAAAGCTCATGGGTTCAATTCCACTTGCATGCACGTAGGAAATTAAGTGTCCAATAAATTCAATTGCTTTCATTCAAATACCGAGGAGGACTTTGTATGGCTTTTGACTTTAGATGGCTGTCCGGTCAATTGCATTTAAGTATTGAAGAAAATGCCGATGGATTATGCCGAACGGATGAGATGACAGACTGGAGAAATGTTGTTTGGTCATTGTGTCATGGTATGCAAGTAATAAGTGTCATTCGGTGAAATGAAAGGTGATCGAATAGGTGCAAGCATTGACCGATCGAATAGGTGCAAGCATTGACCGATGGTAAATGACAAATGACAATTACATATGTTGACCGACGACCGAATAAGGCAAAGAGATGACCGATCATGAAAATGAAATCTGGGAATGGTACGGAACGATAAATGAAAATACATTATGCGAACAATCAAAAGGTGGAAAAGAAAATCTCACATTACCGACGGATTGTGGAAATAAAATTCACAAGTCTCACATTACCGACGGTGCATATTGCCAATCATAGATACACAATACCAATCGGTAGCAAAATAATCATTAGATATTGGATATACCAATGGATATATAAAATTATAAAATAATAAGTCTACCCAAAATTACAACTTCCTCCATTTACCGATGAGACCTAATTGTACTATACTGAAAAATGATAGGGAAATATACCGACAGTCAAATCATTTGTTTCACAATATACTGACGGACTCTTACTATACCGAAGGGAGTTCCAATACCAACCGGTGAGTAAATGACCAACATGAGTTTAGGAACCTAGTACCGACAGATATAAACTTCAGCTTCACAATACCGATGGGTGTTTCATAATTATTGATCGGCAGATGATTACCATCGACTACTGACTGGGAAACCCAAAATTTGAGGAACTGTTCACTGAACTTAAATCTCTACCGAACACTAAAATTCCTCTGAGTACCAAACGGTTAAAATCAACCAAGTACCGATTGCCGAACACCCAAATAACCGACTGTTCTAGTGATTAGGACTCCAATGATCGGTAATTCAAAAATTTTAAAATTCATCAACTAAGTGTTTTAAAAAGTCCTGACCATTCTGAACGACAAAAAATTATGTTTTTATCTCAAATAAATTATTCTCCCATATTTTCATATATATATATAAATTTTTCAATTGTCCATTTAAAACAAAATCACAATCCGGATGTGTCCAGTGTTATATCGGGATACTCATGTGAATTGTGAAATATTGCTCTATCTTATATTTGAGCATGCATTGATTGATAAATTGAGTTTGGTAACATGGTGCTGGAAAAAAAAATGACTATAGTCTAAGTCTTACCAAGGATCGGACTGTTTGGGGCGGAGTGGTTAAGACTGGTTAAATTTAGCTTGGTAGCAGGCGGGTTGGAGAGCCTCCACGACTGCTGGATAACGTGGTAACACTCCACGGAGTTTCGGGCCAACTCCAAGGTGGAGGGAATTTTATGAAAATTATAAAAAATCTCTTGGCAGATACTACCAACGACTATTGGTAGGAGATTGTTTTTGGTAAACCCCAAAATTGTGAAAATGAAAACTTAAGTCATTGGACTGCATAATTAAGTCATGGAAATTCGATACGATTGTTTATATGCAAAGGATTTTATTTGTTACATTGAATAACAGTTGATATAAGTGTTTGGCATTACCACCCTCACCCCTTATTTATATGTTACATGCTACTACACTCCACTCACTAGGTATTTCCAATACTCACCCCTCTCCTTTAATCTCTCAGAGAAAGTGTAGACTTTGGCGAGTATTGGCTGATTCAGAGACCTTTTTGTGATCCACGATAGGTATTGGTAGTGGATTCTATTTTCTTGAGACTTGATGTAATTTCATCTATAGAAGGAAAACTATTGTACTATTCTTTTGAGGTTTGGATTCAATTGATACTTGTCATATCTTTTGGGACAAGTATTGATGGAATCCAAACTTGGTTTACGTGGAAAGTGTTTAATTTTGTTTAAAAAAATTATCTTTGTAAAACTTATTGTTTTCATCTAGAACATTTGGACTTTTATTACGATTATTGAAATATTTTGAGATTGTAAATTATGTGGAACTCTAGATTAGCTGGGATGGCCACACTGCATGCATCCATGTACAGGAACCCTGCCCCGATTGTGTGTCGACGCATGTTTGTGTGTACATGGATGGACCAGATGGGTCCTTTGCATGCGAGTTGTTATATGATTTTTTTTTTATTTTGATGGATTTTATATTTTGAAAGATTTATTGAAAAAAAATGGAATGCCTTGCGCTATCCCGGTATATGAGAAGGTTATGCTCGTATGTCGAGATAACGTGGCGGTTGTTATGTGCTCGACTCGAGGGTTGGGGCGTGATAGCGTATGTTCATGATTCCTTATATTCGTATGGCAAGTTAGGTCCGCAAGAAATGAAGTGTATCTTTATAAGATACTTTGAACACTCCAAAAGACATGTGATCATAGGTGAGTATACGAACGACATTGTCACTAAGATTGAGTCTTGTGATGCCACGTTCCTTGATAATAATTTCCCTAAGAGAGTAGAAATCGATCGAGACTGTACCTTCTATGTAACACCGAAAATTCGGTGTTAGAGATTTTGTACATATTTTTATAATATAATGAGAAATTTTTAAATTTTTGTTGATTTTCGATTTTGGGATATTAAATTGGAATTTTTGGTATATTTAAAATATCCGTGTTTGCAAATACATAGTATATTTTATTATTGATAAATTTAGAATTTCAATATAAGTACTATATGAATGAAAATATACATATATAAATATATTTTTTTTTTTTAAAAAAAAGGGAGGAAGCGCTACGTTTTGGGGCCAAACGCAACACTTCCGCCCCCAAAAATTGAATTAGGGCTTTTAGCCCTAATTCTCTATCCCTCTCACCCTCTTCTCTCTTGCCCTCTGTCGTCTCTCACTCTCTGTCTCTCTCGCCTCTCGCTTTCACACGCCGTCCGCCGCTTCTCGCCGCCACCCATCGGTGGTTCCACCACCGCACCACCCTCGTCTCTCCCTCTCAGTCACTCTCTATCTCTCTTTACAGTATCTCTCTCTCCCTCGAACTATCTCTCTCACTCACAGTCGCGCTCTCTCCCTCTGAACCGTGCCCCTCTCCACCCTCCCGCGGCTGAAACCTCCCTCCGGCCGCCTACTTTCTCCCCCGTGCACGACAGCCCTGTCCCCCTCCCCTACTCGCTCGACCACGAGCCAGGTTCACTGTTGAAAGTCTCCTGCAACCATCGCAAGAGCTCCAACCAAGCCGGTAGTGCAGACCTCAAAAACCCTAGGCCCAATTGTACTTCTGCACAGGTAATAACTGACTTGCCTCTAACCCTGGTTTTAGGGTTTTGACTTGGCATTATATTCCTAAGTTTCGTGTCGAATTGAAATGCAGATCTCGGAGTGAACTGAGAAGCCGTTGAGACGAGGAATTGTAAACTACGCAAAACCCTAGGTGAGAGAAATGTAACCCTTTTGACATTCGAATTACTTTTATCGAATATGTATGTTCTGAAATATATTAGATTCGAAAGAAATGCATTTTCCTGAAATTTTGTATAAAATTATTTGGGTTAAGCTTAGAATTTGATATAAATTGGGTTGCATGCATAATAGGATGTGTTAGATGATAATAGAGGTTTGTTTGGCTTGATTGTGTAGCTTTCGTTGAAATTTAATTGAAATATGCCTGAAAGATTAAAATAGGTTATGTAAATTCGGGAAAAATTAGAAAAAATAAGAAATGTTGGGAATTAGATCATTGGTGAGCCAAATTATTTGAAATTGATGAAAAAGGTGAATGCTAAATTGAGGTTGTATTAATTAGGAAGGAAAATTGAAAATCCTTTATTAGGTTTTTAATTGATAATAAATTGTGATCATTGGTTTAGGCTAACATTTTGGAAACTCGAAAGGAGTCATTTTGGGATTGATTGAGGAATTGGGAGTGATCACCCTCCCTAGAGATGAGTGGATGGTTATGTAACATATGAATGAGTAATGATTTTAAATATGATTTGTAAATTGATTTCGAAATGAATTTTGAAATGTATTTATAAATGTTTTGTGATTGTGGTGAGCCTGAAATGAATTATTGTGATCGTACATGACTCATACGTTTAATGTTGATTTGTTTGCTATATATTACAAATGAATGCTCACATGAATTGTTGAATGTTATTTTATTACATTTGTGAGCATGTTTTGGATTGTGAATTGAAATTGGAACTGTGGTGCTGGATAAAATGACTATAGTCTAAGTCTTGCCATGAACCAGGCCATCGGGACGGCGTGGTTAAGGTTGGTTAGATTTGGCTTGAGGGAGGTGGTCGGGTTGTCGAAGCCCTCAAATTAATACTGATTTCTCCCAATGCAACAAACTGTAGCAATAGTGGTTACCAGGTCGAATCCCAAGGGAACTAATTAACTTAATCTCCTAGTTTATGTTAAAAATAAAATTGGGGGTTTTCAAGTAAATTGCTAAAATAACAATTACCAAATAAAAATTAATAACCTAAAAAATACGAAATAGGTCAACAGTGCAAATTCTAAAATTTAAAGAAGCAAATCAATTCACAAAACTCCGATCCAAGGGTTCATATATTCGATTGTCTTATTGATCATTGGTTAAAATATTATTCTTGCGATTCAAGCATTTAACCTTAGATCTATTAGGATAGCCGTAATAAATCATGCGTTTTCCTAATTTAATCGACCAAACCCAGCATCCAATCGAAACTTATCATTAACCGACTGGGCACGATAGCGTTCCATATCAATATAATAATAGCATTACGTTCTGTGAAAACAGTTAAACCAAAATATAAATAATTGGGATAGCCGCAATTACTCAATTTTGTTCCATTGATTCCCTAGGTCAATTGAATACCGGTAAAAGACCCATAACAAAATAACCTAGTTACTACTTGTACCATTCGTTCATGACAATTACGGATCACTGAATTCCTGGATAGCAATGGAAAAACTAATATTGAATTAAATTGTCAGATTAACCAATATTAGGTTTCCCTAAAATTAAATCAAGAATCAATGAATACTTGAATAAAAGCAAGAAATTAAATTTAGAACATAACCTCACAATGAAGAACAATCGATTAAAATTCCCCTTGAATCAGAAATAAAAATTAGCCACACATGGTGGTAAGTATCATCACAAGAGAAAATAAAAAAAATAAATAAATGGAGAGTGACCCTTGTTTTCCTGTAGCCGTCCTTGTGATTGAATGGCTTTTTCTCCTCAAGAATGCAATAACTTCCTGTGTGTGTAATGTCCCCGGAGGAGGCGTCCTGTGTGTGTTGTATAAATAGGGAGGCAGCCTATTTGTGTATGGAATGAAAAGGTGGAGGAGCAGCCGGCCCTTGCGTGTGGAATGAAAAGGTATTAAGATTTGATACCCTATTTTCCTTCCTCTAGACTTCTAAATCAATTAGGAGTCTCCAAAATTAGGAGATTACAAAAGTTCACTCCTACTAAAAAAACAGATTTTACTAAAAATAAAAATACTACTAAAATGTTGAATTAAAATTCAATCTCCTCTTCTTCAAAGCCCAATAAAGTGTCTTGACCCAATTAACTTTAAAATTGTTTCATTAAGCCCAATGTGCTCCAAGTCTTCAAACTCAACCTCCTAAAATGAAAATTCAATAAAACCAATTATTAGAGTACTAGTCAATGCAAAATTAACACATAATAATAACAATAAAATCAATAATTTTGCACATTATCAAATTCCCCCACACTAAACCGATGCTTGTCCTCAAGCATTCTCTATCCCAATGTCACACAACCATTCTCCTATTCACTCCTTCCCCTCCTTCATTTCATCATCCAACAACCTCAAGCAGCACATATTGAAACATTCAAATCAGAACCACAATCCAGAGAGCAAGTAATCATAGTTTGTATAACTTTAAAAGAAAATATATAGGCATCCCAATAGACTCAACAATATCATCAGAATTCAATGCAACAAGATCCATTACCCTCACAAGGAAATCGCTCTATGCTCTCAAATGTTTAAAGGGATTTTATCGATAACTCTCAAAATCAATGCATAGTATGCTATTACCATAAGCTTGCTTATTAATCAAATCTCCACCACTGAATATATGAATTCAAAACAAAAATCCGAGAGTCTTTATAAGGGTTGTAATGTGGCTAGGGTAAGGGTAGAGAAAAGGTAAAAATGATGTGTAATGTATACCAAAGAAGCATGTCAAAAATTTCAAAATATTCCTACTATCAACTCATCCCATAACATGAAGTACAATCAACCCAAGAAAAATGATTCAATCAAGACCTTATCATTCATCGATCATATTTCTGAATACTTTTCTCTTTTCTCTCGTTTTTTTTTTTCTTCTTCTTTTTTCTTTTTTCTTTTTTCTTTTTTTTTTTTTTTTTATAGAGAGAACAATCGAATATCAATCGCAAGGAAGAGCATGTAGTGCATATACAAATCTCGTAAATCGAATGAATAAACTTCTAAAAATACTCCCCAACATAAAATTATCTCATTTCCTTTGCAAATTCCCAACCATTCGAATCCTAACACATGCCTCTTTGATATAAGGGCCAAAAAAGAAGGTTAAGCATAAAAAGAAGGCTGTGTCAATTTGTGAGGTTATAATCAAAGAAAAAGGGATAAAGGCTCAATTTGGTTCACTAGGGAATAAGTATGCACGGGAAGGTCTTTTTTAAGATAGATAAAGTGTGTAAACCTAATTGCCCCCATCATATTAATGCACGAATTCATGAATGTGATCTTGAAAAGCATTGCAAAGCAAGTTCTAGAATAAACACACTATGATTGATGCACACTCATGAAAAAAAAAATTAGAGCAAAAATGATTATATGCTCTCAAGGTTCAAATGCTCACAAAAGTGTGTAATATTGTTTCGAATCTTGCACATTTGTATCTAATTCAATCGTCACAGTCAATAGGATGCTTAAAACAATTTTTGTCCAAAATACAACGAATCACACTTGCCTCTTTCATGGATTCCAACTCAAATCAACAATGAATGCTAACTCAAAGATCATTTTCAGATGAAAATCAAAAGAGTGTAGAGTTGGAAGGAAAATAGAAAGATGACATGGATTCATGAATTCCTCCCCCACACCTAAATGCTGCATTGTCCTCAATGAAGCAAAAAAAAAAAATAATATGTCTAGGCACAATGCAAAAAGAAGTCACCACTAACACTATCCTAGCCCAAAAACTAGAAACAAAAAATGAAAATTCATCGTAGTAAAAGAGATATACCAACTAAAAAAAACTAACTCAAAAGTGAAAACAATGAAATGAAATGCTAAAATTGAAGACAATGAAGAAGGGAGAGAGAGAACTCCCCTAAGGTGGTGACGGGAATGGGAGCTCTTGGTTAGCGGATGGTTGCTCGGCAGGTGCAATTGGGGACTCTTCAGGTTCCATTGGTAGTTCTGCAGTCGGCTCGTTGGCATTGGATGAAGTTGTAGAACACCGAGGAAGCATCACCTGCGGCTAGAGGGGAGAACTAAAGGTTGATCAAATAAGGCGATTTCAGAGAGTTCGTAGGAGAATCGAGAGAGAGAATAGAATTGGAATGTGTTGTGAATGTTCTCTCTTCTCCCATTTGACCTCTTTTTCTTTTTTTTTTTTTTGGTACCCAATACCGCGTGATCATCTCCTAAGAGAAGGAGTGCTTCTGCCCACTTTTTGGATTAAGCCTTCAGAATACCGCGTGATCATCTGGTATGAGAATGACTGCTTCTGTCCGAAATCTGAATATCACTCCATTTATGACTTGACTTGAGAAAATTGCTGGACACATGTAAAAATTAAAAAGGGGAGATAAATAACATAATAAAACACCCAAAAATAAATAAATAAAATTACTAGAAAATTAAATCAAACTCTTAAAAAAAAAATTTGGGTTGTCTCCCAACAAGCGCAATTATTTTAACGTCGTTATGCTTGACGGTCTTCATTTATTTCTCTTCAAGGAGGTTTCAACTTCAACTTGGGAACCTCATGTAACCTTCCTTCCATATCTAATTGTGCATTCGACTCAAAATTAATGACACGCTCTTCTTCACAAATTTCCTGCACAACATCAGCAAAACAAATTGATTGACACTTATTTGGGTATTTCATAGGATCAAAAATAATGAATTTAACAATCTCGCCGTCGAACTCGACGGAGAGAGTACCCTCGTCCACATCTATTTTTGTCTTTGATGTCTTCATGAACGATCTTCCTAATAAAAGTGGAGCTGAATCTATGATAGTGTCTTCTTCCATTTTCAATATGTAAAAATCTGCTGGAAATATTAACTCGTTCACCTGTACCAACACATCTTCAACAATCCCCTCTGGGTAAACATAAGAATGATTAGCCAACTGAATAACAACCTCAGTTTCTTTTACGGGACCCAATTTTAGAGCACTATAAACTGAATAAGGCATGATATTTACATGTGCTCCTAAGTCTAACATGGCATGCTCAATTTTTTTCTTACCAATAACACAAGGTAGAGTGAACATACCTGGATCCGCACATTTTTCGGGTAAAGTTCCCTTGATCACATCAGATACATTCTCACCTATTTCATCACCTTTTAACTCCTTAACTTCCCTTTCTGAATTCTCCAATCTGCTAGGAAAAAATGGTACAATTGTACTAGAAGTGTTAGACAAAGAGGACTCGGATGTTACCTTGATTGAATTTCGATGCATGCGTTCATCTTCCTTATCCATGTCCTTCCCTTCATCCACATTTTTAGATGGAGTAGAGACCGAGTGAAGTTCCTTCCCACTTCTCAACATTATCGCACTGACGTTTTCTTTGGGATTCACGACCGTTTGTGAAGGTAATTTTCCTGAAGTTTGAGCCTCCAAATTACTAACTGAAATTGCTAGTTGAGTTATTTGCTTCCCCGAGTCTTGAATGCTAGCTCTCGTTTCCTGTTGAAATTGTTGGGTGTTAGTCGCGAGAGCTTTCACAATATCTTCTAGGGACATACCTGAATTAGATGATTGTGTCGGTGCTTGTGTTGGCCTATTGAATTGCTGAGGATAGTATCTTGTCTGTCCTCGTTGATTCCCGTAACTCAGGTTTGGATGATCTCTCCAACCGGGATTATAATGAGTAGAATAGGGATCGTACTTCCTTTGAGGTTGGCCAAGAAATCCTCCTACGACATTTGCTTGATGAGTAGAATCTTCTTGCAGAGATGGACACATATCCGTAGGATGTCCAGGTATCGAGCATATGCCACAGACTTTGGTTGCATGTATTTGCCCTACAGCCATCTGACGAACCAAAGCAGTCAATTCAGAAATTTGATTTTCAAGGTGAGAATGACTTACCTCATTGACACGTTTCGTAACTCCATCCATTCTCAACCCAAATTGTTGAGAATTTTCTGTCATGTTTGTGATCAATTGTCTGGCTACTTCAGGTGTTTTATTTACCAAGGCTCCTCCGCTGGCCGCATCTACCATACTCCTATCCATGGGTAGAAGTCCTTCATAGAAGTATTGTATCAAGAGCTGTTCCGGTATTTGATGATGTGGACAGCTAGCACAGAGTTGTTTGAACCTCTCGAAATACTCATATAGTGTCTCTCCGCTAATCTGTCTGATCCCACATATCTCCTTTCGAATGTTGGCCGCCCTAGATGCAGGAAAAAATTTTTCCAAGAATAATCTCTGCATCCCATTCCATGTATTGATCGAACCCGGAGGTAAATAGTACAACCAGTCTTTTGCCTTTTCTTTTAGGGAAAAGGGAAAGGCTCTTAGCTTAATCTGTTCCTCGATCACACCTTGGGGTTTCATACTCGAACAAACAACGTGGAATTCCTTCAAATGTTTATGTGGGTCCTCACCTGGAAGACCACAAAAAATAGAAAGTAAGTGAATCAAACCAGATTTAAGTTCGAAAGCTACCTCAAGATTTGGGTATTCGATACACAAGGGTTGTTGATTCAGATTTGGTGCAGCCAATTCCTTCAAGGTTCTCTCACGATCGGCCATCTTTTCCTCTTCTTCAAAAAGCAACAAACAAATGAAAAAAAACACAAACTAAGAAATTAATGTAGTTCCCCGGCAACGGCGCCAAAATTTGGTCGGGTTGTCGAAGCCCTCAAATTAATACTGATTTCTCCCAATGCAACAAACTGTAGCAATAGTGGTTATCAGGTCGAATCCCAAGGGAACTAATTAACTTAATCTCCTAGATGATGTTAAAAATAAAATTGGGGGGTTTTCAAATAAATTGCTAAAATAACAATTACCAAATAAAAATTAATAACCTAAAAAATACGAAATAGGTCAACAGTGCAAATTCTAAAATTTAAAGAAGCGAATCAATTCACAAAACTCCGATCCAAGGGTTCATATATTCGATTGTCTTATTGATCATTGGTTAAAATATTATTCTTGCGATTCAAGCATTTAACCTTAGATCTATTAGGATAGCCGTAATAAATCATGCGTTTTCCTAATTTAATCGACCAAACCCAGCATCCAATCGAAACTTATCATTAACCGACTGGGCACGATAGCGTTCCATATCAATATAATAATAGCATTACGTTCTGTGAAAACAGTTAAACCAAAATATAAATAATTGGGATAGCCGCAATTACTCAATTTTGTTCCATTGATTCCCTAGGTCAATTGAATACCGGTAAAAGACCCATAACAAAATAACCTAGTTACTACTTGTACCATTCGTTCATGACAATTACGGATCACTGAATTCCTGGATAGCAATGGAAAAACTAATATTGAATTAAATTGTCAGATTAACCAATATTAGGTTTCCCTAAAATTAAATCAAGAATCAATGAATACTTGAATAAAAGCAAGAAATTAAATTTAGAACATAACCTCACAATGAAGAACAATCGATTAAAATTCCCCTTGAATCAGAAATAAAAATTAGCCACACATGGTGGTAAGTATCATCACAAGAGAAAATAAAAAAAAAATAAATAAATGGAGAGTGACCCTTGTTTTCCTGTAGCCGTCCCTGTGATTGAATGGCTTTTTCTCCTCAAGAATGCAATAACTTCTTGTGTGTGTAATGTCCCCGGAGGAGGCGTCCTGTGTGTGTGTTGTATAAATAGGGAGGCAGCCTATTTGTGTATGGAATGAAAAGGTGGAGGAGCAGCCGGCCCTTGCGTGTGGAATGAAAAGGTATTAAGATTTGATACCCTATTTTCCTTCCTCTAGACTTCTAAATCAATTAGGAGTCTCCAAAATTAGGAGATTACAAAAGTTCACTCCTACTAAAAAAAAACAGATTTTACTAAAAATAAAAATACTACTAAAATGTTGAATTAAAATTCAATCTCCTCTTCTTCAAAGCCCAATAAAGTGTCTTGACCCAATTAACTTTAAAATTGTTTCATTAAGCCCAATGTGCTCCAAGTCTTCAAACTCAACCTCCTAAAATGAAAATTCAATAAAACCAATTATTAGAGTACTAGTCAATGCAAAATTAACACATAATAATAACAATAAAATCAATAATTTTGCACATTATCAGGAGGTAGGTTGAAGAGCCTCCACAGACCACCGGATAACATGGTAGCACCCCACGGAGCTTCGGGCTAATGCCAAGGAAAAAGGGGATTTTTATAAAAAATCGAAAACCCCTTGGTGGGTTCTACCAACAGCCATTGGTGGGACATTGTTTTCGGCACACCCCAAAATTATGGAAAAATGATATTTGAATGTTTAATTCGAATTCTATGAGTCATGGAAATTTGATATGAATGATTTTTATGAAAATGAATTTCTTTATTGCATTAAATCATATTTAATACTTATATTTGGTATCACCACCCTCACCCCTCATTTATATGTGGCATACCATTGCACTCCACTCACTGGGTATTTAAAATACTCACCCCCTCCTTTAAAATCATTTTCAGAGGACGCGTAGTGAGACGACGTCCACTTTTGCGGATTGGAGGCTTGTTTTTTTTGTTGGATTTGGGTAGGTATGGCTTATATATTTATTTTTGGGATTGTAGAATAGTTGAACCATGGAAAGAAAGCTCTGTACATTTCATATCCTGCGGATTTTACTGATACTAGTAGAGTATTTCGAGCTAGTATTGGTAAAATCCAGTGGTTATGATTTAGAACTTTATTATTTTGTGTAATCTTATGTTTGAAGTATGTTTTATTCTGTACTGGGATATTTGAATTATAATTATTGGTTTTACTATTTTCCTATGGTTTTGTGAAGTTCTGTACATCTCATACCGTTAGAATTTTACCGATACTAGGATGGCCACATCGCATGCGTGCATATACAGGTTCCCACTCCCCGTTGTGTGCTGTTGTGTACTTGTGCATGTACAGGTTCCCCCTTCCCGATGTGTGCTGATGTATGATTGCAGGTACAGGATTCCACTCCCCGATGTGTGCCGATGTGTGTGTTTGTACGTTCAGGGATGAGCCGGATAACCTCCTTGCATGTGTAATGTTTATATGATTTCATGTTTTGAAGAGTCTTATACTTTTGATGATTTACTGTAAATTTGATAGTTTTGCGGAGTCCTGATATATGAGGAGGTTCTGCCCGTGTACCGAGACGACGCGACGATTGTTACGCGCTCGACGGGAGAGTCGGGGTGTGACATTCTATGAGATGCATGAGTCTAGTGGCTCAGCTGAGCCTAGCGGCGGGACTCAAAAGCCATTTACAGATCTTGGTTCTGTGGGAGCGGTCCATCTGAAGGTGAGGAGATTCTCCTTCCTCGTAGGAGTAGTCGGGGACATGTACTTCATCGTCTTTTTCCGATTGATGATGAGATCCTCATTATGACTCCCGAGAACGATGAGGAGCTCAGGACATACCAGGAAGCTCTCGAAGGTCTTGCGAAGGACCAATACTTAAAGGCTGGAGGAAATGAAATCTATGAGAGTCAACGGGGTTTGGGACCTAATTGACTTACCTAAGGATAGAAAGGCCATTGGGAATAAATGGATTCTCAAAATCAAAAGAAAGACCGACACATCAATAGAGAGGTACATGGCCCATCTGGTAGCCAAGGGTTACACGCAGACAAAGGGTATTGACTATGAGGAGACTTTCTCCACTGTAGTCAAGTTTATATCGATCCGCTTACTCTTGGCAATTGTTGTGAGTATGGATCTTGAGTTACACCTGATAGATATAAAAATTGCATTCCTTAACGAGAGTTTGGATAAGGAGATCTACATGGAACAACCTTTTGGGTTTATTCTAGTATGTCAGGAGGATAAACTTTATCGACTTCAGAATTCAATATACGACCTAAAACAGTCATCCAAGCAGTGGTACCTAAGATTTTACAAGAAAGTGATATCTTATGGTTTTACGATGACCGAGAATGATCATTATGTTTATCTGATACGTTCTGATGACACTTTTGTGATCCTATCACTGTATGTGGATGACATAATATTGGTTGGAAACAATATTGAGTATCTGATGACCATTAAAACATGGTTGTCATCAAACTTCGACATGAAAGACATGGGTGAAGCTGAGCTCATCCTCGAAGTTCAGATCTAGAAGAATCGCTCAAGAAGAATGTTGGCTTTTTTACAAGGTGATTTGTATCTTGTGGGATATTCAGATGATGATTGAGGTGGTGATCTAGATAAACACAAATCGACATCAGATTTTCTTTCTTGCTAAATGGCAGTGCTATCTCTTGGAGTAGTAAGAACCAAACTTGTGTGGGTCTATCTACGATAGAAGCTGAGTTCATAGCTTGCTCAGTTGTAGTTCATGAGAGTATTTGGTTCTGGAGATTATTGGATGTCTTAGGAAATGTGACAGATAGTGGGAGACCAGTGATGATCTACTGTGATAATCAGGCAGCTATTGGTTACACTCGAGACCCTAAGTATCATAGTAAGACCAAACATATTAACACAAGATATCATTTCGTGAGAGACATCTTTGAGAATGGTGAAATAACCGTTAAGTACATTTCTCCACACAATATTGTGACTGATCCTTTTGCCAAACCTATTATTAGAGACTCATTTTTAGAGGATAGAGAGTCATTAGGTTTGTGTACTTTTTGACATTTCTTAGTTTGTACAGTATTGATGACTTAATGCTTATTAATTTTTTTTATATATAATTATTGTGTATTATTCAGTCATATTTGAATTATATTTTATTTAATATACTTTCTTTTCTTATCATATATATATATCTTGTGATGTGATAAAAGATATATCAAGCAGGCGAGGTCGGCTCTCTCACACGAATGACTACCTCCAGTTCTAAAAGAGTGGGGATGAGATGGTTTCTAGTTATAAGAGACTTTGAGAGTAGTCCTGCCAGAATATAAGTCGTCTTGATATGTGTTTAGGATGAGATCATATGCGATATGACCGACATAGAAATACTCACATCCATGTTACCTGTAAGTACCCAAGTTTGAAATCTAAGGTATCACCTACGACTAGTGATATTGTCTCTTAAGTACTCTCTCTGAGTTCTCTGGGTAAAGTCTTGTGAGTAGACTGAGTTCTATACATGCACATTATTAGAGAAATCTGACATATACTCTTTTGCGAGGCAGGAGAGTAATACTGTGGCACGTGTTTTATATCGAGTGTGGTAAGATGACTAGGGATAGTAGGAGTTATATTATTTGAGACGATAATTTGATATTTATCTCCGAATCCCACTATGTGAAACCCGAGATCCATTGGGTGAGATTTTTTGTACCATTTTTACTTTTGACTGTTTTTTGTGATTTTTGTTCAGTGTTTGTTGCTTTACTCTGTTTACCTATAACCCGGAAGATAAATTGAGGTTTAAGAAACAGGTCTAAGAAAACAACTGAGTTGAGGCTAATAAATTCATGTTTGGAAAAATGAAAACCAATTGATATTATATCATCGTATTGAATTCACCGACCGGTCTTTTATGTTTATCCATATTGGGATTCGAACATAATAGTGAATATACACTCTAGCAATTATAGGGAATTACTTTCGATGAGGAAAGTAGCTCAATGTATATAATTTGTCTTGGATCTAGGGTACAATGAATTTTCTTTTGGTACTAATAGTGGCTACTCAATCATCCTAACAGGTGTGTCGAGAAATCTTTACTTACAGGTATACTCGCTAGTCGCACGACGTCTAATCCTGTATGAATGTCCAGCAGGGTGATGTGGTAAGATTGCATGAGTTGTGATTTTGTAATAGACGTAAAATGTTTTTATGTGCAAGTGAGAGATGTTGGTAAATGTCCATATAGGGGCATTTTACCTTAGGAGAAATATTTGAATTTGAATTAGGGATAATAAGTGGTTACCCATTATCCTCACTCCCCTTATTTTTCTCTCCAACTAAAACTCTACGTGAGTTACATTGATTAAAATCAATTTGAACATTATTGGGAAAGTTAGTGGTAATTTCACAATATCAAGTACAGTGTTTTTTTGAGAGAAACACATTAGAGAGAAGAGGGCTTACAAAAAATAATTCCAAGCAGGGAATTTTTTATATCATTCTATTCACTGAATTTAGGGTCGTGATATTGTGAAATCGTAGTAGTGGTTCAATACTGTGATTATCATCCAACTGTGAATTTGTTCGAGAAAAGAGTTCGTAATTTTCGGAGTTTTTTGCATTATTCATCGAGATATACCGAGAAATCGACTATTTTATTATTTGAAAAAATTTATTACCATATCAATAAAGTCTAACACTTCCCATCACCATTTTTGTCTAGAAACAAGAATGTTTCGATTATTGTATTGAAAGTTGCTTCAAGCTGTGGCAATCCTATCCCTGATATCTATAAAATGTCCCAAGTTATAACATGATTAAATGAGTAAATATGCGTAAAAAATAGAACTTATACACAGACATTATTTGAGTGCTGATACAGTTCCAGTGAAGGAGGAAGGTTCCATCAGAAGATAGACAAGACATAAAAGGACAATAAACTCATTGAATTGTATCCCATGGCTATTGTTAATGTCACATGAATCAGAAAGATCCTTCATTTCCTTGTCTGTCAGATGAACTTGCAACTTATGTAAGCATTTGTTGAATTCATCAAAGTCAATATCCCCATTGGAGTCTTCATCTGCAGACAGAGAGAGAGAGAGAGACTATCTGCAAATGTATTCCCTCTAATTATCAAATTGTGATAAGTTATCTTGAGTAAACTCCCCATACTCATCAAATACACTCCTAATCTTTCTCAATCCATCCTTATATTGAGGAAATTTCAATATTATGGCATTAAATGAGCTGAATTTTCTCTGTCCTGATGCACCTCTCTTTATCTCCACCATTTTACTTTCCAGCTTTGCATCCAAATTCTTATACTTATTTAAAGAACTAAACCAACAAAGCACACCTCTAACTTTGTTGGAGAGGGAGTTGAAAGCAGGGCAGGGGTGCCTCATCAGAAATTTAGCTAGCCCAGGATACTCGATGCATAAGTAATGCAAAATCATGTATAATTCAGACCTACAAAGTATGGACATAGACATAACAACAAAAGGGCAACAATATAACAAAGTTTTACAAATTTCATACCGTTCTAAGTTACTAATTGTTGTCTCATGTCACCGCAGTATGCCTCTGACATTGACATGCTTACTTCTAGAAGTTTGGTTTAGACAATTTTAGAAGCTAGTTAGAGAAGATTTCACCCCGGCGAAATAATTCCAACAATGTGTACTCAACGGCTTCAACCATTGCTCCTCTTTCATGAACTACTTTTTATGGGGAAAAGAAGCTCAACATGAAATTTTTGGGTTTCAAATGGATTGCCAACAACTCCTGACAGCAACATAAGTGAGGTCTATGAGCCAAACCTAGGAGAAACGCTACGTATTCTAAACCTTAAGTTTTGTAGATATGAAAGGCATTGAGCATTCCGCCACCATACCCTCTTTTATTTATTTATTTATTTATTTATTGGTACAAACCATATCCTCTTTTATAAGTCTTCCACAGTTGCGATCGATCTAATGTAATATAGGTTTTGAACAAAATTTTCATTAAAATGTCCTACTCTACTCATTCAAACAAGAAGGAAGGAGACGACTGGTTTTTTAAATTTAGAATCCCAATCATTTTTCAACATTTGCAGCACTTAGAATAGCAATCTCATGCAGAATGGAACTAAATAAAATATGAGAAATTAAATCAGTGACCTTGAAAATAATGTTGAGCTTATGACTTGAGAGAAAGAGGCATTTCAGAGCTCAGACACCTTGAAAATCGTACACAAATTAATAAAAAGAAAAGCTTGTAGAGCTGTAAAGAGACCAATAGACGGTCTGCATGACAAGGGTGTTAGTTCTCCTTAGAAATGGGGAAGGGTACGTTGACAGAACAACCTCTAGAATAGGTCTGATAAAACTCGAACTAGATTAGTGTTCCGAACATTGGTTGAATATATACCAAACAAACAATTAAATAAAGGTGTAAAGATATATATTTCAGGAAACACTCATGAAATGATCGCACTCGCATGAAGTAAACCCAGAATTTGAACACAACAATCACTAATGGAATAATAAAATTTTGTGAGAAATGAATGTGAAAATGGAAGTGTTACCTGCTGATTCTTTCATGGTATTTTGGAATATGAGAGAGAGAGAGAGAGAGAGAGAGAAGTCACATGGAGAATTCTTTCCCAGACAGCAAAAGATAAAAAAAGAGATGTAGCATGGGGTTCTCTCTCTCTCTCTCTCTCTCTCTCTCTCCAAATGCCATCATTAACTTTGACGACAAGCGAAGGAGAGAGAATTTTCATTTTAATTTGTTCTGTATTTTAATTTCTGAAAATATTTTCTATAAGAAAAAAAAAAAGGCAGCTGCAAAATAACCGGACCACGGAATCCAAGGTTATCCGTATCCTCAACAAACTCGGCATTTTGTACCCCTTAAATTAAGTTTTCAATTGTATTTCTATTATTATTATTATTATTATTTTTTGGAAACGATCTATTCTCGTATCCATGTATTTTGATATCAAATTTATATTATTTAAAACCTAATTCGGTAAAAATGGATTCGATACAATTTTAAAAATAAATTTTCAAATTATGTGATACAACATCAAGTTTCTAATTTAAAATATTTTCAATTGGTTAAAATTCAAAAGCATTTAAATTAATTTTACAATTAAAAGTATAAATTTTGTTCATCCTTCTCATTAATCCTATGCTTGGAATCAAATAAAAAATAAATTTAGTTCATTTGTAAATTAACTTTTGTACTTAAAACTAAAAATTAAAATTTTGAATTTAATTAAATTTTTATACTTTGAATAATGAAAATAAAACGTAGAATTTATTTGCCTAAATTACATATCCAGTCCTCAATTTTATACTAAAATAAAATTGATTCTCTAAATTTTAATTTCGTTAAATAAAAGATTCAAAATTCTAAAACCGTTACAATTAAGTCCTTCCATCATTAATAGAGTTGTCGTGATGGTTAACTGTTGACTTGGTGAGATATAATACGAGGTGATTTATTGCATATTAACATCATAAAATAGGTTTATTGTATCTTTTTTTTTCCTTCGTTGCAAGGGATCATAGTTTTTAATAAGAAATCATTTTTTTTGAATAAATCTTGACAGGTTCGAAATATTAAAACAGTTTCTTTACAAAAATATAAAAAAAAAACTATATATATATACACCCGCTTCAAAATCGACCCTAATTATTAAAATTAAAATTCTAATTATTATTGTTATAGCAATATAAAATAGGTTGACGTCAATTTGTTTCCACAATCGAATCGCGACTTTATCAAAATAATTACATGGCATATGCCACGTCATAGTACCATATATCTTTCTCCCTCTTCTCTCTCTCTCTCCCTCGTTCCTTCAAGCTCGAACCACAGCAAGCATGGCCACCGCACTGCAATTGGCCTCCTAGTGGCAGCGATCCTTGTCCTCCTAGTGACAGTGGACCATTTCCAATCACCAGGATGGCCTCTCTTCGCCTCCGGTGGGTAGAGAGAAGCCTTCCAACCGCGCGCAAATGGATGTACACATGGTGTTAGTAATTGGGACATGCTCGTGTGGCATATGCCACCACTGAACCAAGCCACCACATAAGCAAAGCAAGCATCAAGTGATGTGCAAATTTTTTTATTTTTTATTTTTTCAAGGAACCTCACATAAGCCAGTCACCATGCAACAACGATTCAAAGGTAATCCACTCATAGATACCAAGAACAGCTCAAGTGAAAACCCTAGCTGCACATTCCTAATCTACTCCTAAATGTGTCAACTGTTTACATATGAACAACTTTGGATTTTGGAAGGAAAAGTAACTCTCGCCAAGGAAGAGAGGTGGCACATGCTGAAGGATTTGTTTTTAGAATTTACAGCCCCACTTAAATGCCAGTTAGGCAGCAGAAGAATCAGTCGAGCCAACTGAATCAATAAGCAAAGGGAAAAGGGGAAAGTAGAATTAAATGAAAAATGAAAATTCATAGTCAATAAGGTATCTTTCTGCAATTTATCCAACATTTGCCATCGTCCACTCCACGCCATGCCGCATATTGCTCTCCAGCGGCAACGAGCCTCCATTTGCGAATGATTGTTTTGATCTCTTCTTCACTGCAGAAACCTGTGAGGCCATGGTCATTGGTGATATTGGACTTCCAGTGGATGTCAAACAGCTCTCCACAGAGCAGCCTTCAAGATGGGCTGGCACGCTTGAAGCAGTTCTGTTATCTAGAGCTGCAGAAATTTCTGACAAAGAAGGCATTTTAAAAGTGTCTTGTGGAGCCATCCCATTGCAGTCATTTGAAACCATGATTGCCAGATCAGAAAGCTCCTCTCTTGCAGCTTCAAGTCCATTCGTTGCCATGCCCTGATCATTGAGAGCTTTGCAAGCTTTCTCGAGTATTGACTGTAGGTACTTGCTTTGAGTTTCAATTCGAAGTTGGAGGCGACGCTGGACCTGTATTGGAGAAACTCCAACACACTTCTAATGAGAACTGATACCATAATTTAATTAAACATATTGTAAACTCACTTAAAGCCTAGGAAAGCAGCTGAAGACAGAAAGGCAGCGAGCATGTGGATGAACTCAAGATACAACTGCATGGAGCATTATTACACAAGGAGACATTCCCTGTGGATACTGGATACATATTTACCCCTATCTCCTCAGACACCAGAGCTTGAGGGAAGCATACACAAGCCAAAAAAGGGATCAACATCTCTTATATCTATGTTCAGATCTCAAACCCCCCCCCCCCCAAAAGGGGGGGACCCCTAAAGAGCATAAACAAAAAATGCCCTATTCTTGTTTACTTGCTTTTTTACAAAAATGTAATTAAGTATATTTTTCATAACCAGATGAAAGCTGTTGAAAGGTGTTTATATTAATGTTGGGCCAAGATTCAATTACTCAATTGATCAATGAAATGCAACAGAATGAACTGACCTCAAGCTGCTCATGAAGTCTTCGTTGAACTTCCATTTGCACTCGCAAGGCCTCAGTAACCTGGTAACCACTGTACCAAAAAGAATGCAGCATGAAACAGGCAAGAAAGAAACGGGATACTTTGTGTCAGAAAGGTGGAAAAACAAGATATCGTACTCATTCAAATCTTGAGCAATCATTCTTGTGGATGATGAAGAAGAAGAACCAGTGTCTTGAGACTCCGCAGCGCAAGAAGCTGCATTTCCATGTATACAGCATGAATCAACTTCAATACCCAATGCAGCAAAAAATATTCCAATTATTCTCACACGCTCTTTCTCTCTTCTATTCCAAATAATTATCGACTGCAAGATGGTGAAAAATGAGTCAACCATGTACAGACAATATGAGATCCATGTTGAAGATATCAAGCATAAGTTTGGAAGTGATAAAGAGAACATACTAACTCTGGAAACAACCTTTTCCAGAATGTCTGCATGGTCTTTGTTCTTGAAACTGATAAAAACTAAGTTTTTATCTTTACCATCAAATACCTGTTCCAGAAAAAAAATTTAAAAATGCATTTTCTTTTTTAAAAGGCCTAGGTTCACCCCCAAAAAGTTAGCAGTCCAAGCAAAATATTGAAAAAAAGAGACACCTAAAGATGAGAAAGCAAACAATTGTTACAGAGAGAGTGCCTTAGCTGAGTTACTAAGGCATTCCTGATGATAGCCAGGTTTGAAAAACTTTGGTATTTAAGACTTACTTCAGATTAACATTTTCAACATAGATTTCATTCAACATCTTTAAAAATAGGTGCACACATACGTAGGATAAACTGCGTGAGACAGTGCTTGAAAAGAAGATAAGTACCATCTTTGGAATTCTCAGCCAACTCCTTTGATGCTTGCTTGCCCAACCTGTATTTCTGCAATAATGAAGTACATCCAATGAGGAGAATTGTTTTCCTGAAGCACTAAGGCATATTGTTTATTTGACAGTGGATTAGAGAACTACTTGCATATTATAGCAGGTGACATGTTGATGTGGTAGAGGCCCAAATTTTGTTGCTTAAATTAAGCCAACAAAACCAATGAATTTTAGAACATTTTTTTCCCAGAATCCTATCATTCATCATAGCTCAAAATTTTAAAGGCAATCAGATCAACAGGAAACAGCTGTCAAATATTGACGCAATTAATGAACAAACCTGAAGATGTGACTTCAAATGATAAAGGGTGAGGCCTTTTACACCCATAGTCTTCATAATTGTCTTAGGCGTTGCCTCTGCAATGCATAACAGGAAAAGAATGACCAACCCTCAAATCATAAGTCTAAGCATAGAAATGAGAAATCTGAGCTTATAGCAACAGAAATCTTTCGGTATAAGATACTGAGATTGAGAGAAAAATAAATGTAAATAAAGACATCCTATAGCTGGTTCGTTACTTGGCGTTTTAAGTGCATGCATCCTTGCTTAAATCAAGTGAGGCCATAATACTTGTTCAACTTGAGTTAATAAACATTCGTCATTTAAAGCAATAAAGCCAACCAGCATTAAACATTACATGAAGTCCTGACTTATTGATGAGGGAAGTCCCCAATCAACCATCAACCAGCATGTTCTATGAGTGCAACCTTTACCACTTTGCTCAACCAACTCAACTACAGCCTTAATTATGTAGCACCAGATAATTAATTACGTAATTAATTTATTTAGGTATTATAGATTTTACGTACATAATCAGTAAATGCGATCTTATGATCACCAATACTCTACAAGCTGACTTAATATTGACAAAAAATGGGCCTATGTTGAACCATGTTTAGCGGGTCATGCCATGTCCACACAAGCCCGCTAAACTTATGTGTTACATACTTCTTGTGTACAAAATTACTACCGCTAGTCAAGATATCCTCCTAAGGACATCCTTTATAACCCAATCCAGCATTCTAAAACTTTGGCCAATGGGTTCAGTTCAGAAGAGGGATAGTTTGATCCATTATCTCCCTCACCATCAAAATCAGGATATGATATAAAGCGGAAAAAAAATAAAAAAATAAAAAAATAAAACCTGTCCTCAGTAGTGCCTGATACATAAACAACTTTAGCACCATTACGGGGCAAGGGAAATCATTATGACTTTAATTTTATTGTGCACAAAAAGACCACATCCTGCCACAATGAATTGTACATGCAACTGCACCAACTGAAGGCATCTAAAAGCAGTAACCTGTCTTGATATATTTAGATTTGCAAAAGTATTAACTGTAAATCGAAATAAAGAATGTTTCTTTCTCGTCAGAAGAACTAGTACTGGCTTTGGACCCACCTATGATTGCAGAATGAAGTTAGAAAATACTATGGGTATTCATGGACTTTAACAGTAGAATTCCAGTTTCTTGCCTTCTACCATTCCTGAACTGGAAAAGGGGAAGGAATATGGAGGGATGATACACTCCATAAAAATTACAACCAGTTCAATGCATGCTAGTATCCAAGTACTAAAAATGTTCACCGCACAAACCGTTCAACCGGCTAGTTTCTTCGATGTATTGCAGGCTTCCATCCTGGCCTTTCTTGCTACTTAAATAAAATAACAACTTTTTTTTTTTCCAATTACAATAAAGTACATATATTTTTATATTTGTACCTGAAAAAATTTCGGACAAATCCAGAGATACTTTATGGCCATGCAGCACCTCATAGCACTAAATTTGATGCACAAAAGATGATATGATAAACATAATATACTAGAAAAACAATAGGGTGATGAATTCAAAATTTATGATAAATATATATACCAAATCAAAAGCCCAAAGAAAATTAATGTTGTCCAGAAGAAAAAAGAAAGAAAAAATGTACATGGGAATGGGCATTCGACCATCATCTCTCCTAAGAGAGATCTGCCAAACACTTGCACAATCCTTGAAAGGAATCTGAAATGGTACTATTTGTAGGGAAAATAACCAACACAGCTTAGAAGACACCATGGAAAACATTTGAACAATGTCATCCTGAAAAAATATTGACGTCATTGCTCTCTAGAGCAGGTAAAAAATGAGGGATTTAAAAAAAGATTTTTTTTTTGGGGGGGGGGGGGAGAAGAGAACTGAAATTGAAGAAGTTCCACCATATACCAACATGACCTATCACATATACAACAGGGAGACCAAGAAATTTAAACTTAATTATAACTAGAGAAAATAATTTGAAACTTTTGTATAAAAGTATATCAAAAAGAAAAAAAAGGAAAATATTAAATTAACCAAAAAATTCAAATTCGCCTATTAAATTAGAATCGGAAGAGATAGAAAGAGGTGCAGGATTTTTACCCAGTAGCTATTATAACCTATCATTCATAAAACAATGATGATCAACAAATTTCAAAGAAATAATTTTAAATCCAACTCATAAGAATAATCAAGAAGAGAAGGAAAATTTTAGAAGTTTCACCCTTTGACCAACACAAATTTTAGCTCACAAATAATTACATGCCCACTTATTCCAATAATCAAGAGAGGAAAAAAAAATCAATTAAAAAAATAAAATTCATCTATAGAATTAAAAACAAGTCAACCCCCAATGACACATCCTAAGAAACCCAAAGCAACTAATTGGGGGGGGGGGGGAGAGAGAGAGAGAGAGAGAGAGAGAGATGTACCCATGCCTATAGAACCCGTCATTTGCTCAGCAGTTCATAATCAATAAAAATTTCTACTTTGAAGATCAATTTAACAAATAGTTTCGACCCCATCTTTCTTTCAAAAGGAAAACCTTTTATGTTTATAGAAATTAAGAAAATAAAATTCAAATTCATGAATCAAATCAGAGCCAGGAGAAATCCCAATCACCTACATTCTGAGAAACCCCACAAGCAACCAAATGAGGGAGTACTAACACTACCCATCATCAATTAATCTCGACTTGAAGAACTGAACCTTTCAAATTAAACAGAAAAAGGAAATTTTCAAATTTAAAGGGGGAAAAATTCAATTTATGAATCAACACAGAACGAATTCAAAAACCCTCCGGTGAGCCACATTGAGAGAGAGAGAGAGAGAGGCGTACTGTCAGGACCACCAAGTTGGGTGACGGCATCAACGAACCTCTCGTGAAGCTCAGCAGTCCAACGAAGACGAGGCTTGGGGTCAGTGCTTAAAATCAAACAGGCATCTCCTGGCAGATTCGTACCCTCTAAATTCCCCTGATACTCACTTCCTCCTCCTAGTTGCACTGGTAGCTGATGGTGTTGATGATGATGAATAGCCGAGTACATTCTCTCTCTCTCTCTCTCACTCTCACGGACGAAGCAAACTGGAACGAGAGGGTAAAGAGAGAGAGAGAGAGTCAAAACAGAAAAATCAGAAATGCAGTTCAATTTCTGTAGAGGGTTTGTGCATATCAGAATAGTACTGAAGGGAAGACAGCGACACAGAGATGGATTGGTCTCTCTCTCCTTTCTGATCTTTCCTTCCCCTTTGGGATTGGGTAGCAATTATTATGTTTTTGTTCTTTTTTTTTTTTTTTTTTTTTTTCCTTCGGCTTCTTTTTTTTAGAAACTGCCAACCCAAGTTTTGGACTCCCTAATTAAGTGGTTTTATCCATACATTGCTTGATTAAGGAGAATCTCTCTCTCTCTCTCTCTCTCTCTCCCCACTTGCATATTAACAAAATAAGTATAAAAAAAAAGAGCAATATAATTTATAATGGAATTAGAATGTTATTTGTTTCTCTTCACAGAAAGAGGGAAAGAGTATCATTCCCCTGTATCATTAATTTATAATTGTGTAATTGATTTATAGATTATAATTATTATTTTTAGCATGAATTCAATAATAATATTTATTCTTTATTATAAGAGAGAAATATCAAATAATCATAGCGGGTATGCTTAATACCCCATGACTTAGTAAGAAACAAAAGAAAGTAAAGTAATCCTTGATGTTCCTCTTAATTACCAAACAAAATTATAAACAAAATAAAAATATATATAAAATTGAGAGTTTCCCATATATAAAAATTAGGGAAATAAATAAAATTTTAATCTAAATTTTTAATACAAAAAATATTTATAAGTTCAAAAAAAAATTCCCACAGGTTTTGTCAATCACTATCTCACAAAAAAAAAAAGCATTGCTAAAGGTAGCTATTAGGGCAACCACTCACAAGGTGTTGTGGCTTTTAACAAAATCATATTGAACACCTAAATTCCAGCCCTAATTTATTTATTTATTTATTTATTTTTCCATATTATTAATCTCGGAAACAATGAGGTGAAACTGCTGGTAGGGTTAGAAAGCTGCTTTTGTAAAGTATTAAACAGGTTCAAAATGAGTTCAAATTGAGATACAAAAGGTTACTGCAACTAAAAGGAAGAATACTAGCTAGGAGTTAGAAAACTCTAGTAAGAAATTTAATTAACTTTTATTTGGAAATTTTTAAAAATTATTTATAATTAAACTAATTTGATCAATTATCTTATTGTTACACTAATACTATGTTAATACCATCACTTTTAAACTTCTTTTTTTTTTCCTATTTCCACCGTATGTATCCAGAGTCATACTCCAACTAATCCAGTTCAAGCATTCGTGGGATCCTATTTAAGGATAATTTTCTCAACATAGTTTTTTCCATTTTTAAATTTCAAATCTGAGATTTGATTAAGAAATTTATCATCTTATTTTTAAACTATTTTAGTTAAAAGGAGTTTTACCTTTTTGTTTAATACCAATTGAGTTAATTACTTATTCAATTTGATATGATTTACAAGTGATTCAAAATAAAAATTATTAGAATTTTGCTAAGAAGACCTTGATTTTAGATTAAGAAAACAAGGGCGGCCATGCCAACATGGGTTTATGAAAATGGGAAACTCATGGTTAAAGTTTAGGAAAAAGAAGACAAGAGACTTGGAGACAAAAGTCAATACAAATTCAACCAAAACATGGGAATATTGAGGTTGGCTTTTGTGTTTGAGCTATTCCCTTCCCCACCATAGAAGAATATGGACTCAACTTTTGGCTTTTTGATATGGAAAGGCAAGGACCACACTCATAAAATTGAGGTTTCACCAAACCCCCTTTTGCATTTGATGTCAAGAATTATACAAATGATTAATTTGGGACTCTCATTTTTTGTCCCTTTTTCCATGAATCGAAAGCAAAAGGCCACTTTTCCAAGTATGAGGATGAAAAGTGTGTGGGATTCGACTTTTGTTTTGGTGCCTTCAAAGAGGAGGGTCTTTTATAGCCAATGAATACCCGCTAGAGCTACACTTTCCATTGGATTTGCCAATCCAGATCTACTTTTTCACACCCTCACACATTTTAAATATAACTTTCACTTAATTTTATTTTTTTAAAAAAAAATATAGTAAGACTTAAAATTTTAATATGTCAATTTAATTGGCAATCGGTCTAATGGAATGAGATGTTAGATCCTTTAATCATCTTTCGGATTTAAATAGAGTTCTGCAAATACTCGAACCGAATTTATCAAAATATGATTTCAAATATCGATAATAGAAAAAAAAATGTAGATCAATGTCGTGCCATCCCATACCTTGAGTAGTGACAATAATTGGATTGATTTAGTTCTTTCGGGGATTAGTACTCTCATTGTTTTGTATGGACTAATAAAATCATCGATAAAATTGACCGAAGATGATATATAAGTTCTACTATTTTATCACTTATTTAGGAGTAAGTCATAAATTTTTTGTTTATGATATTTAATTTTGATGTATATAATATTCCTTCTTGAGTTTTTAACCTTAAAGTTTTCATGGGCTAGGTTTAATCCAAATTATGGTGTTTAAAAATCTTAGAATTTACAACTCTCATGGTCCCTTGTGTGCACAACGTACAAAATGCACCCACAAGAAATAATTCAAGAGATCACCTCATTTTGAAATTATGATACTAACAATATATAAATAATTATTATTTTTAAATTTTATTCAAATTATTTCTCATGACATCGATACCACATTAACAACCTCGTATAATTATTTTCGATCAATCGGTTTAACCATCTTATGTGGTGTTGATGTAATTAGTCAAAATTGTTTTTTGATGTAATTAGTCAAATAGTTTTGATAGAAAATAATTTGAAAATCTCATAATGATGATTTTGATTTTAATATAATATTTAGGAGTTTTCCTTTGGTAATGAGTAGGTTTCCTAAACTGTCCTCCCAACAACAACCAACAAAAGAAACACACCAGGTCCAAGCCCGGCCGGATTAGCTCTTCTACACATACATTCTTTAGAGACATTCATGCATTTCTTTACTCAATATTATGATTTTTTTTGGGGGGGGGGAAACTATGAAAGGGATTTTTCCTATCAAAACAAAATACATGATGTAATGAAATTGCAACATTCACATTATTAAAATGTGATTAATTTAATTACTTTTTTTGGATTAGGATATATTTGCAAATATCATTGTCAAGTGGTGAATTGAAAGGGATTATTGTGGCTTGGATTCAAGTAGAAGCATATATATATATATATATATATATATATATATATATATATATATATATATATATATATATATATATATATATATATATATATATATATGTGACCAGTGGCGGATCAAGACTCAAGGCAGTGAGGATAAAATATTTTCACAAGGGCAGTGATCGATTTTAGTGGGGGTAATATTTTGAGTTAAACGATGATAATATTTATTTGACATATAAAAATTAATAAAATTATTTTAATTTAATGGAGACAATTGCTCTCACTCTCCACTGTACATGACTTTGGTCCCCATCCACTCAAGAAGGCCAAAAAGTTTGGGCTAATTCTATTTTCATGAATATGACATTCACCAAGGGCTTTATTAAAAGAATTTTGAGATGCACCAAAGGATGGGTTTGGCCTATTGTTAAAAGAAAGGTCAACCCACAAGAAAGCTTGGACCACACTCCCAAAAAATAAAAATAAAAAAAAGAAAAGAAAAGAAAAAAAAAAAAAACCCAAATGGAACTTGCCCCCACCATAACCCCTATAAGCTTCCAAAATAGAATACACACTTTTGATATCAGCCTTATGTAAAGAAATGCCAAATCCTAAACAAGCATTGTTCAACCAACCCCAATCCCAACCCCATCATTTCTCAATCATGAGACGAGACCAAAGTCTTGCGAGCAGGTTGATCAAAGTCATGCCAGGATTTTTTTTCTCGACCTCTCTTTTTTTTTTTTTTGGTAACATGAACAAACTTTAAATCTGTATAAAAACTTCAAATCGTGAATTCTTTAATTAAAAACCTAAGATGATAATTAAAATACTGGTTAATTTTATTTAAAAGAGTATATTAGAGTTCTAACGATGGCATTTAAAAATAAAAAATAAAAAGAATTATTTAAATCAGAAAAGAAGAAAAAAGATGACATCTATGGGCAAAAGTTTGGAAAATAAAATTTTAATTATATACGATAAAGATGATTTACATAAAAATCAATTTTTTATTTTTTTATTTTTGGGGAAATATAGGAGGCAATTCAGACAATAAACACCCTTATAATTTTCTTTTTTTTAATTTTTGAAATTATGATTCATTCACAAAATGACCAAAATCCAGATGTACCACGTGGTTTAGTTGATTGAAACGTATCTATGCAATCAACTCCCACTAAGGTTACTAAAATAAAGAAGAAAACACAGATAAATAATTTAAAACAATAAATTTAGAAGAAGAAAAAAAAACTTATTCATATCATGCATTGGAAAGAAACAACCCCATCCCCCAAAAGATTTTAATATATTAAGCCCGCCATGATCATAATAAATAGAATAATGACGTTAGCTTATCATCTATCCAAAGACTAATGTTCGATTATATAATTGAAAGGATTTCAATCACTTAATCATGATCGAGGGTTTAAATCATCATGTGAATGTAAAAATCGATATTGGAATACCTCCCTTCATAAAACACTTAACAACGAGTCGATCTGGATTAATCAGAATGAATCCTTAAATACCGAATTATGGCCCGGGACAAAAAAAAAAAAATCTATCCCAAAGCCCTTTTTTTTTTTTTTTTAATAATCTCATGATGAATGGATCCCATGATTATGAAATAAAAATAATAATGATGAGCAAAACTTACGCAACCTACCCCTTTTTTCTTGAATTTTTTAGTAGAAGGTCTATAAAGCTAACGTTCCACAAAGAGATAACCCCTCCAACAAATGCTAAATAAATCAGAGTCACTATTCAAATTAGAATAATTTTTCTTTGGACAAATTACCGAATATACTTGCTTGTAACGGAAATGGAAAACGAAAACTGATAAAAGAAATATAAAAGAAACATCAGTTTGTAAGAATAAAGAAAACAAAAATGTGAAAAAATACGAAAATAAAAAAAATAAAAATTTTATGCAAATATTAATTATTTTACAGAAATAATAAAATAGTTATATTTTATAATAAACATTTAAAATATTCAAATAAATAATTATTAATCATAAAAAATTAATATAAAAAATTATAATTAAATAAGTAAATAATTCATGAAATATGAAAAATATGTAAATATAAAAATATAAATATTTTTATATAAATATTAATTAATTTAATAATTTGAAACATTTTAGAAATGGAAAACGTTTCGAAAATAAAAGAATATTAATATTTCAAAAGTTTTCGCATATCATAACTTACTACCAAACTATATGTCATTGCGCCCCCCGACAATTCATTTTTAAAATCAATTCAAATATGATTTCTTTTACTAAATCTAATAAATCATAGGAATTTTTGTTCTTATTCTCCGAGTATTGTCAAATTAATATCGTAAAAAGAAGAGCAAATTTTCTCATGATATGATCTATTGTAATCTTCTCTAATGAAATTCAATCCCACTTGAGTGTCAAACTTAAGATATTCTAACAGATGTTACAACCGGAAGGAGAGCCTACGCCGGAGGGTTCAAGCGAAGAAACTGACTTGTTGCAAAGTAGTAAGAAGGTTAAATAGACAATGGAAAGAGAAAGCTCTCAGACAAAACTCTCATTCAAGGATATGTTATTGGGTCAAACTAGTGGACATCAAGTTACAGAAATGGATGAGGACCTAGAGTCCGAAATAGAGTATAAGCAATTCCTGAACGAGGAACCAGCAGAAAAGTTCCATGACCAGATTCCTAGTATACCAATATCTAATGAGAAATTGAAAGAATTTTGGAAGCCATGGAGAAAATCCTTAATTATTAAACTACTAGGAAAGGACATAGGATTCCAATTGATGAATTGAAGATCAATTCTTTATGGCGCACAGAAGGAGAGATGGACTTGCTAGACATTCGAGGGGGCTTCTTCTTGGTTAGATTCTCCACTGCTTAAGACTACTACCAAGTTCTAACGGGCAGACCATGGTTGATCCATGACCATTACCTTACGGTACGAAATGACAACCTTGGTTCCAACCCAACTCAACAAAAACTTCGACAGTAGTATGGATTCGCCTTCCATAGCTCCCAATTGAGTTCTTTGAGGATGAAATCTTATTCGATATTGGTCGAGCCATTGGTAGACTGATTAAGATAGATTCTAACACAGCGAATGTCCTCAGGGGAAAATTCACAAGAATCTGTGTGGAGGTGGATCTAAATAAACCCTTAGTATCTAGGGTTTGCATCAGAAACAAAATTCAGAGAGTGGAGTATGAAGGGCTTCACACGCTTTGCTTTGTCTGCGGAAGGTTCAGACATAATAGTGAAAACTATGGGGAAGTCGATAGAAGGGAAATGCAGAAGGCTTGCGATCAACTATTGGAAGCACATATATCGAGGAATCTTCGGCGAATACCAGAGCAAAAAGGGATGAAGGGCTCGGGCCTTGGATGTTTGTGACTCAAAAACAGAGGCCTTCCAAAAATCGGAATAAAAAAGAAAGAGAGGGAAAGGTTGGCTCTCAGGGCAACAAATTTGTATTGTTGGGGAAAGTCAACACACCATTGGGGATCGAGAATGTCACGCCCCCACCTACGGGTCTGAGCACACAACAACCGTCGCGGGATCTAGAAGTACGTGCTATCGCCAACACGCACCCCAAAATCCTGCAAGGCTATGATAATACAATTTTCCAATAAAGAAAATCCACTTGCCTAATATTTTAAAGCCAAAGATATAAATAAACAAAAGTTATTCAGTGTTGCAAAATACATCTTTCAAAATATAAAATTTTATTTTAGAAGAAAACATGAGGAAAATACATTACACAAAGAATTTCAAAAATGTTTTCCAATGGATCCAACTACATACCACAAAAAAAAAAAAAAAAAAATCCTCATCGAGAGGGACCAATATCGATGGTTGGTTCTGGGTAGCTCTTCACTTCGACTGGTACTAGCTACCGATCAAGTGATCTATCTCTACACTTTCTCTGAAAAGTGATAAGAGGAGGGGTGAGTATGGAAATACCCAATGAGTGGAGTGTAATAACATAACTGTGTGAGTGAGTGAATGGTGAGTGTGAAAGTGTTAAACAATAATCTCAAATATATTTACGTTTCAACAAAATATCATGAAGTCATTCAAACAATTTGTAACAAGAGCTATGATTTTTTCTCAGAACACAATATACACTTTTCCATCAACCTGGGGTTTGCCTCAAAATCTCTCCACCAATGGCTTGGTCCGAACCATCCGGTAGAGCCACCAAGGAGTTTTCATTTTCATCGGTCATCAAATATCAACCCCAACCTTGGCGTTAGCTCGCGGCCTCTTCGGAGGTGCAACCGAATGGTCTCGAAATGGACTTGGATGGCATCTCTCTACCGCTGCCTACCACCTCAAGTCTACCAAGCTCTCCACACCGCCCCCTCGAATCGGTCCATGGAAGTTTAAACTCGACCGGTCATCTCATAACTGGGTGCTCACACACCCCATACATGCACCATGGGGGCTCAGACTCATGCCCCAAAGCCAATACATAAACCATTTTTCAAACATCATATCACATGTCATAAAAATAAACAAGTTTCATAGTTCATAAACTCAGCAAATGTTTCCGTAGGAAAAATTTAGCATGTTTCAAAATGAATCTCATGGTTCGAATAAAACACATTTTTTGGGACATTCCACAATCACAAAACATTTCATAAAGTCAGTTTAGGAAAAATCATTTTGAAAAATCATGAAAATCATTTCTCATTCACAAACACAACAAACCATCCACTCACAGTTTAGAGAGGGTGGTCACTCCCAGATCTGTCCACGGTAGAGGTTCTTTCTAACCAGCTTGTCCAGACCCTTGATTTGTTTCCAAAGATCCTTCCGGTTTGGATCACACTAAAACCCTTGATTTTTCTCCTTTGCGACAGCACTAAACCCTTGGACTTTCGTCAAGATTCAAAACTAAAATTAATCTTTGGGGAGTTCATATATCATTTGGAATTTTTTGATCTAGAGATTTTATGTAGATCTATTGGGTTTTGGAAGAAAATGGAAAAGGGAAAAGAGAAAAAGAAAGAGAGGAGAATACACTAGAGAGAAATGAGAAATGCATTTTCGTAGGTTCTGGAACCTCATTCCTCTTTTTTTATCATCAACCCATTTTGAATATTTACCTAGTGGTTCTCATCTATTTTTTATTTGCACAAAATGCCCAATATGCACTTTTGATCGTTGGAGTAATCAAATTTAGGGGTCTAAGTACTTAGAATTTTATTGTACTGAGAAGAAGTGCTCGGTAACTGATAAGAAGAGTTAAAATGGGTATTACAAATTTATAGGAAGCAAAGTAGAATTATGAAATTTTTTTTGAATATCTCAAAATATGGAATATTTATAAATGTAACATATTTATAAATTTTTTGGATGGCTTGGTGGTAACTTACTTTTTTGGACACGTGGAGGTCATGATCTCAAGTCCCAACAATGGCAAGCACGATGGTTCTTTGGCAAATTGTCTTACAATTTGCTGTGGGTGATGACCGATGGACATTTCCTCAAATGAAGACCGAAGGAGAAAATGCAAAATGACAAATGGATAGTCTGAAAACACAAGGTATAGGTGATGTTCGGCTACCGAAGGCAAAGTGAAATTCAAAATAATTGACCGAAAAAGTGAAATTCAAAATAATTGACCGAAGGAAGAAATTGGTCTACAGGAAGAGCAAAGTGGATACCGAATGAGAAAATTTATCAAATGTACATGTTGATCGATGGTTAGTGTAAACTTGGGAACCGATTGGAATTTTCATACACTCACTGAACGGAAATGACAAGTTCAAAATTGAATACTATTGACCGGACACAACACAATTTGAAGGAATAACCGAACATGTGAGGGCAAGATAGAGTATCGACTGACCGTAGGCTGCATGACCGAACGACATCAAGCATGATTGAACAGTAACTGGACACTTGACCGAACGCTGGAAATGAAATTTGTGAAATGAAATTCACAAGTCTCACATTATCATAGATACACAATATCGATCGATAGCAAAATAATCATTAAAAAATTGATGAGTATATCATAATAAAAATAAAAATAGAGATTCAATATTGGATATCACTGACAGTCAACCCATCTGTTTCATAACATACCGATGGTGAAATTGTTTCAATATCGAACGGGTAAGATAAATGATAGAGTAAGGTACCGATGGAAAAATATTTGGACACAAAATATACCGACAGTCAAATCACTTGTTTCACAATATACCGATGGATGTCTCATAATTATCGATCGGCAGATGATTACCATCGACTACTGACTGGGAAACCAAAAATTTAAGGGACTGTTCACTGAACTTAAATCTCTACAGAATACTAAAATTTAGCATAGGAAAATCAAAGTCTATCAACTACCGAACGAGAGTCTCAATATCAACCCAACAGATGACTAGATGACCAACAGGAATTTAGGAATTTATTACCAACAAGGAAATAGTGCACCGATGGACTATAATTTTCATGCTACGAGCAAGAAATAATACCGATGGGGTTTGTACTTATAAAAGACTAGATGGTCATTACCGACTACCTATCAGGAAATCAAAATTTAAAGAACTATTTAACCGAACACTAAAATTCTACTAAGTACCGAACGGTTAAAATCTACCCAGTATCGATCGTCGAACACTCAAATAACTGATGACTCTAGTGATCAGGACTCCAATGATCAGTAACTTAAAAATTTTAAAACACATTAACAAAGTGTTTAAAAAGTACTGACCATTCTAAATGACTAAAATTTATATTTTTATTCCAATAAATTATTTTCTCATATTTTCACATATATAAAAAATTTTTCAATTGTCCATTTAAAACAACATCTCAATCCGAACGTATCCGGTGTTACAGAGATCCTTTCATACCCTAGGTCGTCTTAGGCAAATAAATGGGGAACATCAAAGGGACAAGAGTCAGAGAGTAACATGGGAAAGGAAGTATGCTCAAAGGTGAAGATACTACAGGCAATAAAGTTGGGCTTAAATCTGATGACGGGTGCAGAGGGAGAAAGACGAGATAAGTGGGAACATTGTTTGAAGAAAGTGACGAAAGGATAGGGATGTTTCGAAAAGATCAAGTCAGGGAAAGAGGAAACGGGATTTTGGGGCCTTCGGTGGGGAAATTAATAATTGGGCTGGGAGCTTAGATTGGAACAATAGGAGGGCCCATGGGTGTTACAGTCAAGGGAGACTAGTTAGGCTAGGCCATATGGCTAGTGGCCTGGAAGGTTTGCTTGTGAGTGAGGACTTGGAGAAGGAGTGTAATCCACTGAGAAAATCCAATCCACACATTTCAGAGGCCTTTGCGTTGGATCCAGGAGAATTAAGTCCGGAGGAGATTCATAGTAGGCTGAACTCAACGGCTACTAAGAATAATTTAAATGTTAGTGAAGCACCCAAGCTCACAAAGGTGAAAGGGAAAGAAGTGGTGAAAGATGACAGCGTGGTCGAAGAGGGAATAGGGAGAACAGAGGGCATGGAGTTCGATTGCTACTGAGTGGATCCTGTTTCTTCTTCTGTCGTTATTTGTTCTTATGGATCTTCGAATCATTTCTTGGAATTGCAGGGGAATTGGTAATGCTCGTTTTAGAAGGGTTTGTCGTGATCTTGTGAAAACTCAAGGCTTGAAGATAATCTGTCTCTTAGAAACCAGGATTACTTCTAATAAGTACCCAAAGTTTCTTTCGAACTTGGGTTTTGATGGCGAGTTTATTATCCAGCCTGATGGCTTTAAAGGGGGGTTGTGGCTCAATTGGATTAAGGGAAAAGTGGATCTGAAAGTCACTAACCAGTCTCGCCAGTGGGTTCATATGATGATAAATGATGGCAGTGGCAAGTGGTGGCTAACCTGTGTATGTTCAACCTTCTGAAAGTGATAAAGAGATCTTTTAGAATGAATTGTAGTAGCTCTCAAGAGAGATCCATGGTCCTTGGTTTGTGATGGGTGATTTCAATGATGTGGCGGCCTGCAACGAAACAACTAATAAGAGCAAAGGAATTTGGAGAAGGTGTTCTCGATTCAGAGAAAGATGTTCAGAATGTCACATTCAAGACACAAACTCCTCAAGCCTATGGTTCACTTGGACTAGAAGATGCAATGGTAGAGTTATTTTTCAGCAGAAGCTGGAGAGAGTGTTGGGTAATTTGGAAGTCAAACTTGTTTTTCCTGAAATGAAAGCGGTAACTCTCCCTTGTCTTCATGGTGATCACAATCCAATTATCCTTCACACCAGGACAATCTCCCCCCTGATTCTGCTAAGAAGGCTTTCAGGTGTGAAGTGGCTTGGATGACCCACCCGAATTTCAACGAAGTTTTCAAGGAAGCTTGGGAAGGTGGTCAGGGCTTTCTGGTTCAAGCAATAGATAACATAGTTAAGGAACTAAAAACCTGGAATAAAATGGTGTTTGGTAATATCTTCGCTAGGAAAAGGAAATTAGAAGCTCACTTGAAGGGTATCCAACTTGCTAAAAACCACAGAGCCCCGGACCACTTCCAAAAGCTCGAGATGGAATTGCAACAGGAGTACAACAAAGTCCTAGAGCAAGAGGAATTATTCTGGTTCCAAAAGTCAAGGATGACTTGGATTAGTAATGGGGATAGAAATACCAAATTCTTTCATATCATTACTAAATTGAGGAGGCAAAGGAGCAAAATCACAACATTAGAGATTGAAAACAAATGGTGTATGGATCAGGAGATGATCAAGGAGCATGCTAGGAATTTCTTTATTGACCTCTTTAAAGGGAAGGAAGTGGCTTCGCCTAACGCTAGTTATTAAAGACTCATTTGCAAAATTGATAATGGCCATCATGCTAAT
The DNA here is from genome assembly GCA_037126225.1 of Dillenia turbinata. Lineage (NCBI taxonomy): Eukaryota > Viridiplantae > Streptophyta > Magnoliopsida > Dilleniales > Dilleniaceae > Dillenia > Dillenia turbinata. The sequence goes on along the minus strand of JBAMMX010000012.1, from coordinate 857,580 downwards.
CTCACTAAGTATGCAGAGGAGTTGGAAGTTAAGGAAGCAGTCTTCTCAGTGTAAGGTTTAAAGGCTCCAGGTCCAGATGGGCTTCAACCAATTTTCTATCAAAAGCAATGGGTGGTAGTTAAAGAGTCCTTACGGGGATTTGTAAATGAAGCCCTAAAGGAGGGTTACTTCTATCCAGGGATTGCACAAGCTCATATGGTGGTGGTTCCTAAATGTGAGAGCCCTAGGACAATAAATGATTTTAGACCTATAAGCTTGTTCAACACCTCTTACAAGGTGCTGTCTAAGATTATTGCTAATAGACTAAGACCTTTACTCCAGGAGATAGTTGGATCTCACCAAACTAGTTTTCTGCCCGGAAGAGGTTCCACGGGGAACATCATTGTCTTGCAAGAAGTGATATACTCTCTGAGCAAGACCAGAAGCAAAAGACATGGGATGATTATGAAGATTGACTTGAGGAAGGCTTATGATAGTGTCAAGTAGAGCTATTTGGGTAGGGTCCTGCTTGATGTTAATCTGCCCCACCATCTCGTCAAGTTGATCATGATCATGGTTACTAGTGGTAGAATTTCTCTTATTTAGAATGGTGAAAAGCTCTCTCCGATTGGTGCAGGTCAGGGTCTTTGTCAGGGAGACCCCCTCTCACCATACTTGATTATCCTAGTCATGGAACGTCTAAGTTACATGATCCATGAGAGAGTGAGTAAAGGAAGATGGAAGCCCATTATAACATCCAGGTTTGGTCCTCCAATTTCTCATCTTTTCTTTGTAGAAGATTTATTATTTTTTATAGAGACTGAATCTCTGAACTTGAGCTCAATCCTGGACTACCGAAGAGAGTTTTCTACTGAGAGTGGCTTGGAGGTGAATCCATTTACGTAAAAAATCTGGTTCTCGCCAAAAACTCCCTGGACGACTAAAAGTTCCTTAACGGCTATGAGTAAATTCTCTCCTTCTGTTGATCTACGAAAGTATCTTGGGGTGCCAACGATTCATAAGAAGCTGAGGAAGGACTTTATAATCATATAGTCGAGAAGGTGCAAGGAAAACTGAGCAATTGGAAGGTCAAGGTGCTAAGTAAGGCTGAGAGAAAAACTCTTATCCAATCAGTTAACTCAGCCATTCCCATGTACACTATGCAGACAGCTTGGCTCTCAAGCGAGACATGAAATAGGTTGGATAGACTTAATAGAGAGTTTTTATGGGGAAGCATTGAGAGTAGTAGGAGAGTGCACCTGGTAAACTGTGACAGTGTTTGTATACCGAAGAGTCGGGGTGGGTTAGGCATTCGAAAGATGAGGGAGAACAATGTTGCAATGCTGGCCAAGCTTGGATGGGAGCTTGTAAGGGGAGAGAGCCACCTGTGGTGTCAAGTGCTATGAGCTAAGTACCTAAATAAAGTGAGTTTCTTTGAGTACAGGAGAAAATATGGGGGTTCTAGCGTCTAGATAGGTATCCTTAATAACAGACCACGTGTTATGGAAGGTATGAAGTGGAGAGTGGGCAATGGTAGAGAAATAGACTTCTAGAGGGATAAGTGGGTTGGGAGCAGTTGTCTCACTGATTTTGTGATCTTCCCTCAACCCTATCAGCTTCCTCAATTTAAAGTGAAAGAATTCATTGACAGTGAAGGTAACTGGAGGATTCAAGAGTTGCGAGATTGGATCACAGTGGAGAAGGTTGAGGAAATTAAGGGAATTATGATTCCAAGGAGGGAAGATGTTGTCGACTCTATCATTTGGAACAACTCTCCTAGTGGCAGGTTTTCTGTTTCTAGCGCTTATGATAGTTTGTAGCAAAATAATGACAGGGAAGCTATAGAATGGGAGGGATGGAAAAAAGTCTGGAGTCTGAGATGCCCTGAAAAGGTGAAGTTCTTCGTGTGGACGGTGTTGAAGAATAAATGCCTTACCAATGACGAGAGAAGAAGAAGAGCTTTTATGGAGGATGATATATGCCCCCAGTGTAAAGGATGCCCCGAGACCCTAATCCATGTCCTTCGTGATTGTATCAATGCCAAGGAGTTGTGGAAGAAGCTGTAGCCGGGTATAGAAGTAGATGTGAATTTCTGGAGGGAGGAGTTAGTTATATGGATTAGGAATGGGATCCGGAGTGGCTCAGTCAACGGGCAGAGGAGATCAAATTTCTCCTTTCAAGCTGGCATTTGGTTCTTATGGAAAAGAAGATGTGCAGTGGCCATGGAGAATAAAAATGAAGATATTTAGAACATAGTAAATAGAATTATCATGACAAGCAAAGTCTAAGAGGAAATCATAGGGAAGGGTGAGGTGGAGTGTGGCAATTTGGGCATGTGGGTTAAATGGCAGCATGCAGAGAAGGGTAAAATTAAACTAAATTCCGATGGTGCTGTGTCCTTGGCCACCAGAAGAGCTAGTGTAGGGGGGCTTCTCAGAGATGAGAATGGAAAGTGGCTGAAGGGGTATGTTGTTAACATAGGCAACACAGATGTTATCACTGCGGGGATCTAGGGGCTGAGAGAAGGCTTGAGGCTGGCCAAAGAGATGCAAGTCAAGCAACTCCAAGTGGAATCAGATTGCATGGATGTGATTCATTTGATTGAAGGTAGCAGGGACACTAATCACCCACTGCACCTCATAATTTTGGAATGCAGAGATCTTCTAAGGGAGCTGAGAAGTAACTGGATCTGCCATGTCTTCAGGGAATCAAATAGTTGTGCTGATTTGCTTGCGAAAATGGGTGCTGAAGTAGTCCATGGGGTGTCCATTCTATCAGACCCCCCTTAGCATTTGGCCAATATGTTATCGAGGGACAGGGAGAGCTCTGCCTGGAGATGCTTTGGTTATTTGTTCTAGTTGTGTTGTCCTTCTTTCTCCTCTTGTTTTCTCCACTTACCAAAAAAAAAAAAATCTTCTCTAACGAATATAATTCTCTCTAAATCTTGACTTTTTTTTTTTTTTCTTTTTTTTGATTACATAAGGATTCAAATCAGTATTTTCAGGTCGGGCTATCCTCTTGAAAATTAAATCTTGACTTTTATATAAACACTTGTCATGCGTAATAATGCATGGAGGTCGGCCCATAATTAAATTATTTTCACAAACTATACAATTTAGTTAAATTATCGAGCATTCTAGACGTAAACGAATTATTTGATCGTCCAGCAAATTTGAGGTTATATGTAGGAAGGATTTTTGGAAGAAGTAAGGGCTCATGATATGCTCCCTTGAGACTTACTGATGACAAAAGCATAATGCATTCCCCGATGTCTCACTCTGTGATCTCTATGTAGCTTGACAATTGTTCATTCATGGACGAGTTGGGTCTACCCACAACGACAAGAACAAGAGATGGATGTCTAAACCCCCCACCCCTTCCCCCAATTTCAACCACACAAGAGACGGACATAACCCGCTTCTTGATGACCTGAAGAACAAAAAATTTTAAGATGCTTTCAAGTGGCATAGCTCCCATCTTGAATGGAGAGGTAATTTATAGGTCAACTTAGAGATGAAACATATATCCACACATAATTGACCTAATGAAAAAGACGTTAAATCTTTTATCTAAGAGTTGATTTTAAATTTTGGGAATGAAAAAAATTATATTTAGAGAACTCTTCCCTAAAAAATACCTGATAATAATACAGACCGAATTAGTTGGAGTATGGTTGAGAATCCACCATCAAACAAAAAAAAATGAAAGCATATCAATAGGTGTGCTTCAAGGAGCTTGAATTTCTGATACATTGTTTGGGAGAAGTATGTCGGAGGCCGAAAGAAATGCGGGGTCTGTCAGTGTGTGGTATGAATACACTCGCAACTTGGTTGAGCCTGAGCCAATGGGTGAACCCTTCTCCAACTTTAGCTCCTGCACAGAAGACATCAGTGCAATGAGAGTCAAAGATGAAGTAGTCAGTAATTATATGCATTATCAATGCAATAAACTTACACCGGAAAATTGACTGACTAATCGTTATAGTTTCTCAGCAACCACAAAAGCTTAAAATTGACCGCTTTCTCAGCAAGCACATCCTGGGCCAATGGGTGAACCCTTTATGCATTATGCTTTCTCAGCAGCCACAAAAGCTTAAAATTGACTGCTTCTGTGAAGAATATAGGATACGCCTCCCCAGCTTCGTAGATGCTAAACAGCTGAAAAAGACATACAACGACCACAATAATTTAGACATTCTATATTAAAATTTAGGATCGATCATACATGTGACAAATATCAAAGAAAAAAAAAAGAATTGATTTAATTTGTACGAATTCTTCTACGTTACTTATTTCTATTTAAAACTATCTCCTTAACTAAATCCATAACTATCACATCTTTATGAATACATTACGTCTAAATTGTCAACGGCTCACCTCTTTATTTTATTAAATTTCTTATATTTAAATTTTTAGTTTTCTTAACAGGTACGTCCTTAGATCTACGCTGCATGTGACCAAACCATCTTAAATGATACTCTCGCATCTTATCTACAATTAAACTAAATCCTAATTTATTACGTATATCATCATTTTTAATTCTATCTTTTCTAGTTTTGTCATACATCCACCTATACATTCTCATTTCAATTACAGTTATTTTTTACTCTTATTTCTGTTTAATGACCCAACATTTAGTATCATACAATAAAATAAGTTTCATTACAATTCTATAGAATTTTCCTTTTAAATGTAATGGTATCGTCCGATCGCAGAGAATTCCGAATATCTTTTTCCATTTCATCCAACCCGCTTGAATTCTATTATTTACATTTTTATCTATATTGTTATCGTTCTGTCTGATAAAATCAAGATATCTAAATCGTCCACTTTTTGAGATTTCTCTTCTTTCTAACTTAATCGTTATGGTTGTCACTAAATTGCACATCATATACTCAGATTTAGATCTACTTAATCTAAATTTTCTAAATTCAAATGTGTCCCTCCATAACTCTAATTTAGTATTGATATCTTCTTTAATTTCATCAACCAAAACTATATCATCTGCACAAAGTATATACTATAATATTTCATTTTGAATATATTTTGTTATTTCATCTATCACTATTACAAATAGTACGAGACTCAATGTCAAAGTCAAATTTTGATAGATCTCAATATTAATAAGGAAACTATCGCTCAACCCCCTACAAATTTTTACATTGATCACCCTATAAATTTTTACATTGATCAAAATACCTTCATACATATCCTTAATAAGTTTAATGTATTTTAAAAAGATCTTTTTTTTTTCACCAGACCCATCACAACACGTCTCTTGAAACCCTATCATATACTTTCTCATGATCAATAAATATCATATATAAGTTTCTCTTCTACATTCTAAATATCTCTATCAACTATCACATTACAATGTAATGCAACTAATCCTGAAACTATTAGACCAGCCCCGTGCCCAGGTTGTTTTCATTAACATTATCTTCAGTAATATCCAAAGTAAAAATAATACAATATATCATGAATAATTTGATTTTTTTCTATTTATTTATATTCTTTTGCAATACCCCTAAGGCAAGAAATCGCCAATAGAGCTAATCAGATGCTGATGAGTAACCCTTCAGGGGTGCGCTCTGCAACTGCAAATTACTCGATGCCAAAAACATAAAAAATCAATGAAATGTCAATAATATGAACCTAACTTTTGATAATGTGTCAGAAGAAACGTAATGCAAACTTCACTGCTAGAAAACATGTAGACCACTCTCAAAGTCATTGTCAACAAATTTGAAAAATCGAAATAAAAGTATATCAACTCCGGAACAACATAATTCTTCACCAAAACTTTAAATTTCCAACAATCAACCTTCTACAGTTTCAGTACTTGATTGGAGCAATGATATCAAGCTGTGAACCAAGTTTTTCCTCAGCAGTTTTCTCTGCTCTGATCCTCAATTTCTTCAACTGCTTCCTTCTCTCATATGCCACCTGAGATCTCTCCTTTCTCTTGTTCTCAAGCTCCTGTTATGTGGGAAAAGCACAATTAAAAAAGAGGAAAATGTAACACCCAGAACAGCCACAGAATTATACATCAGACAGAACATGGAGACGACTTCACAGACCCTAGAGCATTCTTATTTGTCAACACAACTTCATAAAATTTTAAAATTGTTAAAATTAAATTTAATAGTTTGCAATAAGAAATGAGATGTGACAACAGAAGTCGCTGCCAGCACCATGCTCGAGCCCACAACCAGCTATGAAGCACTAAGATAAAAGACAACTACAGGGTGTGGGAACAGTGATTTGGAGAACTCTGAACACTACAGGCTACAGTGCGGAGACAAAATTATGTTTCGCATGTAAACAACAATTTAACATTCGAAGGCTAATCTAATAAGCACTTGACATAAAATGATCAACTTGAAGTGTCAAAAAACCATCTCAAATAACTTAGCAACAAATATATATCAACAGTGACTGCTTGAAACATCATCCAATTATCAAAAAAAGTTCATAGCATTGATAAATAAATCAAAAATTGTTGATGCTGTATGGATTATCAATAAATATCTAATGGTGGCTGTATTCAAACGGTCTGGGATATTGAGTGGAAAATACATTTGTTCGAAGTCCCCAAAGTTGAGTCTAATGTCTGGGAATTGATATATTTCCCTTGTAAAAAAGTACATCCCATATTATAATTCTTCAAACTTTCTCAAATCACTTCATATTAATTTTTCCCTTTTATGTAAAGATCCTTTGCCTCTTTCAAGCACACAAAGACACCATTTACCAGTCAAGCAGAATGGATTGAGGTAAAACAAATCAAATATGAATAGAGAACTAGGAATCCAAATTACTTATACTCATACTTCCCTTGTAAAAAAGTACATGCCACATTATAATTCTTCAAACTTTCTTAAATCGCTTTGCATTGATTTTTCCCTTACATGTAAAGATCCTTTGCCTCTTTCAAGCACACAGAGACACCATTTACAAGTCGATCAGATTGGATTGAGGTAAAACAAATAAAATATGAATACAGAACTTGAAATCCAAATTACTTATAATTATAAGGTAGCAGGGTGGAACAATAACTTAGTATTCAAATGCCAATGGAAACAATAAGAAATATCCTCAATAAACCAAAAGAAGAGCAACAAGTATCTTACCCTAATGGTATCATAGTGGCTCCATCCAACCTCCTTTGAGAGTCGTCCCAGTAAGCAATACTTGTGTCCTGCTTGAAGCCTCAAGACCCTAAGTTGTTCAAAAGCAAGGATAAGAATACAATCTTATAACCAAATTATGAGAATCCCAAACCTAATTCAAAGAAAGCATAAAAGTAAACAGATAACAGTAAGACTTACTTCAGAGCGTCAGGAATGACCATCCTCTTCATCTTGTCATATGGAGGCGGGACACCTTCATATGCCTTCAAACGTGCAAGTGCAGCAGCTCCACGCTTTGTCTTGTGGGGTATCATTCTGCAAATTGAGCAAGGTTAATGACAAAATGGAAAACAAATTGTTAGTGAAAACTAATATTCCAAACCAATAGAAAAAGTATTATATATATTTTTCTCCAACAATGCATTGTTAATTTGGACCACAGCAGAATTTGAGAAACAAGAGAATTATCATTTTCAGAACACAAATTATTTCTTCAAAATGATGCAAACTAAACCACATTTTAAGAGAAAGCAACAAATGAAATCCAAACCAAATAACAGACAACCAATACCCTAGTTCTGATGATACATGGAACCCTCCATTACCGTTCTGAGAAATTGCAACGTAAAAAAGAAAAAATCATAGCCACCCCATCACAATGAGTAATTCATTTCATGAATTTCTAATGAGCTATACACAAACTGAAACAGAAAATGGATTTTAATCATTCAAACATCAAAATGGGGTTCATTTACATATCCAAAACTGAAAAAGAAAATGGATTTTAATCATTCAAACATCAAAATGGGATTTATTTACATATCCAAAAGACTCGCTTAAACCTAATATTCTACAAAAGTAGCAGAGGTATGGTCTAAATGTTCTTTCTCTACATCTGAGCTATTAGAGAATTGGGGTTAAAATCAATCAAAATCCTCTAACATGCAAAATCTGAACTGGGTTTCTTACAACTATTCTCGATCAACAACAATTAAAACCCTAATTTTCTACTCATCCAATAATAATTTAATGTCCAAAAAAACTGAAATCAGCTAAATTTCCCAGGGGGAACAATAACAAAAACATCATTTTCCACATTCATTCGAACCAAAAACAAACTATAACACAGGTCAGGAAAGAAATCAACAACTGAAGGATGGAGAAATTTATATATATAGAGATAGAGAGACAGACCCCCGAATAGTCCTCCAAAGAATCTTAGCAGGTGCACGGAAGTGAATGGGACCATGAGAGGGCTTAGTGTTCATCCTCTTCCTAAGAAACCTCAAATACTTCATCTTCTGACGAACGAGACCTCCAGAGAGACAAATCTCTTCGCATCTGACAACCACCACTTTCTGACCATTCAACAGCTCCTTTGCAATGATCGATGCCAGCCTTCCTAGCATGTGGTGTCTCGCGTCCACCACCACTCTTCTCGCACAGATTCCTGAGCCCGACACCATTCTCTCTCCCCTCTTTCCCTCTCTCCCTCACTCTAAGAAGAAGGAAGAAGAAGAACCAGAAGAGGCTAGGGTTTTTGAGATTTGAGTTTTAGGGTTATAATTTATAGGAAAGCTCTAATTGGATGCGGAGCAGTACGCTTGTTTTGTGAATGCGGCCTCTTGATCCGACCCGATCTCAAAAAATAAGATGACATCCTTCTTCTTCTGCACTACATACGACCCTGTGAAATCCCAACAAAAAAAAAAAAAAAAAAAAAAAAAAAGAAAAGAAAAGAAAGAAAGAGGACAAAAGACAAAACAAAACAAAATCAAAAACAAAAATAAAAACAAAACCCGAAAATAAACCAGGCGGTTAGGGCCAAACAAACCGGGTTAGTATTTGGTTTGTGTGCTCTCTTAGCTTCCACGCCTCCAAATTTCTTAATAAATAAAAAAATAAAATAAAAAAGAAAAGAAAAGAAAATCAACATTCAAAATAATATCTTAAATTTGCGTCAAAGATTATTAAATTTGTCATGAGAAATTCCCATAATAAAATAAAATTTTTCTTTATTTTATAAAATAATAATGTTTAAATTTTAATCTCACTAAATGAGATTGGATATATAAATTCTTTTATAGTATTACATATTATTTCATTTCAGATATTTATCTATATAATTATTATTTTATATGATAATAATAATTATATTTGTATTCCAATAAATGGGGCTAATTTATACTATATTTTGTATCATATTTTTTATATCATTTTATATTTCTTGTGTTTCATAAAAGAAAATATTATTTAGATTTTTTTGTATGACAATATATAACTCATAAAAATTTAAACTCATAAAAATAAAAATTATGCAAAAAAATTTCTATCATACAAATGTATATATCATAAAGTATTGTCCCATCTCTTGCTACACATTCACGTAAAGCAGTTCTGCAACTTTAGGACAAGGGAAAGAAGAAAATCCGCAGCCTTGTGAGTTGTCTTTTTGGTGACATTTTCGATATAATCAAGGGAACAGAAATATAATCATAAATAAAAATCTAATCTAATTACGATGTTAAAATAAAAATAACTTTTATTTGTAAATAAATTTTATATTATTTTTAATTAAATAAATTTGATTGATTATATCAACATCATGTTATATCTAGATCAACGTTAAATTAATCTATTTCTAAATTATCTTTTTATTAAAATTGTTTAAGGGACCTCTGTTGAGCTAATACGAATAATTAAATCCCTTTGATAGAAAATAATTTGGAGATGATCTCAAAATAAATATTATTTATATTTGTATCATCATAATTAAGATTTTGGATCATTTTTATACTGATCCAAAATATATTAATTGTAATACTGAAAATTTGATATTTGAATTTTCAATTAGTTCTTTTATACAATTCTAAAAAGATTCAGATTTATATTAGCTACAATGTATTAAAAGAAACTCTATGAATTTTTCTTATAGTTTTATATCTTCTTTAAAGTTTGAGTGTGTGTAAAAAAATAATTTAAGTGTGTAAATGTTTAAGGATACACAATGATGAAAGAGAATAATCAAACCCAATTAAAATTCTTGATTAATGAAGGACAAGTTGGTAAATGAACTTTTCATTATAAATCAGATACTCAAACACAACTCTCTCATTTCTCTTCCATTTCTTACGATCGCACACTCTCTCCCCCTCACTTTCCCTCTCTAGTTCCCCTTACTGTCTCTCTTTCTCCCTTGAAAGTAGAGAAGTCATCGGGCCGGTTTTGGCCCGAAACCTAGCCCAGTTGGCCTAGGACCCGAACCGGATGAATAACCCTGAACCGGACCCGCATAGCTATAATAGTAGGCTAGTTCGGTTCAATGGTTTCTGGAATTGGGAATCGGCCCAGCACGATGTCACGCCCCAACCCTCAAGTCGAGTATGTGACAATCGCCGCGTTATCTAGACATACGAGCATGACCTCCTCATATACCGTGATAGTGCAAGACATTCAACTCATGTAACAATTTTTCAAAATAATGAAATCCATCAAAATAAACAAACTTGTATCATTTCACAATTAAAGAACCCATCCGGTCCATTCCTATTCCAGTCATACATGCATTTATCACACAATCAAGGATCCACCTGATCCGTCTATTTTCATGCACACATGCAATTTGGCCAACCCAGCCATTCCAGTCCAAGTAGTCCATAGATTTTTAAAACAAGTCCATACTCAAGGGATCCATTCCAAATTTTCATCAAAATAATTTTCAAATAAAATCTAAAAAAAAAAAATCAAAAGCGTTGTCCTCAAATTTTTAGTATACAAACCATGTTTAAATCACAAAACAAATAATCAAAGTACAAATTACAAAGTTTATCTCCCATTTGAATCCACTAAGTACCTCAAACCATAAGAAAACTGTTACCAGATGATGTTGAATAAAACAAGGTTCTTCCAAGCACCTTAAACGTTCCCAAGTCTCGACTGAGCTTTCTCTGTAAAATGGAAGAAGAGGGTGAGTATATAATATACTCAGTGAGTGATATACAAGTTGTACAAAAATAATAATCTTTGTAGTGGATATATCAAAAGCATATTTCTCAAATCATTATAGCATTCTCAATTTTATTCCAATAAAAATGAATTTCGAACCAATATTTTCAAATCATAATATTTCACAATTATCACAGTTCAGTCTTAGAGATACAACTTACCTTTAAGGATTCAGGCTCTCACCCCAAACCAATATATACACCATACCATTTTCATGTGCCATCAATTCAATAACCATTCATCAGAAAACCAGCATCACAGTGTACTCAATTCAATAGAGTAACATGACACATGTAGTCCTTCAAAACATTAGGATGCATAGAAATTCAAACTTTATTTTTAGGATACTCCACATACACTAAAACACATAAATCCAAGAATTCAAAAGTCATTTAGAAAATTCAATGAAAATATTGTTGATAAAAACAATTTTTCTTATTTAAGTACAAGCAAGAAATCACTCACCTCTTGGGAGAGTGATCACTCCCAATTTAATTCCCAACGTTATTCAATCTCTATTTGAATCCAAATGCATTGTACCTAAGAAAATGAATATCGAATAATCATTCAATCTCTTGGGATTCTGGGGTTATTCGATTTTCTCTAATTTACTTCAAACCTTAATTTCCAAAAATTCACAATCAATTCAGGGGTAAATCCTTTTTAATTCCTTTTCTGGTTCCAATTATTTTACTCTAAGGCAATAAACATAAATTCAATATCAAATCACCGCCATTTTCTAGGGTTTATGAATTTTTTCCTAAATTTAACACAAACCATAATTTCTTTGCAAATTCAAGTATCTATATTTATGGTTCTATTTCTACCATTTGCACCTTATTTGAACCCTTTTATCATTTTACATTTCGTTTCCCCTAATTTTCACTATTCACAAACCTAGGGCTCTGATCTCAAATTGAAATCGTATCAAATCTTAACAATACGATCAAATCTAATATTAAAGAAGTTAAACCCAAGGTTAAGAGTAAGAAATTACCTTTATTTCATGATTGATTCGAGCTATAGGTGTCGGATTGCAAAAATCCCAAAATCTCCTCTTTGCGTAGGAAACCCTAGATTTTTCTCCCAAATTTCATCCTTCCCTAAGTTTGATTGGGGTTTTGGGTGTTTAATAAAGTGATTTAATGAGGGTATTAAATTTTCTAGAGAGTAAAATAAAGAGTGAGATTAAATGTAGAGAGAGAGAGGAGGTCGAGAGAGAGAGTGTCGAAGAGTCCGGAGAAAAATGGAAAATGAATGAAGAAAATAGGAATAAATTATTTAGTGGAAAAGTAAAATTACCATTTTGCCCCTCCCTCCTTTAAGAGTTATTTGAGTTTTGGAGGGCATTTCAGTATTTTCACAAGTTTTGCATAAGCATGAGTCGGTTCATGGCCTTAGAAATCGATTCATGTGTCTAGAGATGTGAAGAGCCAAATTGACTTGCAATTGAAGGGAATCGAC